>CM029020.1:25391922-25810912 GCA_016801055.1 Panax notoginseng | reverse complement strand
CCATTTTTCTTCTCAGGAGGTGAGAACATAGCAGGATCTAGTCGGGGTATGGAGTGATGGTTCTAGAAAGATATTTTAGCTGTCCTCACTATTTCTGTAAAATAGTGTTTGAATAATTATAATGAGGATTTATTTGAGTGTGGATATTGTCCAGAAGATAATATTTGTATTTAAACTCACAATATGTGTTGTCGTATTTTGCACAACAATTGTATTATTGAAGTTATATCATGGGTGTTGTATACCTATTTTGGGGGCGTCACAAAAACACAGTAATACGCGTTGTTGCACAGTAGCACACTGTATTGCACCAATTATTGATTCTTACGTAAGAAGATACTACTCAATAATTGTTACAGTAATTACTGTTCAGTATTTTATTGATTCAATAATTGTTGCGTTGATATTTTATATTACTGTTGTTTCAATAATTATCACTACACAGTATTTTTTCATTATCAAAGCAATAATTCATATTATCTGAATAATATTATTAGATAACATTATTGGCAATGTCTAGAAAGTTTTGTCTAAGGAGAGGTTTGGTCACTTAATAGCGCGCCAGTAAGGAAAAATCCTTATTGGAAAGCCCCCTCTTTCCTAGGAACTGCCTGGTTGTCAGTATTGTGATTTTGTAATATTATTTGTGAATAATTAATTATTAATTTATATGATGAGAAAAATATTCATTTTATGTGGATATAGATGGAGAAAATTTTTAAAGTGACAATTGTTGAAAATCGATATTTTATCTTTTCTGATAAAATAATATTTTATTATATTATTAGAATATAATAATGATGATATTTTTACAATGAATGTGGGATATATTAGTATATGAGGAGGAAGAGTATGTTTGTTGCAAAAGTTGTTTAAAACATGTTAAACATGTCTGTGGGCCTATTTCTTGACTGAAATTTGATTATAGCCTATAGAATCCCCCGTTTATGAATTTCGGTCAATTTCTGTTTGGAATTTGGAAAAACTTTCTTCTGCAAAGTTGTAGATAATGAAATTTCCTATAAAAAAGACATGTGATTTGAATTTTTCTGACAAAAGGGTTATTTATTATAAATTATTGAAGTTCTGAAATTCTGAAATAATTGATTTTTGAAAGTTTTAAATATTTATATTAACAAAAACGTTTTTTTACATTTTTTGGGCCTCATTTGCATGTGTTCAATTGTTGAATTCAGATTCAAAGGTATGAGTAGGAATTGTTATTATAAATAATAATATTTTATTAAATTTTCTGCTTTGGTGTTCTAAGCATTTTCCTATAAATAGGGTGCTTAGGTTAGAATTGAAAAGCACAGCAGAAACTGAAATCTTTCTCTCTATATTATCGAGCGTATTCATGTGAGTATTTTAAGACTTTGAGTGTTGCTATACGGTGCAAGTTCCCTTCAGCCCTATATCTAGTATTCCAGTCAGAAGTACTGTCTTTTCGAGGTAAGGGATATTATTTTTTTATATAAATGATATTATTTCTTCCAATATCATTATGCCGAAATATTGATTTAAATTTTTATCAAATTTAAAACTTTTTGTGTCGGGATTACTATTCACGTATACGACACTATTCACGAATATGGCACTATTCACAAAAAAATTAAATTTTTATTTTTCGTCCAAAATATCTATTATGGATACTAGCTTTGATTGTATCCATGTTTTGATCATTCTTGAATTTTACTCCACTATGATTACTTATGAGGTATTTTTTAACGTGGATAAACCGAAATACGAATCCTTAATATTTGTTATTTTGTTTCATTGGATTCATTTTTTTAAAAATATTTTTCATCATTCTCAGTCCTAAATGATGATATTACTGAATATCTTTGGCCTGTAGTGCAAAGATGAATGATTTCTGATGAATATCTTTGGCCCGTAGTGCAAAGATGAACAGGTGTTTATATGAACATGACTAACTAATGAATATCTTTGGCCTGTAGTGCAAAGATGAATATTTGATTCCAGATATATATTGATTGATGTTACAGGGATAAAATATCGACGATGAACTTTTAAATTCATATATAGAAGATAGTAGATTTCATTCTCTATTTAACTCTTCTAATAAATTATTATTCTCGCTGCGAATATTGATTTAAAACTTGTTTATTGTATTCTATTACATTTTTCCTTGTTGAAGACTAACGATAATTTGTTCTATATTATCTTAGTCATAATATTCTTTACTGGGCTAGTTGAGCTCACCCTTTTTCTTTTTGTTCCTTTTTTCTTCTCAGGAGGCGAGAATGTAGCGAGTACTAGTCGGGGTATGGAATGAAGGTTCTAGAAAGTTGTTTTAGTAGTCCTCACCATTTTTGTAAAATAATGTATCAATAATTGTAATAAGGACTTATTTGAGTGTGTATATTGTCTATATGATAATATTTGTATTTAAACTCATAATTTTTATGTTGTATTAATAAAGTTGTAGTTATTTCTGTACCATGTATTTTGACGACTCAGAATGGGTGTTGTATACCTATTTTAGGGGCGCCACAGTTGGTATCAGAGCTTAGGGATATGGTCTGTGGCGGAGATCGGGGAATAGTACTAGGAGGGGAGAGACGAGTAAATCCTTCACTAGTGTGTCATACCTAAGCTTATTTGTTGGTCAGTCATAATATAGGGGTATAATGTGATTTGTTAATTTGTTTAATTAACCCTTATTTTATGACAGTATTTAAGAATGACAACTGAGAATGTGAACAGTGGAGTAAACGAAACCGTGAAGACGTCTGTACTCACCAACGAGGAGAAGGTGCAACAGGCTGGCAATGTTCCTCATGTGAACAATACCACTGAGCAGATGATGAACGATGGGATGTTTAGAAGCTTTTTGCAGTTCATGTAAAATCAGACGAGGGAGACTCATGTTCAAAATACAGGAGGAAATGATAACAATTCACGGTTTATCACAACCAAGTAGTTCAAGGAGTTGGGACCACCAGAATTCTGGGGAAAGCCGGATCCGATTAAGGCGGAGACGTGGGTCAAATAAATTACCAAGATATTCTATGTCATGGGATGCACGGAAGAACAGAAGGTTCCATTCGCCACCTTTATGTTCCGTAATGAGGCATATTACTGGTGGGAATCTGTAAAGCGTACCCATCCAGCCGCACTTAGAATGTCTTGGGAAACGTTTCAGAAACTGTTCATTGACAAGTACTTTCCTGAAAGTATTCGTCATATGAAGGAGGTAGAGTTTATTAGACTGGAGCAGAATAACATGACGGTGTCCCAGTACGAGGCGAAGTTTACAGAGTTGTCCAGGTGTGCACCTCATTTGGTGGAGAATGAGGAACGTATGACACGGATGTTTCTGAGAGGTTTGAAACCCGGCATACGTCAATATCTCATTTCAGATAAATTTTCTCTCTATTCAGATGTTGTCAACAGGGCTCAATTATTAGAGTGAGATAACGAGTACGTTCAACCGAGGGACCATAACCAAGATCATACCGGTGACAGCAGTCATCAGAACAACGATAACCAGCGGAGAAAGAAAAATACGGACAAGAGCGGCAACCACTCTGGTGGTAATCGTGGCCATGAGAATAGAAGAAGCGAGTCGGGAGGAGATTTTAAAAAGAGGAGATTCAACAATGATAATACGAAGATGTCAGCACTAGCAGCAATTGGTTCCAAGGGAGGAGATCGACCACCGGTCATATGCTATAAGTGCGGAAAAGAAGGACATATCAGCCCAAACTGCCCACAAAAGTTTAAGGTATGTTATAACTGTGGAAAGGAAGGACATATTGCTTGAGATTGCACTGCAGCAAAACCAAGTCCAGCCGGGATGGTAACTCAAAAGGCTGTCCCAGAAAAGTCAAAGTCAACTGTTCCTGGAAGAGCGTTTGTCGTGACTGGTCAACATGCGAGGAACCCAAACGAGGTGATCACGGGTAAGCTAATCATAAATTCATGTAAAGTTTATACCTTACTAGATACCGGTGCTACCCATTCATTTATTTCTTCTGCTTATGCTCAACGTTTAAACTTGACTACGGAGAAATTAGACTTTGATTTATCTGTGGAGACTCCGTTAGGAGAAACTTTCATCACATCCACTGTTTATAAATCTTGTTTGATCCAAGTTGGCACCATCACCTTACCTGTTGACCTTATCTCTTTAAAGATACTTGCATTTGACGTGATTTTAGGGATTGATTGGTTAACTACTCATCATGCCAAAATTGATTGTTTTCGTAAGGTTGTTAGTTTTCATATTCCTAAGCAACCTGTTGTGCGAATTCAGGCAACTAAGCCATTAAAATCAATCACTGTTATATCAAGTCATAAAGCTATTCGCTTATTAAAAAACGGATGTCAAGCTTTCTTAGCCCATGTTATGGATTTGAATAAAGACACTTCATATTTGAATAATATTCCAGTTGTTATTGATATTCCTTACGTATTTCCTGAAGAACTTCCCGGTCTACCCCCAAAACGTGAAGTTGAATTATTTATAGATCTTGAACCTGGTACAAAGCCCATTTCTAAAACCCCATATCGAATGACTCCTATTGAACTTCAGGAGTTAAAGGTCCAATTACAGGAGTTGTTGGACATCGATTTCATTCGTCCTAGTACATCTCCTTGGGGTGCTCCTGTTTTATTCGTAAAGAAGAAAGACGGGAGTATGCGACTTTGTATCGACTACCGGGAATTAAACCATGTCACTATCAAGAATAGGTATCCGCTACCTCGTATTGATGACCTGTTTGACTAGTTACAATGAGCACAATTCTTTTCAAAAATTGATCTTCGTTTTGGATATCATCAGCTGAAAATTAGAACTGAGGATATTCCAAAGACTGCCTTTAGAACTCGGTACGGGCATTATGAATTCTTAGTCATGTCTTTTGGATTGACTAATGCTCCTGCGGCTTTCATGGATATGATGAACCGAGTATTCAAAGAATATTTGGATCAGTTCGTTGTTATTTTTATTGATGGCATCCTCATATATTCCAAAAGTCGTGAAGATCATGAGCACCATTTGAAGCTAGTACTCCAAAGGCTTCGTGAAAACAAGTTATATGCCAAGTTGAAGAAATGCGAGTTCCGGCTTGAGGAAGTAGCATTCCTTGGGCACGTGGTGTCAAAACATGGAGTATCTGTTGACCCGGTGAAGATTGAAGCAATACAAAGTTGGGAACAACCGAAGTCGGTGACCGAAGTACGTAGCTTTCTGGGCTTAGCTGGTTATTATTGGAGATTCGTGGAAGGTTTTTCTCGAATCGCTACTCCATTAACTCAGCTGACTCAGAAAGATAGCAAATTCGTATTGAGCGAGGAATGTGAGAAGAGTTTTCAAGAGCTTAAGAAGATACTCATTTCGGCACCTGTTTTGATCATACCATCTGGTTCGGATGGATTTGTTATCTACAGCGATGCTTCAAGCAAAGGGCTAGGATGTGTTCTTATGCAACGTGGGAAAGTTATAGCCTATGCCTCACGACAACTTAAAGAATATGAGAGAAATTATCCTACTCATGATCTAGAGTTGGCAGCAGTCGTTTTCGCGCTAAAGATCTGGAGGCACTATCTATATGGGGAGAAAGTGGAGATATATTCAGACCATAAAAGTCTCAAATATTTCTTCACTCAAAAAGAACTCAACATGCGACAACGACATTGGCTCGAGCTGTTGAAAGACTACGACCATACCATTCAATACCATCCTGGAAAAGCGAACGTGGTAGCCGACGAATTGAGTAGAAGATCATACGCGGGAACAAGTGCGATGTTGGACACACAAAGGCCCATTTGGTGTGATTTACAAAAGATGAAGATAGAATTCAAGACTCCGGGGACCCATGCAATGATGTCAAGTTTATGTATAGAACCAACTTTAATCGAAAAAGTTAAAGTTGCTCAAGCCACAGACTCGGAGCTAGTGCGTATGAAGAAGAAAGTGCAGGAAGGTGCTATTCCAGAAGTAAGAATCGATGAAGAAGGAATACTTCGAGTCCACTCCAGACTTTGTGTTCCTAATGATTCTAATTTGAAGTACAAGATCATGATGGAGGCACACAATACACCATTTGCAATCCATCCTAGAAGTACCAAAATATATTGTGATCTTCGACATACATTTTGGTGGAACAATATGAAGAGAGAGATTGCAAAGTTTATCTCGAGGTGTTTAACTTGTCAACGTGTAAAGGCGGAGCATTAAGTGCCTAAGGGCCTATTGCAACCACTTGAGATTCCGAAATAGAAATGGGAACACGTTACCATGGATTTTGTTACGGGTCTTCCCACGGTTTCTCAAGGCATAAATGCTATTTGGGTTATTGTTGATAGATTAACCAAGTCTGCTCATTTCTTGCCGATACGGGAGACTATTCCCTTGAACGTCTTGCTTGTATGTACGTAGATGAGATTGTGAGATTGCATGGTATGCCAGTATCCATAATTTTGGATCGTGACCCAAGATTCACTTCACGATTTTGAATTAGCTTGTAAAAAGCTATGGGCACGGATTTACTATTCAGTTCGGCATACCATCCTCAAACGAACGGGAAATCAGAGAGGACTATTCAAACTCTTGAAGATCTATTAAGACTTTGTGTCCTAGATTTCAAAGGGAGTTGGGATAAGTACCTATCATTAGTGGAATTTTCTTACAACAACAGTTATCAGGCAAGTATAGGTGTGGCTCCATTTGAAGCATTATATGAACGAAAGTGTCGCTCTCCAATATGTTGGGATGAGGTGGGAGAAGCAACATTGTTGGGACCCGAGATAGTACGTATGACTATGGAAAAGATCCAAATGATTTGACAACGTATACAAACGACACAGGATCGACAAAAGAGTTATGCGGATCTTCATCGAAAGGACGTAGAATTTAGTATTGGGGATCATGTATTGTTGCGTGTGGCTCCATGGAAGGGAGTTACAAGATTTGGAAAGAGAGGAAAGCTCAATCCACGATTTATTGGTTCATTTCAGATTCTTGATCGAGTAGGAAATGTGGCCTATAGACTCGCGTTACCTCCAAGTATGTCTCGTGTTCACAATATTTTTCATATATCTGTTCTACGTAAATATGTGAAAGACCCAAACCACTTTATTGACTTAGAACCGGACGAGATAGCCGAAGACTTAACGTACGAAGAGGTACCTGTCAAGATCTTGGATAGGAAAGGGCATGTTCTACGCACAAAGGTTATACCACAAGTTAAAGTTTTGTGGAGGAACCATGCTATTGAGGAAATAACCTGGGAGTTGGAAACAGAAATGAAAGCGAGGTATCTTCATCTTTTCGAAACACCAGGTACGTACGTCAATTTCGAGGACGAAATTTTATAAGGAGGGGAGGTTGTAAGACCCCAAATTATTAATAAATAAAATTTAATTTCTTCTATTTATTAATTTGAAATAGTAAGGGTTGAATTGATTAATGAGATTAGTTATGGATAAAATGTGCAAATATTTTAAATAAGCAAGTGGTTATAAAATATTCATTGTTGTCGGGGAATATTCGTTTGGTCGTGGAATATTCTTCCTGTCGGGGAATATTCGTATGATAGCGCAGACTTTTGTGGGCCTCATAACGGAAAATGATTGGATGAAGAAAACGACAAGTATAAGTTATTTATAAATAACGGCGTAGTTGTTACCGTTAATACTGTTGGAATACCCGGCGGTTAAAACACAGTAATACGCGTTGTTGCACAGTAGCACACGGTATTGCACCAATTATTGATTCTTACGTAAGAAGGCACTACTCAATAATTGTTACAGTAATTACTGTTCAGTATTTTATTGATTCAATAATTATTGCGTTGATATTTTATATTACTGTTGTTTCAATAATTATCACTACACAGTATTTTTTCATTATCGAAGCAATAATTCATATTATCTGAATAATATTATTAGATAGCATTATTGGCAATGTCTAGAAAATTCTGTCTAAGGAGAGGTTTGGTCACCTAATTGCGCGTCAGTAAGGAAAAATCCTTATTGGAAAGCCCCCTCTTTCCTAGGAACTGCCTGGTTATCAGTATTGTGATTCTGTAATATTATTTGTGAATAATTAATTATTAATTTATATGATGAGAAAAATATTTATTTTATGTGGATATAGATGGAGAAAATTTTTAAAGTGACAATTGTTGAAAATCGATATTTTATCTTTTCTGATAAAATAATATTTTATTATATTATTAGAATATAATAATGATGATATTTTTACAATGAATGTGGGATATATGAGTATATGAGGAGGAAGAGTATGTTTGTTGTAAAAGTTATTTAAAACATGTTAAACATGTCTGTGGACCCATTTATTGACTGAAATTTGATTATAGCCTATAGAATCGCCCGTTTGTGGATTTCGGTCAATTTCTGTTTAGAATTTAGAAAAACTTTATTCTACAAAGTTGTAGATAATGAAATTTCCTATGAAAAAGACATGTGATTTGAATTTTTCTGAAAAAGGGCTATTTATTATAAATTATTGAAGTTCTGAAGTTCCGAAATAATTAATTTTTGAAAGTTTTAAATATTTATATTAACAAAAACATTTTTTTACAATTTATGGGCCTTATTTGCATGTGTTCAATTGTTGAATTCAGATTCAAAGGTATGCGTAGGAATTATTATTATAAATAATAATATTTTATTAAATTTTCTGCTTTGGTGTTCTAAGCATTTTTCTATAAATAGGGTGCTTAGGTTAAAATTGAAAATCACACCAGAAACTGAAATCTTTCTCTCTCTATATTATCGAGCGTATTCTTGTGAGTATTTTAAAACTTTGAGTGTTGCTATACGGTGCAAGTTTTCTTTAGTTCTATATCCAGTATTCCAGTCAGAAGTATTGTCTTTTCGAGGTAAGGGATATTATTTTTTTATATAAATGATATTATTTCTTCCAATATCATTATGCCGAAATATTGATTTGAATTTTTATCAAATTTAAAACTTTTTGTACTGGAGTTACTATTCACGTATACAGTACTATTCACGTATACGATACTATTCACGAATACGGCACTATTCACAGGAAAAAAAAAATTCGCCCAAAATATCTATTATGGATACTAGCTTTGATTGTATCCATATTTTGATCATTCTTGAATTTTACTCCATTATGATTACTTATGAGGTATTTTCAGACATGGATAAACCGAAATACGAATCCTTAATATTTGTTATTTTGTTTCACTGGATTCGTTTTCTTTAAAATATTTTTCATCGTCCTCAGTCCTAAATGATGATATTACTGAATATCTTTGGCCTGTAATGCAAAGATGAATGATTTCTGATGAATATCTTTGGCCCGTAGTGCAAAGATGAACATCTGTTTAGATGAACATGACCAACTGATGAATATCTTTGGCCTGTAGTGCAAAGATAGTAGATTTCATTCTCTACTTAACTCTTCTAATGAATTATTATTTTCGCTGCGAATATTGATTTAAAACTTGTTGTCTATTGTATTCTATTAAATTTTTTCCTGTTGAAGACTAACGATAATTTGTTCTATATTATCTTAGTCATAATATTCTTTACTGGGCTAGTTGAGCTCACCCTTTTTCTTTTTGTTCTTTTTTTCTTCTCAAGAGGCGAGAATGTAGCGAGTACTAGTCGGGGTATGGAATGAAGGTTCTAGAAAGTTGTTTTAGTAGTCCTCACTATTTTTGTAAAATAGTATATCAATAATTGTAATGAGGACTTATTTGAGTGTGGATATTATCTAGATGACAATATTTGTATTTAAACTCACAGTTTTTATGTTGTATTAATAACGTTGTAGTTGTTTCTGTATTATGTATTTTGACGACTCAGAATGAGTGTTGTATACCTATTTTGAGGGCGTCACAATATGCACATTAATTTGATAAAATCTATATTGATTCACTTATTTATATATCAGCAGTTTTGGGAGGAGGTGAAGACTTGGGCTTGGGAGGAATAAGGAAGGGTCGAGCAAAGAAAAGACGAAAAAAGAAATGAAATATGGGTTGAAAATGGTTAGCTAGTTAACCAACCATATTTTTTTAAAAAAATATGGGTCCAAACTTTAACCGACCTGAATAAATAAAAATGGTTAACCGACCCATTTGGTTCCAGTTAATATGGTTTGACCCAACAGTTAACTACTTATATTGCCAGGTCTAAGCTTAAGAACCCTAAACAATTCGCTTGCTCGTCATAAGAGTTTGCAACATAAGAGAGAAATAAGAGAGAAGACCTTGTCGCTACCATTTTCCTACCAATTTCAGTAAACAAGGTTTCAGATCCAAACAAAACATTTGTAAAATTTCTTATACCGCTTTTCTCTTAAAAATAAATAAATATTGTGATTGTTTTTGAAAATTTTATTTTATACAAATGTATTCATATGAACTTTTTGAGAAAAATAACAACTATGTATATGTATACATATATGCATGTGAATTTTGATGAAAGTTAGTGAGTTATGTGTTTGAAAAAATATATGCATGTTATGATGTGGTGAACTAGTGATTATATTAATGATATAAATTATTTTTTCTTAATTTATTGTTAAAGGGTTGTGCACAATAATTGGAAGTAGTAGTATTTTATTGTTGATAACTTGTTGAGTTATTTTTTGGTAACAATACATGCATGTGATGATTTAATGGGATTAATAATAACAATAATTTTTTTTATAAAATAACATATTTTAAATTATTGTTAAATAGTTTTTTCCTGATAGATTGAGATATAGTTGTATTACATAGTTGTTAAATTGGTAAAAAAAATTGTCTTATATTTTTTTTAGGTAAAAGATGGACAACTTAAATTATGGATCAATTGGCCAAAAGTGTTATTTATGATCAATAAAACCATGTGTCAAATGACGTATGGGAAAAGATAGGGGAAAAGTAACAAAAATACAATAAATGGAACTTAACAAAAGCGCAAAAAAAAATTCTAGTTAAATTTGGGTTTCGAGTTTTTAAACACCCAACAGTTGTACACCAAACTGACATCTGTCTTATGTCTGTCCTGATAGAGAGATGGCAGCGGAAGACTAATAGCTTTTGTAACGACCCCAAAATAGGTCCATTCCATCCAACCTATTCTGAGTTGCCAAATACATGGTACAGAAAACAACTACAACTTTATTACAACAATTGTCGTGCAAAATACAACAACACATATGCTGAGTTTTTTGGATACAAATATATACCAAATGTGACATTGAACACCATCATGTATCAACACCTCACAAAGGTACCTTACATAAAGGTACAGTCAAAAACTGTTTTAGAAACTAGAATATTTGGGAAGTGCTCAAGGAAACCTTCGTACATAGGAGGCCATGCTTCTAGGTTATGATTGATATCATATGGCCACAGAATTATCCTTGGTTGACCCAATAGACCCCAAAGAATAATGAGAAGGTTACTATCATATTCTTCCCAATGGTGAGTCTTCTCTTGACTTATCATTATCTCCACTGTCTCTAATTGAGAAGTATACTTCAAATAAACACCAAGATTATATAAGTAGTGCTTGTATATATACTCAGCAAGTGGATGAGCACAACACTGTCTTATGATGACACGAGGTTGTATGTCATTAGACATCTTGTATGATAGTGACAAAACACCCTTCCAACGTTGGGTTCGTCTCACCCTATTTTCTTCACCAAATATAACTACTAAATGATGACCACCGTTTTATTCCCTTGTTACCCCCGCTCGACCCAGCTACACTCTTATTACCTGAAAGGAATTGTGAAACAGAAGGGTGAGCACAACTAGCCCAGTAAAGAATATTATGACTAAAGATAATTGAATTATCAATAGTCTTCATCAGTAATAAATCAGAGATTTAGAACATATGGTAGATGATAAAACTTTTCAACCACAGTTACAGCGGAACGAGCAATCCATTAGAAGAGTCAAATAGACTATAAAGTCTATTATCTTCTCCATGTTAACAATCCACCAACAATGTTTTATCCCTGTAACACCAATCAACAGTTCTGGTCCACAATCATATAAATAACTCGTAATCATAACTGTAGTTCTAAATTCCTCTTCTCATCCAGGACGAAGATAATTTTCATCACCTGAAACATCAAAGATCATGGTTATACCAAATCACAGTTCCTGATCATAATCATACTAATAAATCCATCTTTGCACTACGACCAAAGATATTCAACAACAGTTCATCTTTGCACTACAGGCCAAAGATATTCATCAACAGACCATCTTTGCACTACAGGCCAAAGATATTCATCTACAATTCATCTTTGTACTATAGGCCAAAGATATTCCTCAACAGTTCATATTTGCACTACAGGCCAAATATATTCATCAACAGTTCATATTTGCACTACAGGCCAAATATATTAATATCTCAAAGAATATATAATCATTTCAGAATTTATATAAACAATAATTATAATCATGTTAATCAATTCATCTTTACACTTAAGCTAAAGATATTCAATTATAAATTCAATGGTCATGATCACACCAGTTAACAATTCATCTTTGCACTACAGGCCAAAGATATTCCTCAGTCACGATCATACCAATAATTTACTCATCTTTACACTCAAGTGAAAGAGAAATTTAACATCAGAGTTATAAAAATGTTATATATGATAATAAAAATAATATTATCAACAATGCATTTAATTCAAGAGCAACAATCATAAATTAACGATAATTTGGTCAAAAAAAGAAACAATTTTTTTGTGAATAGTAACTCGTGAATAGTAACTCATGAATAGTAACTCCGACATGAAAAAGGTAGAAATTCCACAATAAAATCCATATCAATATTTCGGTATAATGATATTGAAAGAATAACATTTCTTAACCTTATAAACAATTTATTTAAATTGTTTACACTTTACTAATTAATGCATTTAATCATCATAAAATGCAAACTCTTAAGATTTCATCATCAATAACCAAAACCCTCATCAAAAATCTGCATATACCTCATATAGGATTCTCAAGCCATAAAATCCTATTTTCTAATTTTCTTACTTCACATAACATATTTAATTCATTTACTCATAACTAAACTATTTTCATGAAAAATACCAAATCAGTCCCAAAAATATTTCTTTTCTGAGATTTAGCATAATATCGTCCTATATTGAACATATATTTTTCTCAGAATTTTTAAAAGTCATTTACTATTTTTCATATGGCCAAAATAGCCGAATATTTAGACATTTATCAAAAATTGTACTTTTGTCTAAAAATTCTGAAATTTACAGAGTATACTTCTATCATATACATGTACTCCCAATAAAAATTTCATCAATTTTGGAGTTAACCACAAGAAATTATAAGCGGTTACTTTTAAAATAGTCTTTTCTTATAAAATTCATAACTCTTAATCTATACATCCAAAAATCACCATTTTTGGATACAATCAATAAAACTCATCAAAATATCATTTTAAATTTTTCCAAAATTTTCTAAACTTCAGAAAAATTACGAAACTGAAAATCATAACAACCCTTAAAATTCCTTACTATCCCTTACCTCAAAAGTGCAGTATTTCTGACTGGAATGCAAAGCCGAAGGGAACTTACACTGAATAGTAGCTCTCAAAGTATCTAAATACTCACAAAATATTCTTCATAATATAGAGAGAGAAAGAGAGAAAACTTATGTTTCTGGTGTGATTTTCAATTCTAATTTAGCCCTCTATTTATAGGAAAATTTTAGTAGGTTTGACCTGCAACCTGATGGCTTTACCTGCTACTATTCCCACCCACCACATTTGAAATATAATTCAGCACATTTCTTCACCAACCACAAGTGGGGCCCACCAATTCTAGAATTTTCCACCAAAATGATTAACTCCAAAAATTCAACAATTTCTGAACCAGTCATCTCGTAAAATTCATAACAAATCATACGTTCATTTTTAACGGTTCAAAATTTGTGGACATATACTCAACTTATATATGTATAACATATCCAAAAATTACCACGATCCAACGGTCGGATTAAAAATTATAACCCCCGCAAAATATCTCAAAAACCCTAATTTTTAATACCTCCATTCCGACAAAAATAATGATAAAAATCTCAACATTAACTCCTTCATTTTTAACCACAAAAATATATCCCTCATTTATATCCACATAAAATAAATATTTCCTTATCATATGAATCAATAATTAATTATTCACAAATAATATTACAGAATCACATTTATGACAACCAGGCCGTTCCCAGGAAAGAGGGGGCTTTCCAATAAGAATTTTCCTTACTGGCGCGCAATTAGATGACCAAACCTCTCCTTAGACAGAACTTTCTAGACATTGCCAATAATGTTATCTAATAATATTATTCAAATAATATGAATTATTGATCTGATAATGGGAAATACTGTGCAGTGACAATTATTGAACAACAATAATATAAAATTTTAACGTAGCAATTATTGAATCAATAAAATAAAATATTGAACAGTAATTACTGTAACAATTATTGAGTAGTGCCTTCTTACGTAAGAATCAATAATTTTAAAAATACTATACAATACCGTGTGCTACTGTGCAATAACGCGTATTACTGTATTTTAACCACCGGGTATTCCAACAGTGTTAACGGTAACAACTACGCCGTTATTTGTAAAAACTCAAATTTATCGTTTTCTTCACCCGACAGTTATTCGTTATGGGGCCCACAAATAGCTGCGCCGTCGTACGAATATTCCCCGACAGAAAGAATATTCCACGACTAAACGAATATTCCTCGACAACAATGATTATTTTATAACCACTTGCTTATTTTGAAAAAAATTCATATTTCACCCATAACTTTAAACTTTTATCAATTTAACCATTAACTGAATAGTAATTATAAGAAAAATTGAATACTTTTATTTCATAAAATTCGGGGTCTTACAGCTTTCATCTAAATTGTGGAAAAATAACGATAACCTTAGAGGATGTCCACTTTATTTTTAAATTGTCGGTGGTGAGCAAACCAACTTCTTCCCTATTTAACACCACATTGGCACATTTTAGGGAATGTTTTGGTGATGAACTAGTTACTGAATATAATGAATCAAAAAATGAGGTTCTATTTTATTAATATGGTTGCACGAACATTTTAATAATTGTCTTGCTAGAGTGAGTAAGGAAATTGTATGTCGATACACAAAAGCCTATATTTTCTAGTTGTGTGGGGCAATATCTCTCCTTACTAAGTCTAAGAATATTGTTCACTCAAAGTATATATAATTTATCGTTAACGCATAAGAGATTGTGTGTCGTATACTTAGGGGCAACTGTGACAACCCCAAAATAGGTCCATTCCATCCAACCCATTCTGAGTCGTCAAATACATGGTACAGAAAATAACTACAACTTTATTACAACAATTGTCGTGCAAAATACAACAACACATAAGCTGTGAGTTTGGATACAAATATATACCAAATGTGACTCATGTTCCAACCGTGGACAGCACCTCACAGTAACACCTTACATAAAGGTATAGTCAAAAACTGTTTTAGAAATTAGATTCTTTGGGAAGTGCTCAAGGAAACCTTCGTACATGGGAGGCCACGCGTCTAGGTTATGATAGATATCATATGGCCACAGAATTATCCTTGGTTGACCCAATAGACCCCAAAGAAAAAAAAGAAGATTACTATCATATTCTTCCCAATGGTGAGTCTTCTCTTGACTTATCATTATCTCCACTGTATCTAACTGAGAATTATACTTTAAACAAACACCAAGATTATATAGGTAGTGCTCGTATATATACTCAGCAAGTGGATGAGCACATCCCTGTCTTATGATGACACGAGGTTGTATGTCGTTAGACATCTTGTATGATAGTGGCAAACCACCCTTCCAACGTTGGGTACACCTTACCCTATTGGATTCACCAAATATAACTACTAAATGAACTTTTCTATACTGCTTCGGGAGAACACCCACAGCTAGAGACCACCGTTCTATTTCCCTTTACCCTCGCTCGACCCAGCTACACTCTTATTACCTGAAAGGAATTGTGAAGCAAAAGGGTGAGCACAACTAGCTCAGTAAAGAATATCATGACTAAAGATAATTAAATTATCAATAGCCTTCATCAATAATAAATCAGAGATTTAGAACATATGGTAAATGATAAAAATTTCAACCATAGTTGCAGCGGAACGAGCAATCCATTAGAAGAGTCAAATAGACTATAAAGTCTATTATCTTCTCCATGTTAAAAATCCATCAACAATGTTTTATCCCTGTAACATCAATCAACAGTTCCTTTCCACAATCATATGAATAACTCATAATCATAATTGTGATTCTAAATTTTTCTTCACACCCAGGACGAAGAATATTTTCATCACATGTCTTTACCTGAAACATCAAAGATCATGGTTATACCAAATCACAGTTCCTGTTCATAATCATACTAATAAATCCATCTTTGCACTACGACCAAAGATATTCAACAACAGTTTATCTTTGCACTACGGGCCAAAGATATTCATCAACAGACCATCTTTGCACTACAGGCCAAAGATATTCATCTACAATTCATCTTTGCACTACAGGCCAAAGATATTCCTCTACAATTCATCTTTGCACTACAGGCCAAAGATATTCAACAACAGTTTATCTTTGCACTACGGGCCAAAGATATTCATCAACAGACCATCTTTGCACTACAGGCCAAAGATATTCATCTACAATTCATCTTTGCACTACAGGCCAAAGATATTCATCTACAATTCATCTTTGCACTACAGGCCAAAGATATTCCTCAACAATTCATATTTGCACTACAGGCCAAATATATTCATATCTCAAAGAAATATATAATCATTTCAGAATTTATATACACCATAATTATAACCATGTTAATCAATTCATCTTTACACTTAAGCTAAAGATATTCAATTGTAAATTCAATGGTCATGATCATACCAGTCACAATTCAACTTTGCACTACAGGCCAAAGAGAACCCTAGTCATGATCATACCAATAATCTACCCATCTTTACACTCCAGTGAAAGAGAAATTCAACATCAGGGTTATAAAAATGTTATATATGATAATAAAATCAATATAATCAACATATAGATTTAATCTCAAGAGTAATATTCATAAATCAACTATAATTTGGTTAGTAAAAGAAACCAATTTTATCGTGAATAGTAACTCGTGAATAGTAACTCATGAATAGTAACTCGTGAATAGTAACACCGACTCAAAAAGGTAGAAATTCTACAATAAAATTCATACCAATATTTCGGTATAATGATATTGAAAGAATAACATTTCTTAAGCTTATAAACAATTTATTTAAATTGTTTACACTTTACTAATTAATGCATTTAATCATCATAAAATGCCAACTCTTACAATTTCATCATCAATAACCAAAACCCTCATCAAAAATCTGCATATACCTCATATAGGATTCTCAAGCCATAAAATCCTATTTTCCAATTTTCTTACTTCACAAAACATATTTAATTCATTTACTCATAACTAGACTATTTTCATGAAAAATACCAAATCAGTTCCAAAAATATTTCTTTTCTGGGATTTAGCATAATATAGTCCCATAGTGAACATATATTTTTCTCAGAATTTTTAAAAGTCATTTACTATTTTTCATATGGCCAAAACAGCCGAATATTTAGACATTTATCAAAAATTGTACTTTTGTCTAAAAATTCTGAAATTTACAGAGTATACTTCTATCATATACATGTACTCCCAATAAAAATTTCATCAATTTTGGAGTTAACCACAAGGAATTATAAGCGGTTACTTTTAAAATAGTCTTTTCTCATAAAATTCATAACTCTTAATCTATACATCCAAAAATCACCATTTTTGGACACAATCAAGAAAACTCATCAAAATATCATTTCAAATTTTTCCAGAATTTTTGAAGATCAGAAAAATTACGAAACTGAAAATCATAACAACCCTTAAAATCCCTTAATATCCCTTACTATCCCTTACTATCCCTTACCTCAAAAGAGCAGTACTTCTGGCTGGATATCGGATATGATGCTGAAGGAAACTTGCACTGATGAATAGCAACTCACCAAGTATCTAAAAACTCACAAAATATGCTCAATAATCTAGAGAGAGAAAGAGAGAAAGCTTATGTTTCTGGTGTGATTTTCAATTCTAACTTAGCCCTCTATTTATAGGAAAATTTTGGTAGGTTTGACCTGCAACCTGATGGCTTTACCTGCTACTATTCCCACCCACCACATTTGAAATATAATTCAGCACATTTCTTCACCAACCACAAGTGGGGCCCACCAATTCTAGAATTTTCCACCAAAATGATAAACTCCGAAAATTCAACAATTTCTGAACCAGTCATCTCGTAAAATTCATAATAAATCATACGTTCATTTTTAACGGTTCAAAATTTGTGGACATATACTCAACTTATATATGTATAACATATCCAAATATTACCACGATCCAACGGTCGGATTAAAAATTATAACACCCGCAAAATATCTCAAAAAAACCCTGATTTTTAATACCTCCATTCCGACAAAAATACGGATAAAAATCTCAACATTAACTCCTTCATTTTTTAACCACAAAAATATATCCCTCATTTATATCCACATAAAATAAATATTTCCTTATCATATGAATCAATAATTAATTATTCACAAATAATATTACAGAATCACATTTATGACAACCAGGCCGTTCCCAGGAAAGAGGGGGCTTTCCAATAAGGATTTCTCCTTACTGGCGCGCAATTAGATGACCAAACCTCTCCTTAGACAGAACTTTCTAGACATTGCCAATAATGCTATCTAATAATACTATTCAAATAATATGAATTATTGATCTGATAATAGGAAATACTGTGCAGCAACAATTATTGAACAACAATAATATAAAATTTCAACGTAGCAATTATTGAATCAATAAAATAAAATATTGAACAGTAATTACTGTAACAATTATTGAGTAGTGCCTTCTTACGTAAGAATCAATAATTTCAAAAATACTATGCAATACCGTGTGCTACTGTGCAATAACGCGTATTACTGTATTTTAACCACCGGGTATTCCAACAGTGTTAACGGTAACAACTACGCCGTTATTTGTAAAAACTTAAATTTTTGTCGTTATCGTCATCCGACAGTTATTCGTTATGGGGCCCACAAATAGCTACGCCGTCGTACGAATATTCCCCGACAACAATGATTATTTTATAACCACTTGCTTATTTTGAAAAAAATATTCACATTTCACCCATAACTTTAAACTTTTATCAATTTAACCATTTACTAAATTGTAATTATAAGAAAAATTGAATACTTTTATTTCATAAAATTCGGGGTCTTACAGCAACTGTGTTAGAATATTTGTATAGGGCTTTATATACTACAAGTGTAACACCCCAATTTTTTTATAAATAAAATCAAATTTCCTCTAATTATTATTTTGAATAATAAGGTGTTAATTTGATATAATGCTTTGGTTATAGGTGAAATGTGCAAATTTTGCAAAATAAGCAAGTGATTGTAAAATATTCATTGTTGTCGGGCAATATTCGTTTGATCGTGGAATATTCTTGCTGTCGGGGAATATTCGTACTATGGCGCAGCCATTTGTGGGCCCCATAACGGAAAACGGTCGGATGAAAAAAACGACAAGTTTGAATTTTTACAAATAACGGCGTAGTTGTTACCGTTAACACTGTTAAAATACCCAATGGTTAAAGTACAGTAGTATGCGTGGTTACACAGTAGCACACGGTATTGTACAGTATTGTTAAATTATTGATCCTTGCGTAAGAAGGCACTACTCAATAATTGTTACAGTAATTATTGTTCAATATTTTATTTTATTTATTCAATAATTGTTGCGTTGATATTTTATATTATTGTTGTTTCAATAATTGTTACTGCATATTATTTTTTATTATCAGATCAATAATTCATATTATTTGAATAATATTATTAGATAACATTATTGGCAATGTCTAAGGAAGTTCTGTCTAAGGAGAGGTTTGGTCACCTAATTGTGTGCCAATAAGGAAAATCTTTATTAAAAAGCTCCCTCTTTCCTGGGAACAACCTGGTTGTCATAATTGTGATTCTGTAATATTATTTGTTAATAATTAATTATTGATTTATATGATAAGAAAATATTTATTCTATGTTGATGGATAGGAAAATATTTATTTTGTGTGGATATAAATGAAGGAATTAATACAGAGGTGTTTTATCAGTATTTTTGTCAGAATAGAGGTGTTGAAAATCGTCCGTATGTGAATTTCGGTCATTTTTCGTTTGGAATTTAGAAAAACTTATATCTAATAAGTTGTAGAGAATTTAATTTTCTATGGAATGGACATAAAATTCGTATTTTTCTGATAAAAGGGCTGTTTATTATGAATTATTGAAGTTTCAAAAATAAATATTTTTATTAAAATTATGAGTGGGACCAACTTTTGTCCTTTGTTGATAAAATATACTGAATTAATGATTCAAATGTGGTGGGCTGATAATTTTGTTCAAAGTGGCGTGCGTAGAAAAATTATATTAATATTTTATTAATTTAGTCTGCTTTGGCGTTCTAGCATTTTTCTATAAATAGGGTGCTTAGTTAAAATTAAAAATCACACCAGGAACATAAGTTTTCTCTCTCTATATTATCGAGCGTATTTTGTGATTATTTAGATACTTTGAGAATTGCTATTCAGTACAAGTTTTCTTCAGCCTTATACCTTATATTTCAGTCAGAAGTACTGTTCTTTTGAGGTAAGGGATGTTATTTTCTTCGTAATTGATATTACTTTCTTCAATATCATTATACAAAAATATTGATATGAATTTTATTGTGGAATTTTTACCTTTTTGTGTCGGGATTACTATTTACGTATACGACACAATTCACGTAAACGACACTATTCACGAATACGGTACTATTCATAGAAAAAAAAATTTCTCTTCTTTGTCCAAGATGTCTATTATAGTTACTATCTTTGATTGTATCCATGTTTTGATCTTCATTCTTGAATTTTACTCCACTATGATTTATTATGGAGCGTTTTTGTGACGCCCCCAAAATAGGTCCAATCCATCCAACCCATTCTGAGTCGCCAAATACATGGTACAGAAAATAACTACAACTTTATTATTACAATTGTCGTGCAAAATACGACAACACAAATACTGTGAGTTTAAATACAAATATTGTCATCTAGACAGTATTCATACTCAACTAAGAACTCATTATACTTATTGATACACTATTTTACAAAATAGTGAGGACTACTAAAATAACTGTCTTGAACCATCATTCCACACCCCGACTAGTACTCGCTAGATTCTCGCCTCCTGAGAAGAAAATGGAACAACAAGGAAAATGGTGAGCTCAACTAGCCCAGTAAAGAATATTATGACTAAGATAATATACAACAAATTATTCTTAGTCTTCAACAGGAGAAAAATCTGATAGAATACAATAGACAACAAGTTTTAAATCAATAACTGCAGCGGAAACAACAAACCATTAGAAGAGTCAAGTAGAGAATGAGTTCTACTATCTTCTAACATTTAAAAGTCCATCATCAATATTTTATCCCTGTAACAACAATCAATAACCATCTTTAATCAAATATTCATCTTTGCACTACAGGCCAAAGATATTCATTTGTATCACCAGTCGATCATGTTCATCTCAACACATGTTCATCTTTGCACTACGGGCCAAAGATATTCATCAGAAATCATCAATCTTTGCACTACAGGCCAAAGATATTCAATTATATCATCATTTAGGACTGAGGATGATGAAAAATATTTTAAAGGAAACGAATCCAGTGAAACAAAATAATAAATATTAAGGATTCGTATTTCAGCTATTCCATGTCCAAAAATACCTCATAAATAATCATAGTGGAGTAAAATTTAAGAATGGTCAAAACATGGATACAATCAAAGCTAGTACCCAAAATAGATATTTTGGACGAAAAGAAGAAAATTTTATTTTTCGGTGAATAGTAACTCGTGAATAGTAACTCGTGAATAGTAACTCATGAATAGTAACTCATGAATAGTAACCCCGACATGAAAAGTTCTAAATTTGATA
This sequence comes from Panax notoginseng, assembly GCA_016801055.1. Classification (NCBI taxonomy): domain Eukaryota; kingdom Viridiplantae; phylum Streptophyta; class Magnoliopsida; order Apiales; family Araliaceae; genus Panax; species Panax notoginseng. The sequence continues at coordinate 25,788,797 of CM029020.1, read as the reverse complement.
AAAAGTTCAGATTAATACTTCGGCATAATGATATTGAAGAAAATAATATCATTTAAGAAGAAATAACATCCCTTACCTCGGAAAGACGGTACTTCTGACTGGAATACTAGATATAGTGCTGAAGGAAACTTGCACCGTATAGCAACACTCAAAGTATCAAATACTCACAAGAATACGCTCGATATAGAGAGAGAAATAGAGAGAAATAGAGAGAAACTTGTGTTTCTAGTGTGATTTTTAATTCTAACCTAAGCACCCTATTTATAAGAAAATGCTTATAACACCAAAGCAGAAAATTGAATATAATAATATTATTTATAAACAAAATTCCTAAGCACACCACCAGCTGATTTCAACCATTTAACACATGCCCCTCTATTGAAAAAAACGTTTTTCTTAAAAATAATAATTAAAACTTCCAAAAATCAATTATTTCGGAACTTCAGAACTTCAATAATTCATAATAAATAGCCCTTTATTCAGAAAATTCAAATCTTGCGAGTTTTTATAGGAAATTCAATTCTCTACAACTTTGCAGAAGAAAGTTTTCCCAAATTCTAAACAGAAATTGACCGAAATTCATAAACGGACGATTTTACAGTCAATAATAAATTTTCGGTCAAGAATTATGTCCACCAACACACAAAACATGTGTTAATCATTTAATGCCACAAAAATACTCTTCCTCCTCATATACTCATATATCCTACATTCATTATAAAAATATCACCATCAATATATTATTAAAATAATATATTTAAATGAATTATTTTATCAGAAAAAGATAAAATATTAATTTTCAACAATTATCACATTAAAAATTTTCTCCATCTATATCCACATAAAATTAATATTTTCCTTATCATATAAATCAATAATTAATTATACACAAATAATATTACAGAATCACAGTACTGGCAACCAGGCCGTTCCCAGGAAAGAGGGGGCTTTCCAATAAGGATCTCTCCTTACTGGCGCGCAATTAGATGACCAAACCTCTCCTTAGACAGAACTTTTTAGACATTGCCAATAATGTTATCTAATAATATTATTCAGATAATATAAATTATTGTTCCGATAATAGAAAATACTGTGTAGTGACAATTATTAAAACAACAGTAATATAAAATATCAACGCAGCAATTATTGAATCAATAAAATACAATATTGAACAGTAATTACTGTAACAATTATTGAGTAGTGCCTTCTTTCGTAAGAATCAATAATTGGTATAATACCGTGTGCTACTATGTAACAACGCGTATTACTGTGTTTTAACCACCGGGTATTCCAACAGTATTAACGGTAACAACTACGCCGTTATTTATAAACAACTTATTTTTGTCATTTTCTTCATCCAATCGCTTTCTGTTATGGGGCTCACACAAGGCTGCGCCGTCGTACGAATATTCTCCGACAACAAGAATATTCCACGACCAAACAAATATTCCCCGACAACAATGAATATTTTAGGACCACTTGCTTATTTGAAATATTTGCGCATTTTACCCATAACTAACCATATTAATCAAATCAACCCTTACTATTTCAAAATAATAAATAGAGGAATTAAATTTTATTTATTAATAATTTGGGGTCTTACAGTTTTTGAACTTGGATTATCTAAAGTACGAATCTCTAATCTTTGTCCTTTTATATCGCTCGATTCGTTTCTTTAAAATATTTTTCATCATTCTTAGTCATAAATGATGATATAACTGTATATCTTTGGCCTGTAGTGCAAAGATGAATGATTACCTGATAAATATCTTTGGCCCGTAGCGCAAAGATGAACAGGTGTTGAGATGAACATGACCAACTGGTGATACAAATGAATATCTTTGACCTGTAGTACAAAGATGAATATTTGATGCAAGATGTATATTGATTGATGTTACACGGATAAAATATTGATGATGAACTTTTAAATTCATAGATGATAGTAGATTTCATTCTCTACTTAACTCTTCTAATGAATTGTTATTTTCGCTGCGAATATTGATCTAAAACTGGTTGTCCATTATATTTTATCTGATTTGTTGAAGGCTAACGATAATTTGTTATTCATTATCTTAGTCATAATATTCTTTACTAGGCTAGTTGAGCTCACCATTTTCTTTTTTGTTCCATTTTTCTTCTCAGGAGGTTAGAATATAGCAGGAACTAGCCGGGATATGGAGTGATGGTTCTAGAAAGCTGTTTTAGCAGTCCTAACTATTTTTATAAAATAGTGTATCAATAATTATAATGAGGACTCCTTTTGAGTTTTAATAATGTCTATTAGACAATATTTGTATTTAAACTTACAGTATATGTGTTGTCGTATTTTGCACGATAATTGTATTAATGAAGTTGTATTTGTTTCTGTACCATATATTTGGCGACGCAGAATGGGTTATGCATATTTATTTTGGGGGCGTCACAACAAATAGGAAAGAGTAAACTATATTAATGGTTGTGTAACATTATTACAAATTTGGGTCTATGAGCATCCAATTGTTGGAAGGCCAAACCCTTGCCACAATCAGAGTTATAGTTAGCTAATGAAGACCCCAACTTTTAAACAAAACTTACAACAAACGTCTCATGATAAACCCATCTATTTATATCAAAAATTGAATAAATATATACAACAATTCACTTATTTTTAATTAACACATTTTTAATGTGACGCCCCCAAAATAGGTATACATCACCCATCTTGAGTCGCCAAATACATGGTACAGAAATCAAATACAAACTTCTTTAATACAATTGTCGTGAAAAAATACGACAAAACATAGCTGAGTTTCTACATGAATATTGTCTTATATACAATATACAAACTCAAATTCAATCCTCATTATATTTATTATCACACTAAGTAGTGAGGACTACTAAAATAACCACCTCGGACCGTCACTCCATTCCCCGACTAGTCCCGGCTACGTTCTCATTTTCTGAAGAGAACAATAAAAGCAAACGGGTGAGCTCAACTAGCCCAATAAGAAATATTATGACTAAGATAATGCAGAATAAATTATCATTAGCCATCAACAGTGTTAAACTGATAAAATACAATAAACATCAAGTTTAATTGCAGCGGAACAAGCAATTCATTAGAAGAGTCAAGTAGAGCCTGATATCTACTATCTTCTATGATTTAAAAAGTTTATCATTAATTCTATTGCTGAGACTCAACTTAATAAATAAAGCACATCATCGAATCATCCCTGCACTACGGGCCAAGGATATTCATGTAATCATCAATGGTCATGATTATACCGAATAATTCCTTGGCATAATAATACCAACAACTGTTCATCAATGCAGTACGGGCCAATGAGGACTTTTATCACATCATTTGCAACATTATGGGTCATGATTATACCAAATGATCCCTGATTATAATCATACCAATCAACAGTTCATCTATGCACGTAAGTCAAAGATGACTTTCATCATAATATAAGCATGAGGATTGTAAGACCCCAACTTATTAATGAATAAAATCAAATTTTCTCTAAATATTATTATGAATAATAATAAAGGGTTAATTTGATATAATACTTTGGTTATGGGTGAAATGTGCAAATTTTGTAAAATAAGCAAGTGGTTATAAAATATTCATTTTGTCGGGGAATATTCGTTTGGTCGTGGAATATTCTTGCTGTCGGGGAATATTCGTACGACGACGCAGCCTTGTGTGGGCCCCATAACGGAAAGCGATTGGATGAAGAAAACGACAAGTATAAGTTGTTTATAAATAATGGCGTAGTTGTTACCGTTAATACTGTTGAAATACTCGGTGGTTAAAATACAGTAGCACACGGTATTGCACCAATTATTGATTCTTACGTAAGAAGGCACTACTCAATAATTGTTACAGTAGTTATTATTCAATATTTTATTTTATTGATTCAATAATTGCTGCGTTGATATTTTATATTATTGTTGTTTCAATAATTGTTGCTGCACAGTATTTTCATTTATCAGATCAATAATTCATATTATTTGAATAATATTATTAGATAACATTATTGGCAATGTCTAGAAAGTTCTGTCTAAGGAGAGGTTTGGTCATCTAATTGCGCGCCAGTAAGGAGAAATCCTTATTGGAAAGCCCCCTCTTTCCTGGGAACGGCCTGGTTGTCATAAATGTGATTCTGTAATATTATTTGTGAATAATTAATTATTGATTCATATGATAAGGAAATATTTATTTTATGTGGATATAAATGAGGGATATATTTTTGTGGTTAAAAATGAAGGAGTTAATGTTGAGGTTTTTGTCAGTATTTTTGTCGGAATGGAGGTATTAAAAATCAGGGTTTTTGAGAAATATTGCGGGTGTTATAATTTTTAATCCGACCGTTGGATCGTGGTAATTTTTGGATATGTTATACATATATAAGTTGAGTATATGTCCACAAATTTTGAACCGTTAAAAATGAACGTATGATTTATTATGAATTTTACGAGATGACTGGTTCAGAAATTGTTGAATTTTCGGAGTTTATCATTTTGATGGAAAATTCTAGAATTGGTGGGCCCCACTTGTGGTTGGTGAAGAAATGTGCTGAATTATATTTCAAATGTGGTGGGTGGGAATAGTAGCAGGTAAAGCCATCAGGTTGCAGGTCAAACCTACCAAAATTTTCCTATAAATAGAGGGCTAAGTTAGAATTGAAAATCACACCAGAAACAAGTTTTCTCTCTTTCTCTCTCTAGATTATTGAGTGTATTTTGTGAGTATTTAGATACTTTGAGAGTTTCTATTCATCAGAGCAAGTTTCTTTCAGCCTTATACCGGTATTCCGACCAGAAGTACTGATATTTTGAGGTAAGGGATATTATTTTCTTCTTAAATGATATTATTTTCTTCAATATCATTATGCTGAAATATTGATATGAGTTTTTATCAAATTTGGAACTTTTTGTGTCGGGGTTACTATTCACGTATACGGCACTATTCACGTATACGGCACTATTCACGAATACGGCACTATTCACCGAAAAATAAAATTTTTTCTTTTTGTCCAAGATGTCTATTATGGTTACTATCTTTGATTGTATCCATGTTTTGATCTTTATTTTTGAATTCTGCTTCACAATTGATTATTATGAAGTATTATTGATCTTGGATAAACTGTTATACGAATCCCTACTATTTGTCCTTCTGTCTCATTGGATTCGTTCTCTTTAAGATATTTTTCATCATCCTCAGTCCTAAATGATGATATTACTGAATATCTTTGGCCTGTAGTGCAAAGATGTATAATTACTTGATGAATATCTTTGGCCTGTAGTGCAAAGATGAACAGGTGTTGAGATGAACATGACCGACTGATGATACAAATGAATATCTTTGGCCTGTAGTGCAAAGATGAATATTTGGTTAAAGATGATTATTAATTGATGTTACAGGGATAAAATATTGATGATGGACTTTTAAATCTTAGAAGATAGTAGAATTCTTTCTCTACTTGACTCTTCTAATGGTTTGCTGTTTCCGCTGCAGTTGTTGATCTAAAACTTGTTGTCGATTATATTCTATCAGATTTTTCCCTGTTGAAGACTAACGATAATTTGTTTGTATATTATCTTAGTCATAATATTCTTTACTGGGCTAGTTGAGCTCACCCTTTTCCTTTTTGTTCCATTTTTCTTCTCAGGAGGTGAGAACATAGCAGGATCTAGTCGGGGTATGGAGTGATGGTTCTAGAAAGATGTTTTAGCAGTCCTCACTATTTCTGTAAAATAGTGTTTGAATAATTGTAATGAGGATTTATTTGAGTGTGGATATTGTCTAGAAGACAATATTTGTATTTAAACTCACAGTATGTGTTGTCGTATTTTGCACGACAATTGTATTATTGAAGTTGTAGTTATTTTCTGTACCATGTATTTGGCGACTCAGAATGGGTGTTGTATACCTATTTTGGGGGCGTCACAGTTGGTATCAGAGCTTAGGGATATGATCCCTGGCTGAGATGTGAGACAAGAACTAGGAGGGGAGAGACGGGGAATTCCTTCGCTAGTATGACCTGACTAAGTTTATTTGGTGTTTATTTGGTCGGTCAGAGTATAGGGATAATATATGACATGACTATTAACCCTTGTTTTATGGCAGTATTTAAGAATGGCAGCTGAGAACGTTAATAATGGAGTAAATCAGACCGTGGAGACACCTTTGATCACCACCCAGGGAAACGTGCAACAGGAAGGCAATATTCCTCCTGTAAACAACGTTACCGAGCAAACGATGAATGATGGAATGTTTAGGAGCTTTTTGCAGTTCATGCAAAATCAGACGAGGGAGACTCGTGTGCAGAATACGGGTGGAAATGATAACAACGCGCGGTTTGTCACAGCTAAGCAGTTCAAAGAATTGGGACCACCAGAATTTAAGGGAAAGCCGGATCCGATCATGGCGGAAACGTGGGTCAAGCAAATTACCAAGATATTTGATGTCTTGGGATGCACGGAGGAACAGAAGGTTCCATTCGCCACATTTATGTTCCGCGGTGAGGCAGACTACTGGTGGGAGTCTGTGAAGCGTACCCAGCCTGACGCACTCAACATGTCCTGGGAAACATTTCAAAAACTGTTCAATGACAAGTACTTTCCCGAAAGTATTCGTCATATGAAGGAGGTTGAGTTTATTAGACTGGAACAAAACAACATGACGGTGTCCCAGTACGAGGCGAAGTTTGCAGAGTTATCCAGGTTTGCACCTCATTTGGTCGAAAATGAGGAACGAATGACAAGGATGTTTCTGAGAGGTCTAAAACCCGAGATTCGGCAATATCTTATCTCTCATAAATTTTCTTTATATTCAGATGTTGTAAACAGGGCTCAATTATTAGAGCGAGATAATGAGTATGTGCAACCGAGGGACCACAACCAGGGTCATACCGGTGGCGGCAGTCATCGAAGCAATGAAAACCAGCAGGGAGGAAAACATTCGGACAAAAGCGGTAACCACTCTGGTGGTAATCGTGGTCGTGATAATAGAAGGAGCGAGTCGGGAGGAGATTTCAAGAAGAGAAGGTACAACAATGATAACGTGAAGACGTCAGCACAAACATCAACTGTTTCTAGGGGAGGAGAACGACCACCGGTCGTATGTTACAAATGTGGGAAAGAGGGACATATCAGCCCAAACTGCCCACAACAATCCAAGGTATGTTATAACTGTGGAAAGGAAGGTCATATAGCTCGAGAGTGTTCTGTAGCAAAACCAAGTTCAGCGGGGATGGTGACTCCAAAAGTTATCCCGGATAAGTCGAAATCAGCGGTTCCTGGAAGGGCGTTTGTCGTTACTGGCCAAAACGCGAGAAACCCGAACGAGGTGATCACGGGTAAGCTAATCTTGAATTCTTGCGAAGTTTATACTTTACTAGATACCGGTTCTACCCATTCTTTTATCTCTCCTGCTTGTGCTCAACGTTTAAACTTGACTCCGGAGAAATTAGACTTTGACTTATCTGTTGAAACTCCGTTGGGTGAAACTTTCGTTACATCTACATTTTATAAATCTTGCATGATCCAAGTTGGCACTATCACATTACCTGTTGATCTTATCTCTTTAAAGATACTTGCTTTTGATGTGATTTTAGGAATTGATTGGTTAACCACTCATCATGCCAAAATTGATTGTTTTCGTAAGGTTGTTAGTTTTCATATTCCTAACCAACCTGTTATTCGAATTCAAGCAACCAAACCACTAAAATCAATCACTGTCATATCAAGCCATAAAGTCATTCGTTTATTAAAAAACGGATGTCAAGCTTTCTTAGCCCATGTCATGGACTTGAACAAAAATACGTCAGATTTGAATGATATTTCTGTTGTTAGTGAATTTCCTGACGTATTTCCTGAAGAATTTCCTGGCCTAACCCAGAGCGTGATATTGAATTTTTGTATTGATCTTCAACCCGATACAAAACCCATTTCTAAAATCTCATATTGAATAGCTCCTATTGAACTTCAGGAGTTAAAAACCCAACTATAGAAGTTGGTACCCGAGCATCTATCTGGTGACTTCCTTTGTGGAATGCACCAAAGCCAGACTCTCCGTAAGGGACTCTATATTTGTGTGGTGTTAAAATAATAGGTGCCATTGTGACGTGCTATCCAAGGTTGGGATATGAGTCACAGTTGAGAGCAATCTAAGTCGGTAATCGAAATATATAGCTTTCTAGGCTTAGTTGGTTATTATCGGAGATTCGTTGAAGGATATTCTCGAATCGCTATTCCATTAACGCAGCTGACTCGTAGAGATACAAAATTCGTATGGAGTGAGGAATGTGAGAAGAGTTTTCAAGAACTCAAGAGGAGACTCATTTCGGCACCTGTTCTGACAATACCATCTGGTTCAGATGGATTTGTTATCTACAGCGATGCTTCAGGCAAAGGGTTAGGATGTGTTCTCATGCAACATGGGAAAGTCATAGCCTATGCCTCACGACAACTCAAAGAATATGAGAGGAATTATCCTACTCATGATTTGGAGTTGGCAGCAGTCGTTTTTGCGTTGAAGATCTGGAGACACTACCTGTATGGGGAGAAAGTGGAGATCTATACAGATCATAAAAGCCTCAAATATTTCTTCACCCAAAAGGAACTCAACATGCGGCAGCGACGTTGGCTTGAGCTGTTGAAAGATTACGATCATACCATCCAATATCATCCTGGAAAAGCAAACGTAGTAGCTGACGCATTGAGTAGAAGATCATATGCGGGTACGAGTGCAATGTTGTTAACACAAAGGCCCATTTTGTATGACTTGCAAAGGATGGAGATGAAGGCTCCAAGTACCCACATGATGATATCAAATATACGAGTAGAACCGACTTTAATCGATAAAGTTAAAGCTGCTCAAGCTACGGACATGGAGCTGATGCGTATGAAGAAGAAAGTGCAAGAAGGTGCTATTCCAGAAGCAAGAATCGATGAAGAAGGAATACTTCGAGTCAACTCCAGACTTTGTGTTCCTAACGATTTTGACTTGAAGCATAGAATAATGATGGAGGCACACAACACACCGTTTGCAATCCATCCTGGGAGTACCAAAATGTATCACGATCTTCGACATACATTTTGGTGGAGCAATATGAAAAGAGAGATCGCGGAGTTTATCTCGAGATGTTTAACTTGTCAACGTGTAAAAGCGGAGCATCAAGTACCAAAGGGTCCATTGCAACCACTTGAGATTCCGAAATGGAAGTGGGAACACATTACTATGGATTTTGTTACGGGTCTTCCCAAGGTTTCTCAAGGCATAGATGCGATTTGGGTTATTGTTGATAGATTAACCAAGTCCGCTCATTTCTTGCCGATACGTGAGACTTATTCCCTTGAACGTCTTGCTAGTATGTACGTGAACGAGATTGTGAGATTGCATGGCATGCCAGTATCCATAGTTTCGGATCGTGACCCAAGATTCACTTCACGATTTTGGGTTAGCTTGCAGAAAGCTATGGGCACGGATTTACGATTCAGTTCAGCATACCATCCTCAAACGGACGGACAATCAGAGAGGACTATTCAAACTCTTGAAGATCTATTAAGACTTTGTGTCTTAGATCTCAAAGGGAGTTGGGATAAGTACCTACCATTGGTGAAATTCTCCTACAACAACAGTTATCAGGCGAGCATAGGTATGGCTCCATTTGAGGCGTTGTATGGAAGAAAATGTCGTTCTCCAGTATGCTGGGACGAGGTGGGTGAAGCAACATTGTTGGGACCAGAATTGGTACGCATTACTACAGAGAAGATCCAAACGATTCGACAACGTATACAAACGGCACAGGATCGACAAAAGAGTTATGCGGATCTTCATCGGAAGGACGTGGAATTTAATATTGGGGATCATGTATTGTTACGTGTTGCACCATGGAAGGGAGTTACAAGATTTGGGAAGAGAGGAAAGCTCAATCCAAGATTTGTTGGTCCATTTGAGATTCTTGAGCGAATAGGAAATGTGGCATATAGACTCGCATTACCTCCAAGCATGTCTCGTGTTCATAATGTTTTTCACATATCTATGCTTCGTAAATATGTTAAAGACCCGAACCACATTATTGAGTTAGAACCAGACGAGATAGCTGAAGATTTAACGTACGAGGAGGTACCTGTTAAGATCTTGGATAGGAAAGAGCATGTCCTACGCACGAAGGTTATACCACAAGTTAAGGTTTTGTGGAGAAACCATGCTATTGAAGAAATGACCTGGGAGTTGGAATCAGAAATGAAAGCGAGGTATCCTCACCTTTTTGAAACATTAGGTACGTACGTCAATTTCGAGGACGAAATTTCATAAGGAGGGGAGGTTGTAAGACCCCAACTTATTAATGAATAAAATCAAATTTTCTCTAAATATTATTATGAATAATAATAAAGGGTTAATTTGATATAATACTTTGGTTATGGGTGAAATGTGCAAATTTTGTAAAATAAGCAAGTGGTTATAAAATATTCATTTTGTCGGGGAATATTCGTTTGGTCGTGGAATATTCTTGCTGTCGGGGAATATTCGTACGACGACGCAGCCTTGTGTGGGCCCCATAACGGAAAGCGATTGGATGAAGAAAACGACAAGTATAAGTTGTTTATAAATAATGGCGTAGTTGTTACCGTTAATACTGTTGAAATACTCGGTGGTTAAAATACAGTAGCACACGGTATTGCACCAATTATTGATTCTTACGTAAGAAGGCACTACTCAATAATTGTTACAGTAGTTATTATTCAATATTTTATTTTATTGATTCAATAATTGCTGCGTTGATATTTTATATTATTGTTGTTTCAATAATTGTTGCTGCACAGTATTTTCATTTATCAGATCAATAATTCATATTATTTGAATAATATTATTAGATAACATTATTGGCAATGTCTAGAAAGTTCTGTCTAAGGAGAGGTTTGGTCATCTAATTGCGCGCCAGTAAGGAGAAATCCTTATTGGAAAGCCCCCTCTTTCCTGGGAACGGCCTGGTTGTCATAAATGTGATTCTGTAATATTATTTGTGAATAATTAATTATTGATTCATATGATAAGGAAATATTTATTTTATGTGGATATAAATGAGGGATATATTTTTGTGGTTAAAAATGAAGGAGTTAATGTTGAGGTTTTTGTCAGTATTTTTGTCGGAATGGAGGTATTAAAAATCAGGGTTTTTGAGAAATATTGCGGGTGTTATAATTTTTAATCCGACCGTTGGATCGTGGTAATTTTTGGATATGTTATACATATATAAGTTGAGTATATGTCCACAAATTTTGAACCGTTAAAAATGAACGTATGATTTATTATGAATTTTACGAGATGACTGGTTCAGAAATTGTTGAATTTTTGGAGTTTATCATTTTGATGGAAAATTCTAGAATTGGTGGGCCCCACTTGTGGTTGGTGAAGAAATGTGCTGAATTATATTTCAAATGTGGTGGGTGGGAATAGTAGCAGGTAAAGCCATCAGGTTGCAGGTCAAACCTACCAAAATTTTCCTATAAATAGAGGGCTAAGTTAGAATTGAAAATCACACCAGAAACAAGTTTTCTCTCTTTCTCTCTCTAGATTATTGAGTGTATTTTGTGAGTATTTAGATACTTTGAGAGTTTCTATTCATCAGAGCAAGTTTCTTTCAGCCTTATACCGGTATTCCGACCAGAAGTACTGATATCTTGAGGTAAGGGATATTATTTTCTTCTTAAATGATATTATTTTCTTCAATATCATTATGCTGAAATATTGATATGAGTTTTTATCAAATTTGGAACTTTTTGTGTCGGGATTACTATTCACGTATACGGTACTATTCACGTATACGGCACTATTCACGTATACGGCACTATTCACGAATACGGCACTATTCACCGAAAAATAAAATTTTTTCTTTTTGTCCAAGATGTCTATTATGGTTACTATCTTTGATTGTATCCATGTTTTGATCTTTATTTTTGAATTCTGCTTCACAATTGATTATTATGAAGTATTATTGATCTTGGATAAACTGTTATACGAATCCCTACTATTTGTCCTTCTGTCTCATTGGATTCGTTCTCTTTAAGATATTTTTCATCATCCTCAGTCCTAAATGATGATATTACTGAATATCTTTGGCCTGTAGTGCAAAGATGTATAATTACTTGATGAATATCTTTGGCCTGTAGTGCAAAGATGAACAGGTGTTGAGATGAACATGACCGGCTGATGATACAAATGAATATCTTTGGCCTGTAGTGCAAAGATGAATATTGGTTAAAGATGATTATTAATTGATGTTACAGGGATAAAATATTGATGATGGACTTTTAAATCTTAGAAGATAGTAGAATTCTTTCTCTACTTGACTCTTCTAATGGTTTGCTGTTTCCGCTGCAGTTGTTGATCTAAAACTTGTTGTCGATTATATTCTATCAGATTTTTCCCTGTTGAAGACTAACGATAATTTGTTTGTATATTATCTTAGTCATAATATTCTTTACTGGGCTAGTTGAGCTCACCCTTTTCCTTTTTGTTCCATTTTTCTTCTCAGGAGGTGAGAACATAGCAGGATCTAGTGGGGTATGGAGTGATGGTTCTAGAAAGATGTTTTAGCAGTCCTCACTATTTCTGTAAAATAGTGTTTGAATAATTGTAATGAGGACTTAATTGAGTGTGAATACTGTCTAGATGACAATATTTGTATTTAAACTCACAGTATATGTGTTGTCGTATTTTGCACGACAATTGTAATAATAAAGTTGTTGTTATTTTCTGTACCATGTATTTGGCGACTCAGAATGGTTGGATGGATTGGACCTATTTTGGGGGCGTCACAAGGATGATGACAATGAATTCAATTAAAAGAAGTAAATGATAAATTTTTAAATATTTATAATTTAATTTATCTAGAATTCAATAATATTTAAATTGTCAACATGATACTGCTTTGTGGAATAAAATTCAAGAATGATATTGTATCAAAAATAATTTGGACCGAAAAGAAATCCTTTTTTGTCATGAATAGTACTCTAGGTGAATAGTACTTGAGTGAATAGTACTTCAGGAATAGTACTTTGTAAATAGTACTCGTGAATAATACCTCGTGAATAGTATTTTGTGAATAGTACCGTATAAATGAATAATACTCATGGACAGTACTCCGGCATGAAAAACTTAAAATTTAACAAGAATGTGCAGAAAATATCCTTGTGAAACGATATTAAATGAAGCCCAAATTTTAAGGATATTCTATTAATTTCACGGAGTATAGAAGTAATATTTTAACAAAATGAGAGTATAATCAAGAATACGAGACGAAATAATATTACTCACATACTACAAAGTATGAAAGAAAATATTATTCCTATAAATACTGAATAAAATAATATCCCTTACCTCAGAAGAAGGCTGAATACTGGAATAGTGAGGTAGCAGACTTCTCTTCTTTTCTCTCTCAATAACTTCTCTCTCTATAATTGCTCTTGTAAGTCTTAGTGAATTGGTGAGAATGAAAGAAGAATGAGCTTTTATTTATAGGAAAATATAGTTTCGATAATTGCATATTTTGGGGCTCGAAATATTACAGTATAATACATTTATCTTTTCCTTCATTTTTAATTTAGTTCTGCAAGTATTATCAAACTTGCACCACCTCCCCTAATAGTGATGCATGTGAACCAATAGTTCCATTCATGTGAGTAAATAGTTATATGCATGAGAATTAATAGCAATTAATTACTCATTTATCTGATTAATTACTCGATTGGTTAATATAACCACCAGAAATCAATTATTATCGAAATAAATGTCGATTTCAACTAACACAAATAATCCCAACACAATAGAAATATTCATATTATTATTTATAATATTAACGATGTCTAGAAGTTCTGTCAAGGAGAGCTTTGCTCACCTAATTGCGCGCCAATAGGGAGAAATCATTATTGAAAAGCTTACTGTTTCCTGGGAATGACCTGGTTGTTAAATATTGTGAGTTATAATATTAATGATGAATAAGTTTGTGTTGATTAAAGATGAATTTTATAGTTTCATTGTGTTAAAATTATTTGTATTAGTGGAAATCGACTTTTGTTTCAATAATAATTGATGTTTGGAGGTTATATTGTTCAATTGGGTATTCGGGGTACTTTTTGTGTCGGAGTATTATTCACGAGTTACTATTCACGGGATACTATTCACCCGAAAGATATATTTCTTTTCGGTCCAAATTATTTTTGGGTACAATATTATTCTATGAGGAGATGTGCTAATTTTCAGACCGTTGGTTGAAATTATAATAGTAAATCAATATGGATCGTTGATTTAAAGTTTAAATAGTAACTTGTCCCTTCAGTTTTCTAAAAGTTATTTGTCCCTTCAGTTTTCCAAGAGTTATTTGTCCCTTCAGTTTTCCAAGAGTTATTTGTCTCTTTAGTGTTTCAAGAGTTAATTGCCCATTCGCAAATAGTAGTTATCTCTTTAATATTACCAAGAGTTATTTTGACCCTTCGTTAAGACCAAGAGCCACTTTCAGTTCTTCTATAAATAGAAGTTCATTCCTTCATCATTTCTTACGAATTCACTGAAACTCTAGATAGAGAAACTATAGAGAGAAAGAAGAAAAGTATTCTGCTACTTCACTTTTCCAATATCCAGTTTCTTCTAAGGTAAGAAATATTATTTGTTGTACTCGTAAGGGGTATTATTTCTTTCGTATTCATGAAGAGAAATTCTGTTATTCCATTCTTATTATTCTGTTGGAATAACCTGTATACGTGGACTACCGTATACATGGTGAAATTCTTCTGTTATTCCATTCCTCATTATTATGTTGGAATAACCTGTTTATGCGAAGTACCGCATACATGATGAATTTCTTATGTTATTCCATTCTTTATTATTCTGTTGGAATAACTTGTCTGTGTGGTCTACCGCATACATGGTAAAATTCTTCTAATATTCTGTTCTTTATTATTCTGTCAAAATATCATGTCTGTACGTTTACGTCGGACCGGTTTCCATTATTTATTATTCTGTCAGAATATCCTGTGTAAGACCCCGAATTTTATGAAATAAAAGTATTCAATTTTTCTTATAATTACTATTCAGTAAATGGTTAAATTGATAAAAGTTTAAAGTTATGGGTGAAATATGAATTTTTTTTTCAAAATAAGCAAGTGGTTATAAAATAATCATTGTTGTCGGGGAATATTCGTTTGGTCGTGGAATATTCTTTCTGTCGGGGAATATTCGTACGACGGCGCAGCTATTTGTGGGCCCCATAACGAATAACTGTCGGATGAAGAAAACGACAAATTTGAGTTTTTACAAATAACGACGTAGTTGTTACCGTTAACACTGTTGGAATACCCGGTGGTTAAAATACAGTAATACGCGTTATTGCACAGTAGCACACGGTATTGCACAGTATTTTTGAAATTATTGATTCTTACGTAAGAAGACACTACTCAATAATTGTTACAGTAATTACTGTTCAATATTTTACTTTATTGATTCAATAATTGCTGCGTTGATATTTTATATTATTTTTGTTTCAATAATTGTTGCTGCACAGTATTTTCTATTATCAGATCAATAATTCATATTATTTGAATAATATTATTAGATAACATTATTGGCAATGTCTAGAAAGTTCTGTCTAAGGAGAGGTTTGGTCATCTAATTGCGCGCCAGTAAGGAGAAATCCTTATTAGAAAGCCCCCTCTTTCCTGGGAACGGCCTGGTTGTCATAAATGTGATTCTGTAATATTATTTGTGAATAATTAATTATTGATTCATATGATAAGAAAATATTTATTTTATGTGGATATAAATGAGGGATATATTTTTGTGGTTAAAAAATGAAGGAGTTAATGTTGAGATTTTTATCCGTATTTTTGTCGGAATGGAGGTATTACAAATCAGGGTTTTTGAGATATTTTGCGGGGGTTATAATTTTTAATCCGACCGTTGGATCGTGGTAATTTTTGGATATGTTATACATATATAAGTTGAGTATATGCCCACAAATTTTGAACCGTTAAAAATGAACGTATGATTTATTATGAATTTTACGAGATGACTGGTTCAGAAATTGTTGAATTTTCGGAGTTTATCATTTTGGTGGAAAATTCTAGAATTGGTGGGCCCCACTTGTGGTTGGTGAAGAAATGTGCTGAATTATATTTCAAATGTGGTGGGTGGGAATAGTAGCAGGTAAAGCCATCAGGTTGCAGGTCAAACCTACCAAAATTTTCCTATAAATAGAGGGCTAAGTTAGAATTGAAAATCACACCAGAAACATAAGCTTTCTCTCTTTCTCTCTCTAGATTATTGAGTGTATTTTGTGAGTATTTAGATACTTGGTGAGTTGCTATTCATCAGTGCAAGTTTCCTTCAGCCTTATACCGATTAGAAGTACTGCTATTTTGAGGTAAGGGATTGTAAGGGATAGTAAGGGATAGTAAGGGATAGTAAGGGATATTAAGGGATTTTAAGGGTTGTTATGATTTTCAGTTTCGTAATTTTTCTGACCTTCAAAAATTTTGGAAAAATTTGAAATGATATTTTGATGAGTTTTCTTGATTGTGTCCAAAAATGGTGATTTTTGGATGTATAGATTAAGAGTTATGAATTTTATGAGAAAAGACTATTTTAAAAGTAACCGCTTATAATTCCTTGTGGTTAACTCCAAAATTGATGAAATTTTTATTGGGAGTACATGTATATGATAGGAGTATACTCTGTGAATTTCAGAATTTTTAGATAAAAGTACAATTTTTGATAAATGTCTAAATATTCGGTTGTTTTGGCCATATGAAAAATAGTAAATGACTTTTAAAAATTCTGAGAAAAATATATGTTCAATATGGGACTATATTATGCTAAATCCCAGAAAAGAAATATTTTTGGAACTGATTTGGTATTTTTCATGAAAATAGTCTAGTTATGAGAAAATGAATTAAATATGTTATGTGAAGTAAGAAAATTGGAAAAATAGGATTTTATGGTTTGAGAATCCTATATGAGGTATATGCAAATTTTTGATGAGGGTTTTGATTATTGGTGATGAAATCTTATGAGTTTGGTATTTTTGAATGATTAAATGCATTATTTAGTAAGTGTAAACAATTTAAATAAATTGTTTATAAGCTTAAGTAATGTTATTCTTTCAATATCATTATACCGAAATATTGGTATGGATTTTATTGTGAAATTTCTACCTTTTTGTGTCGGGATTACTATTCATGAGTTACTATTCACGAATTACTATTCACGAGTTACTATTCACGGGTACTATTCAAGACAAAATTGGTTTTTTTTTTCTAACTAAATTATAGTTGATTTATGAATATTACTCTTGAGATTAAATCTAGATGTTTTGATTATATTGATTTTACTATTATATATAACATTTTTATAACTTTGATGTTGCAATTCTCTTTCACTAGAGTGTAAAGATGGGTAGATTATTGGTATGATCATGACTAGGGTTCTCTTTGGCCTGTAGTGCAAAGTTGAATTGTGACTGGTATGATCATGACCATTGAATTTATAATTGAATATCTTAAGCTTAAGTGCAAAGGTGAATTGATCAACATGGTTATAATTATTGTTTATATAAATTCTAAAATGATTATAATTCTTTGAGATATTAATATATTTGGCATGTAGTGCAAATATGAACTGTTGATGAATATATTTGGCCTGTAGTGCAAATATGAACTGTTGATGAATATCTTTAGCCTGTAGTGCAAAGATGATATGTTGTTGAATATCTTTGGCCTGTAGTGCAAAGATGATCTGTTGTTGAATATCTTTGGCCAGTAGTGCAAAGATAAACTGTTGACGAATATCTTTGGCCCGTAGTGCAAAGATGACCTGTTGTTGAATATCTTTGGCCAGTAATGCAAAGATGAACGGTTGAGGAATATCTTTGGCCTGTAGTGCAAAGATGAATTGTAGATGAATATCTTTGGCCTGTAGTACAAAGATGGTTTGTTGATGAATATCTTTGGCCCGTAGTGCAAAGATGGATTTGTTAGTATGATTATAAACAGGAACTGTGAATTGGTATAACCATGATCTTTGATGTTTCAGGTAAAGACAGGTGATGAAAATATTCTTCGTCCTGGGTGCGAAGAAAAATTTATAGTCACAATTATGATTATGAGTTATTCATATGATTGTGGAAAGGAACTGTTGAGTGATGTTACAGGGATAAAACATTGTTGGTGGATTTTTAACATGGAGAAGATAATAGACTTTATAGTCTATTTGACTCTTCTAATGGATTGCTCGTTCCGCTGCAACTATGGTTGAAATTTTTATCATTTACCATATGATCTAAATCTCTGATTTATTGTTGATGAAGGCTATTGATAATTGAATTATCTTTAGTCATGATATTCTTTACTGAGCTAGTTGTGCTCACCCTTTTGCTTCACAATTCCTTTCAGGTAATAAGAGTGTAGCTGGGTCGAGCGAGGGTAACGGGGAAATAGAACAGTGGTCTCTAGCTGTGGATGTTCTCCCGAAGCAGTATAGAAAAGTTCATTTAGTAGTTATATTTGGTGAATCCAATAGGGTAAGGTGTACCCAACGTTGGAAAGGTGGTTTGCCACTATCATACAAGATGTCTAACGACATACAACCTCGTGTCATCATAAGACAGGGATGTGCTCATCCACTTGCTGAGTATATATACGAGCACTACCTATATAATATTGGTGTTTGTTTGAAGTATAATTCTCAGTTAGATACAGTGGAGATAATGATAAGTCAAGAGAAGACTCACCATTGGGAAGAATATGATAGTAATCTTCTCATTTTTCTTTGGGGTCTATTGGGTCAACCAAGGATAATTCTGTGGCCATATGATATCTATCATAACCTAGACGCATGGCCTCCCATGTACGAAGGTTTCCTTGAGCACTTCCCAAAGATTCTAATTTCTAAAACAATTTTTGACTATACCTTTATATAAGGTGTTATTGTGAGGTGATGTCCACGGTTGGAACATGAGTCACATTTGGTATATATTTGTATCAAAACTCACAGCATATGTGTTGTTGTATTTTGCACGACAATTGTTGTAATAAAGTTGTAGTTGTTTTCTGTACCATGTATTTGACGACTCAAAATGGGTTGGGTGGAATGGACCTATTTTGGGGTTGTCACATCCTGTCTGTACTTTTACACCGAACCTGGTTCCATTATTTATTATTCTGTCAGAATATCCTATCTGTGCGTTACGCATGACCTGGTTCCATTATTTATTATTCTGTTGGGAATAACATGTCTGTGCAGTCTATCGCACGCATGGTGAATCCTTCTGTTATTCCATTCTTTATTATTCTGTTGGAATAACCTGTCTATGTGGATTACCACATGCATGGTGAATGATCCTTTGTATTCATTCCTTATTAAATTATAGAAATGATCTGTATACGTGGATTATCGCATGGCGGGTGAAAATTCATTTGTTGTTTCATAAATTCTATTATACTCAGTTGGTTAAAATTTTGGCTTCTATATTCCTTGAAATTAGTGAAATATCCTGGATATTTGCGCTTCATCCAGTATCTTTTCGTGAAAATATTCATTTGAGCATTCTTGAATTTTACCCCACAAAGCAGTATCATGTTGACAATTTGGACGTTATTAAGTTCAGGATAAATTAACTTATAAATCTTTAAAATTTATTCTTGAACTTGTTTTATTGAATTATTATGTCATTGTCATCATCCTCATGCTTATATTGTAATGAAAGTCATCTTTGGCTTACGTGCATAGATGGACTTAGTATGATTACGATCAGGGATCATTCGGCGTAATCATGACCTGTAATGTTATAAATGATGTGGTAAAAGTCCTCAGTGGCCTGTAATGCATTGATGGTCAGTTTTTGGTATGATTATGACCAGGGATTATTCGATATAGTCATGACCGTTGATAATTTAATGAATATCTTTGCCCCGTAATACATGGATGATTAGATGATGTGGTTTATTTATTAAGCTGAGTCTCAGCGATAAAAATTGATAAAAATATTTTAAATCATAGAAGATAGTAGATATCATGCTCTACTTGACCCTTCTAATGTATTGCTTATTCCGCTGTAGTTAAACTTGATGTCTATTGTATTTTATCAGTTTAACATTGTTGAAGACTATTGATAATTTATTCTGCATTATCTTAGTCATAATATTTCTTACTAGGCTCACCCTTTCTTTCACTGTTCTCTTCAAGAAATGAGAATATAACTGGGACGAGCCAGGGAAAGAAGTGACGGTCCAGATGATATCTGTAAGACTCCGAATTTTATGAAATAAAAGTATTCAAATTTTTTTATAATTACTATTCAGTAAATGGTTAAATTGATAAATGTTAAAGTTAAGGGTGATATATGAATTTTTTTTTCAAAATACACAAGTGGTTATAAAATATTTATTGTTGTCGGAGAATATTCGTTTGGTCGTGGAATATTCTTTCTGTCGGGGAATATTCGTACGACGGCGCAGCCATTTGTGGGCCCCATAACAGAATAACTGTCGGATGAAGAAAACGTCAAAAATTGAGTTTTTATAATTAACGGCGTAGTTGTTACCGTTAACACTGTTGAAATACCCGGTGGTTAAAATACAGTAATACGCGTTGTTACACAGTAGCACATTGATTGCACAGTATTTTTGAATTATTAATTCTTACGAAGGAAGACACTACTCAATAATTGTTACAGTAATTACTGTTCAATATTTTATTTTATTGATTCAATAATTGCTACGTTAAAATTTTATATTATTGTTGTTCAATAATTGTTGCTGCACATCATCTCCATTATCAGATCAATAATTCATATTATTTGAATAATATTATTAGATAACATTATTGATAATGTCTAGAAAGTTCTGTCTAAGGAGAGGTTTGGTCACCTAATTGTGCGCCAGTAAGGAGAAATTCTTATTGGAAAGCCCCCTCTTTCTTTGGAACAGCCTGGTTGTCATAAATGTGGTTCTGTATTATTATTTGTGAATAATTAATTATTAATTTATATGATGAGGAAATATTTATTTTATGTAGATATAAACGAGGGATATATTTTTGTTGTTAAAAATAAAGGACTTAATGTTGAGGTGTTTTATCTATATTTTTATCGGAACGGAGGTATTGAAAATCAAATTAGGGTTTTTGAGATATTTTGCGATGGTTATAATTTTTAATCCGACCGTTGGATCGTTGTAATTTTTGGATATGTTATACATATATAAGTTGAGTATATGTCTACAAATTTTGAACCGTTAAAAATGAACGTATGATTTGTTATGAATTTTACGAGATGACTGGTTCAGAAAATATTGAATTTTCGGAGTTAATCATTTTGGTAGAAAATTCTATAATTGGTGGGCCCCACTCTTGGTTGTTGAAGAAATGTGTTGAGATTTTTATTCAAATGTGGTGGGTGGGAATAGTAGCAAGTAAAGCCATCAGGTTGCAGGTTAAGTCTGATTCGGCGTGCTAACATTTTCCTATAAATAGAGGGCTAAGTTAGAATTGAAAATCACATCAGAATTCATAAGTTTTCTCTCTTTCTCTCTCTAGATTATCGAGTGTATTTTGGAAGTATTTAGATACTTGGTGAGTTGCTATTCATCAATGCAAGTTTCCTTCAGCGTCATATCCGATATTCAGTCAGAAGTGCTGCTCTTTTGATGTAAGGGATAGTAAGGGATTTTAAGGGTTGTTATATTTTCCAGTTTCGTAATTTTTCTGAACTTCAAAAATTTTGACAAAATTTAAAATGATATTTTGATGAGTTTTCTTGATTATGTCCAAAAATGGTGATTTTTGGATGTATAGATTGAGAGTTATGAATTTTATGATAAAAGAATATTTTAAAAGTAACCGCTTATAATTCCTTGTGCTTAACTCCAAAATTGATGAAATTTTTATTGGGAGTACATGTATATGATAGAAGTATACTCTGTAAATTTCAAAATTTTTAGACAAAAGTACAATTTTTTGATAAATGTCTAAATATTCGGCTGTTTTGGCCATATGAAAAATAGTAAATGACTTTTAAAAATTCTGAGAAAAATATATGTTCACTATGGGACTATATTATGCTAAATCGCAGAAAAAAAATATTTTTAGAACTGATTTGGTATTTTTCATAAAAATAGACTAGTTATGAGTAAATGAATTAAATATGTTATGTGAAGTAAGAAAATTGAAAAATATGATTTTATGGCTTGAGTATCCTATATGAGGTATATGCAAATTGTTTATGAGGGTTTTGATTATTGGTAATGAAATCTTATGAGTTTGGCATTTTAGGATGATTAAATGCATTATTTAGTAAAGTGTAAACAATTAAAAATAAATTGTTTATAAGCTTAAGAAATATTATTATTTCAATATCATTATACCGAAATATTTGTATGTATTTTATTATAGAATTTCTACCTTTTTGTGACGAGTTTACTATTCACGAATTACTATTCATGAGTTACTATTCACGAGTTACTATTCACGAAAAAATTGGTTTCTTTTTCTAACCAAATTATAGTTGATTTATGAATATTACTCTTGAGATTAAAACTATATGTTGATCATATTATTTTTATTATCATATATAATATTTTTATAACCCTAATGATGATATTCTCTTTCACTTGAGTGTAAAGATGGGTAGATTATTGGTATGATCATGACTAGGGTTCTCTTTGACCAGTTGTGCAAAGTTGAATTGGTGACTGGTATGATCATGACCATTGAATTTATAAGTGAATATCTTTAGCTTAAGTGTAAAGGTGAAATGATCAACATGGTTATAATTATTGTTTATATAAATTCTGAAATGATTATATATTTCTTTGAGATATGAATATATTTTGCCTATAGTGCAAATATGAACTGTTGATGAATATCTTTGGCCTGTAGTGCAAAGATGAATTGTTGATGAATATCTTTGGCTTGTAGTGCAAAGATGACATGTTGTTGAATATATTTGGCCAGTAGTGTAAAGATGAACAGGTGTTGAGATGAACATGATCAACTGGTACAAATGAATATCTTTGGCCGTAGTGCAAAGATGAAGTTATTAGTATGATTATGAACAAGAACTGTGATTTGGTATAACCATGATCTTTGATGTTTCAGGTAAAGACAAGTGATGAAAATTATCTTCATCTTGGGTGCGAAGAAAAATTTAGAGTCACAATTATGATTATGAGTTATTCATATGATTGTGGAAAGGAACTGTTGAGTGATGTTACATGAATAAAATATTATTGGTGGATTTTTAACATGGAGGAGATAATAGATTTTATGGTCTATTTGACTCTTCTAATGGATTGTTTGTTCCGCTGTAACTATGGTTGAAATTTTTATCATTTACCATATGTTCTAAATCTCTGATTTATTATTGATAAAGGCTATTGATAATTTAATTATCTTTAGTCATGATATTCTTTACTGAGCTAGTTGTGCTCACCCTTTTGCTTCACAATTCCTTTCAGGTAATAAGAGTGTAGCTGGGTCGAGCGAGGGTAACGGGGAAATAGAACGGTGGTCTCTAGCTGTGGAGGTTCTCCCGAAGCAGTATAGAAAAGTTCATTTAGTAGTTTTATTTGGTGAATCCAATAGGGTAAGGTGTATCCAACGCTGGAAGGGTGTTTTTGCCACTATCATACAATATGTCTAACGACATACAACCTCGTGTCATCATAAGACAGGATTGTGTACATCCGCTTGCCGAGTATATCTACAAGCATTACCTATATAATCTTGGTGTTTGTTTGAAGTATAATTCTCAGTTAGATACAGTGGAGATAATGATAAGTCAAGAGAAGACTCACCATTGGGAACAATATGATAGTAATCTTCTCGTTTTTCTTTGGGGTCTATTGGGTCAACCAAGGATAATTCTGTGGCCATATGATATCTATCAAAACCTAAAAGCATGGCCTCCCATGTACGAAGGTTTTCTTGAGCACTTCCCAAATATTTTAATTTCTAAAACAGTTTTTGACTATACCTTTATGTAAGGTGTTACTGTGAGGTGTTGTCCACGGTTGGGACATGTGTTACATTTGGTATATATTTGTATTCAAACTCACAGCATATGTGTTGTTATATTTTGTACGACAATTGTTGTAATAGAGTTGTAGTTATTTTATGTACCATGTATTTGACGACTCAGAATGAGTTGGATGGAATGGACCTATTTTGGGGTTGTCACAGTTCTTGTCTCACAACTCAGCCAGAGATCATATCTCTAAGCTCTGATACCAACTGTGACGCCCCCAAAATAGGTATACAACAACCATTCTGAGTCGCCAAATACATGGTACAAAAAGCAAACTACAACTTCAATAATACAATTGTCGTGCAAAATACAACAACACATACTGTGAGTTTAAATACAAATATTGTCTTCTAGACAATATCTGTGACGCCCACAAAATTAGGTATACATCACCCATCTTGGGTCGTCAGATACATAGTACAGAATACAAATACAACTTACAAAAACAACTGTCGTGTACAATACGACAAAACATAAACTGTGAGTTTGAATACAAATATTATCTTCTAGAGAGTATTCATACTCAAAAGAAGTCCTCGTTACATTTATTAACATACCATTACACAGAATAGTGAGGACTACTAACTAATACTATCATTCGGACCATCACTCCGTTCCCCGACTTGTCCCAGCTACGTTCTCATTTCCTGAAGAGAACAGTGAAAGAAAGGGTGAGCTCAACTAGCCCAGTAAGAAATATTATGACTAAGATAATGCAGAATAAATTATCATTAGCATTCAACAATGTTAAACTGATAAAATATAATAGACATCAAGTTTAACTGCAGCGGAACAAACAATCCATTAAGAGAGTTAAGTAGAAAATAAACTCTACTATCTTTTATGATTTAAAAGGTTTTTCAACACTGTGATCGCTGGGACTCAGCTTAATAAAATAATCCACACCATAGAATCACCCCTACACTACGGCTAAGGATATTCGTGTATTCATTAATGGTCATGATCATGCCAACAACTGTCCATCAACGTACTACGGGCCAATGAGTACTTTTACTATATCATTTGTAACATTACGGTCATGATTATACCGAATAATCACTGGTCATAATCATACCAAGTCCATCTATGCACTACAGGCCACAGATGACTTTTAACATTTTATAAACATGAGGATGATGACAATGATATAAGAATTCAATAAAACAAGTTCAAGAATTAATTTATCCAAGAATTAACAACGTCCAAATTGTCAACATGATACTGCTTTGTGGAGTAAAATTCAAGAATGCTTAGAAGAAAATTTTCATGAAAAGATACTGGATGAAACACAATTATCAAGGATATTCCACAAATTTCATGGAGTATAGAAGTCAAAACTTAACCAACTGAGTATAATAAAGAATAGAATAACAAAAGAAATTACCATGCATGCGATAGACCGCACAGACAGGTTATTCCCACAGAATAATAAATAATAGAACCAGGTCCGGCGTAAAACGCACAGACAGGATATTCCAACAGCATAATAATAAAGACAGAACCAGGTCCGGTGTAAAATACACAGACAGGATGTTCCAACAGAATAATAATAAAGACGGAACCAGGTCCGGTGTAAAACACACAGACAGGATGTTCCAACAGAATAATAACAAAGACGGAACCAGGTCCGGTGCAAAATACACAGACAGGATGTTCCAACAGAATAATAATAAAGACGGAACCAGGTCCGGTGTAAAACACACAGACAGGATGTTCCAACAGAATAATAGAAGAATGTCACCAAGTATAGGGTAGACCGCGTATACAGGTTATTCCAACGGAATAATAAGAAATGGAATAACAACAGTTCTCTTCATGAATAAGAAAGAATAACACCCCTTACCGTTTTAAAGAAGAGCTGAAATAAGGAAGTAGTTAAGTAGAAGAATACTCTTCTTCTCTCTCTCTATAGTTTCTCTCTATAGCTTCTCTCTCTAGAGTTCAGTGAATTCGTAAGAAATAATGAAGGAATGAGCTGCTATTTATAGAAAAATAGAATGCATAGTAACTAATCCATGAACGGTCCAGATTGATTGCTTTAATCTGACGGTCCATATTTAAAGAAAAATCTTTTAAATAAAATATAATATATTCTATTTATAGAATAACTTTAATAAAGTATTCTGTTTTATATAAAAAGATGTTTCTGTTTTATTACATTAATAATACGAATAAAACAAAACGTCATTATCGCTAAATAATTCATATTATTAACTGACAATAATTGAATCAAACTGAGTGACTTCTCACATAAGCACTAATAATCAATACCGTGTGTTACTATGCAACCACACGTATTACTGTACTTTTACTACCGAGTAGTTCAACAGTATCAATGGTAAAACTTCCGCCGTTACTTTTAATAAAATATTTTTGTCGTTTTCTCAATCCGACAATAATTTCGTTGTGGGGTCCACCAATGATTGTGCGTTGTACGAATATTTTCTGTTAAAACGAATATTCTCCGACCAATCGAATATTATATAACAACTTGCGTACTTTGTAAAATTTATAAATATTACCCACAACTATAACATTATATCAAATTAACTCCATAATATTCAAAAATGATATTTATAGAAAATTCATCTTTATTTATAAAAGTTGGGGTCTTACAATATCCACACTCAAATAAGTCCTCATTACAATTATTCAAACACTATTTTACAGAAATAGTGAGGACAGCTAAAATATCTTTCTAGAACCATCACTCCATACTCCGACTAGATCCTGCTATGTTCTCACCTCCTGAGAAGAAAAAAGGAATAAAAAGAAAAAGAGTGAGCTCAACTAGCCCAGTAAAGAATATTATGACTAAGATAATATACAACAAATTATCATTAGTATTCAACAGGAAAAAATCTGATAGAATATAATCGACAACAAGTTTTAGATCAACAACTGCAGCGGAAACATCAAACTATTAGAAGAGTCAAGTAGAAAAAGAATTATACTATCTTCTAAGATTTAAAAGTCCATCATCAATATTGTATCCCTGTAACATCAATTAATAATCATCTTTAACCAAATATTCATCTTTGCACTACAGGCCAAAGATATTCATTTGTATCACCAGTCAGTCATGTTCATCTCAACACCTGTTCATCTTTGCACTACAAGCCAAAGATATTCATCAAGTAATCATTCATCTTTGCACTACATGTAACGCCCCCAAAATAGGTCCATTCCATCCAACCCATTTTGAGTCGCCAAATACATGGTACAGATAACAACTACAACTTTATTACAATAATTGTCGTGCAAAATACAACAACACAAATGTTGTGAGTTTTGATACTAAAATATACCAACTGTGACTCTGGACACCAACCTTGGATAGCACGTCACAATGACACCTTACATAAAGGTATAGTCAAAAACTGTTTTAGAAATTAGAATCTTTGGGAAGTACTCAAGGAAACCCTCGTTCATGGGAGGCCATGCTTCTAGGTTATGATAGATATCATATGGCCACAGAATTATCCTTGGTTGACCTAATAGACCCCAAAGAAAAATGAGAAGATTACTATCATATTCTTTCCAATGGTGAGTCTTCTCTTGACATATCATTATCTCCACTGTCTCTAACTGAGAATTATACTTCAAACAAACACCAAGATTATATAGGTAGTGCTCGTAGATATACTCGGCAAGTGGATGTACACAACCATGTCTTATGATGACACGAGATTGTATGTCGTTAGACATTTTGTATGATAGTGGCAAAACACCCTTCCAACGTTGGGTACATCTTACCCTATTAGATTCACCAAATAAAACTACTAAATGAACTTTTCTATACTGCTTCGAGAGAACCTCCACAGCTAGAGACCACCGTTCTATTTCCCTGTTACCCTCGCTCGACCCAGCTACACTCTTATTACCTAAAAGGAATTGTGAAGCAAAAGGGTGAGCACAACTAGCTTAGTAAAGAATATTATGACTAAAGATAAATAAATTATCAATAGTATTCATCAGTAATAAATCAGAGATTTAGAACATATGGTAGATGATAAAACTTTTCAACCATAGTTGCAGCGGAACGAGCAATCCATTAGAAGAGTCAAATAGACCATAAAGTCTATTATCTTCTCCATGTTAAAAGTCCACCAACAATGTTTTATCCCTGTAACATCAATCAACAATTCCTGTCCACAATCACATGTAAAACTCATAATCATAATTGTAGTTCTAAATTCCTCTTCTCATCCAGAACAAAGATAATTTTCATCACTTGTCTTTACCTGAAACATCAAAGATCATGGTTATACCAAATCACAGTTCCTGTTCATAATCATACTAATAATTTCATCTTTGCACTACGGGCCAAAGATATTCATCAACAACTTATCTTTGCACTACAGGCCAAAGATATTTCTCAACAGCTCATATTTGCACTACAAGCCAAATATATTATTATCTCAAAGAAATATATAATCATTTCAGAATTTATATAACCAATAATTATAACCATGTTGATCATTTCACCTTTGCACTTAAGCTAAAGATATTCAATTATAAATTCAATGGTCATGATCATACCAGTCAACAATTCAACTTTGCACTACTGGCCAAAGAGAACCTATAGTCATGATCATACCAATAATCTACCCATCTTTACACTCCAGTGAAAGAGAATTTCAACATCAGGGTTATAAAAATGTTATATATGATAATAAAATCAATATAATCAATATATAGTTTTAATCTCTAGAGTAATATTCATAAATCAACTATAATTTGGTTAGAAAAAGAAACCAATTTTGTAGTGAATAGTACCCGTGAATAGTAACTCGTGAATAGTAACTCGTGAATAGTAATTCATGAATAGTAACTCATGAATAGTAACCCGTCGTGAATAGTAACTCGTGAATAGTAACTCATGTATAGTAACTCGTAAATAGTAACTCGTGAATAGTAACTCGTGAATAGTAACTCATGAATAGTAATTCATGAATAGTAACCCCGACATGAAAAGTTTTAAATTTGATAAAAATTTCCAACCAATATTTCGGCATAATGATATTGAAGAAATAATATCATTTTCGAATAAAATAACATCCCTTACTATCCCTTACCTCAAAAGAGTAGTACTCCTGACTAGAATAACGCTGAACGAACTTGCACCGTATAGCAACACTCAATATATCAAAATACTCACAAGAATACACTCGATATAGAGAGAGAAATAGAGAGAAAACTTTAGTTTCTGGTGTGATTTTCAATTCTAACCTAAGCACCCTATTTATAGAAAATTGCTTAGAACACCAAAGCAGAAAATTGAATATAATAATATATTTATAACCAAATTTTCCTTAGCCCACCACATCAAAAACATATTTTTCACACAAATGCACCAAAAATGCAAAACATGTTTTAAACAATTTTTGTAACAAAAATCAATTCAGACTCAATAATTCGGAACTTCAATAATTCGTAATAAATAGTCCTTTTATCAGAAAATTCGAATCTCACGTGTTTTTATAGGAAATTCAATTCTCTACAACTTTGCAGAAGAAAGTTTTTCTAAATTCCAAACAGAAATTGACTGAAATCCACAAACGGATGATTTTACAGTCTATAATAAATTTTCGGTCAAGAATTGTGTCCACCAACACACAAAACATGTGTTAAACATTTAATCCGACAAAAATATTTTTCCTCCTCATTTATTCATATATCCCACATTCATTGTAAAAATATCACCATTAATATATTATTAAAATAATATATTTAAACGAATTATTTTATCAGAAAAAGATAAAATATTAATTTTCAACAATTGTCACATTAAAATTTTCTCCATCTATATCCACATAAAATCAATATTTTCCTTATCATATAAATCAATAATTAATTATACACAAATAATATTACAGAACCACAGTACTGGCAACCAGGCCGTTCCCAGGAAAGAGGGGGCTTTCCAATAAGGATCTCTCCTTACTGGCGCGCAATTAGATGACCAAACATCTCCTTAGACAGAACTTTCTAGACATTGCCAATAATATTATCTAATAATATTATTCAGATAATATGAATTATTGCTCCGATAATAGAAAATATTGTGTAGTGATAATTATTAAAACAACAGTAATATAAAATATCAACGCAACAATTATTGAATCAATAAAATAAAATACTGAACAGTAATTACTGTAACAATTATTGAGTAATACCTTCTTACGTAAAAATCAATAATTGGTGCAATACCGTGTGCTACTGTGCAACAACGCATATTACTGTGTTTTAACCACCGGGTATTCCAACAGTGTTAACGGTAACAACTACGCCGTTATTTATAAACAACTTACTCTTGTCGTTTTCTTCATCCAATCGCTTTCCGTTATGGGGCCCACAAAAGACTGCGCCGTCGTACGAATATACTCCGACAGTAAGAATATTTCACGACCAAGCGAATATTCCCCGACAACAATGAATATTTTATAACCACTTGTGTATTTCAAAAAAAAAATCATATATCACCCTTAACTTTAACATTTATCAATTTAATCATTTACTAAATAGTAATTATAAGAAAAATTGAATACTTTTATTTCATAAAATTCGGGGTCTTACACTACAGGCCAAAGATATTCAGTAATATCATCATTTAGGACTGAGGATGATGAAAAATATCTTTAAACAAACGAACCCAGTGAGACAGAAGGACAAATAGTAGAGATTCATATAACAGTTTATCCAAGATCAATAATACTTCATAATAATCAATTGTGAAGCAGAATTCAAAAAATAAAGATCAAAACATGGATACAATCAAAGATAGTAACAATAATAGACATCTTGGACAAAAAGAATAAACTTTTATTTTTCGGTGATTAGTGTCGTATTCGTGAATAGTGCCGTATACGTGAATAGTGTCGTATACGTGAATAGTAACCCCGACACAAAAAATTTTAAATTTCATAAAAACTTATATCAATATTTCAGCATAATGATATTGAAAAAATAATATCATTTAAGAAGAAAATAATATCCCTTACCTCAAAATAACCATACTTCTGACTGAATATCGGATATGAGGCTGAATAAAACTTGTGCTGAATAGCAATTCTCAAAGTATCTAAATACTCACAAAATACACTCAATAATCTAGAGAGAGAAAGAGAGAAAACTTATGAATTCTGGTGTGATTTTCAATTCTAACTTAGCCCTCTATTTATAGAAAAATGTTAGCACGCCGAAGCAGACTTAACCTGCAACCTGATGTCTTTACCTGCTACTATTCCCACCCACCACATTTGAATAAAAATCTCAGCACATTTCTTCACCAACCAAGACTGGGTCCCACCAATTCTAGAATTTTCTATCAAAATGACAAATTCCGCA
Source organism: Panax notoginseng (assembly GCA_016801055.1). Classification (NCBI taxonomy): domain Eukaryota; kingdom Viridiplantae; phylum Streptophyta; class Magnoliopsida; order Apiales; family Araliaceae; genus Panax; species Panax notoginseng. Next base: position 25,757,382 of record CM029020.1, on the reverse strand, counting down.
ACTTCTACAATTTCTGAACCAATCATCTCGTAAAATTCATAACAAATCATACGTTCATTTTTAACGGTTCAAAATTTGTGGACATATACTCAACTTATATATGTATAACATATCCAAAAATCACAACGATCCAACGGTCGGATTAAAAATTATTACACCCGCAATATATCTCAAAAATCTTGATTGATTTTTAATACCTTCATTCCGACAAAAATACTGATAAAACACCTCAACATTAACTCCTTCATTTTTAACCACGAAATATATCCAAAATTTATATTCACATAAAATAAATATTTCCTTATCATATGAATCAATAATTAATTATCCACAATTAATATTACAAAATCACATTTATGACAATCAGGCCGTTTCTAGGAAAGAGGGGGCTTTCCAATAAGGATTTCTACTTACTAACGCGCAATTAGATGACCAAACCTCTCCTTAGACAGAACTTTCTAGACATTGTCAATAATGTTATCTAATAATATTATTTAAATAATATGAATTATTGATCTGATAAAAAAAATACTATGCAGCAACAATTATTGAAACAACAATAATATAAAATATCAACGCAGCAATTATTGAATCAATAAAATAAAATATTGAACAGTAACTACTGTAACAATTATTGAGTAGTGCATTCCTTCGTAAGAATCAATAATTCTAAAATACTGTGCAATCCGCGTGCTACTGTGCAACCACGCGTATTACTGTATTTTAACCACCGGGTATTCCAACAGTGTTAACGGTAACAACTACGCCGTTATTTATAAAAACTCAATTTTTATCGTTATCTTTATCCAATCGCTTTCCATTATGGGGCCCACAAATAGTTGCGCCGTCGTACGAATATTCCCCGACAGAAAGAATATTTCACGACCACACGAATATTCACCGACCAAAAATGAATATTTTATAACCACTTGCTTATTTGAAATATTTGCGCATTTTACCCATAACTAACCACATTAATCAAATCAACCCTTTATATTTCAGAATAATAAATAGAGGAAATTTAATTTCATTTATTAATAAGTTGGGGTCTTACACTCTCTCCACACATATATATGCACTCATACTTTCTCTCTCTGCAGACTATTTGTCTATTTAATGCACTCATACTTTCTCTCTCTTCCTCTCTCCACACATATATATGCATTCATACTTTCTCTCTCTGCAGACTATTTGTATATTTAATGCACTCATACTTTCTCTCTCTTCCTTTCTCTACAGACTATTTCAAGCACTCTTTTTTAAACACTTTTTTCATATTTTCACCAACAAGAATATTTTTGTATTTTTATCACACATATTAATATCTGTGTGAAATTTTGAAACAGTAGATAATTTAGAACGGAATGAGCAGTAAATTTATTTTAAAACGTTCAAGACGCTTAGCATTACCTTATGAATATGTACTATTTGGCTCCACGTCGGGTGGGCAGTGGTACTAGATACTATGTGAACCGGGTCCAACCTACGCATTTTTTGATTTGTGAAATCTTGTGGTGGTTACATTTGTCAAATTACTGACACAAAACACGGGACCAAGGACGAGGACGGTTATATGTCCGTTATAAGTAGTTTGGCACGTTAGCTTCACGTGCTTATCTGGTCTTATTTTCTCTCTCTTGTCAAGGAAATGGACCCCATAGACGGTTGACCGTTCACCTGTACGGTCCTTTCGGTTAGGACCCCACCCAATCCAAACTGCTGCCGACAAATCTGTCTTTATTACACGTACCTGTGTTAACATTTTTCATTCTCAATTTAATGGAGTATCATATATCTCTATCTTTTTAATACTACAAATCTAAATCCCATTTAAATTCAAACCCCAAAAATTTTAAAAAGAAAGGGAGGGAAAATGACAGGAAAGGAATAGCTGTCACATTTTATAAGAAGGAAATTATGTTTTGTGTTTTTCTTGTTCGGTGCAAGGAATTCCTCCAAATCAAATTCATGATAACATTTTATATTTGAATATTTATTTACTATATATTGAGGGTCAATAGTCTTGTTATTTTGTCTTAAATTATTAAAATATATTACGTTTTTTATAAATATATTTTCTTCATCTTCTTCTTATTATTTTCATTTAATATTAGTTAAACTTGAAGACGTGTTCATCAAAATAAGTTTCGAAATCTTAACAGAAAACTCCCATTTGAATTTGCTACTTGTAGCTACTAACAAGTATCATTCATCCCATCAACACAAAATAATATTTCAAGCATAAAAATTATGTTGAGTATTCAGATATGTTTATAAGACACCTTGACAACAGAACACTTCTTTCAAAATATGAGGAATAGTTCAAAGAGTTAAAATGGAAAAATACTGTTATTTAGATATTTTAAAAAAATTAATTATTAAACACTATTTTAAATTTAAATATAATTTTAAACAGATACTATACATTATTCAAATATCTTAACTTTCAATTTTATTAAAGGGAACCTAACCAATAAAAGTGGTAAGCATATGTTTAATAATAATACTAATATAGAATGGGGATTAAATCAACGAAATGGTAGTTGGTATACTTTAATTTTTATTACACTTTGACTAGTATTTCTCTTATGATCATGAATACTAAAAAAGAGAGCAATTTTGTTTGAATCAACGGAGCCGGTATACAATCAACATGTCACGTGCCGACACAACCCACAGCAAACTGATCTCACCCCCCCCCCCCCTTCCCTCGCCCTTTCCTTCGCCCTCGCGCACCCCCTACCCACCCCTGCCCTCCTCCCTCTATTTGGTCCAACTTTTCAGCCAACACAATTCTTAGCTTTCTGCAACCCTAGATACATGTCTGGTTTTCATTATATATACTCATTTCATTCTTAAAAGATGAGCGAAATATAATTTATATATATATATTAAAATTTGTTTTATAAAAAAAATCAATTTTTTTTAGTGACCTCATAATATATTATATAAAATAAAGAGTACTTTTAATTTTTTATATTAATGGATTCTACTAAATGACATATTTATTCCTTATTTTATATACTTTATTTTATTATTTTGGAATAAAAAATTTGTATATTTAGTCATTCAAGAAGACGGAGAGGGTATATAATTTATATGATAAAAGAGGCACTATAGTTGTTCAATGTCACAACAATCCCAAAAGAATATAATTTTAGTCATCAAAATTCTGAAATGATAATAATATTAATAAAATGACACAATTACTTTGTTATAATAGTTGGTCACAACTAAATAGTTGTGTTTGTCCACAACTATTCTAAGCCCTATATATTTATATTTATATTTTTACATAAATATGAGAAAACATGTGAAATATTACCTCTCAATTATTTTCTTCTAAGAGAGGGAGTCTTTATATTTGCATTAATTTAATTTAATTAATGTTTATGTTACTTTTAATGAAATATTTTAAAATGATTACTAAAAATACAACTTTTATGTAATATTATTAACAAATTTCTTTTAAAAGGATAGTGTAGCTTTCTTTTCACCAATCTGTCCGTATATACAATTATAAATATATATCGGAAATTGATATTTTCACAAGTAAAAATAAAAAATGATAGCCCTCTCACGTGAATAGTAAATAGATTTCAAACTCATGTTAGTGAAAACTCATTTTTTGGCTTTTTTTAAAAAAAACAACTAAAAAAAAGTTTAATATTTTATGGAACTGAAATTTTTACATAATACAGTGTTTTGGTTGTGATTTGAATACATATAACAAAACAGGTCTAAATTCCAGTTCTATAAAATATTAATTTTTTGTTTAGTTATTTGAAAAAAAATCTGCATTTTAAGAAAGTCTAGGAGTCCGAATAGGAACGGGACTATATATATATATATATAGAGAGAGGGAGAGAGAGAGAGAGAGAGAGAGGAAATTGGCTTCTCAGTCCAACCCGTGAGGGGACCCTAATGTGGATCAGCATAGGCATGTGGCCTTTTATTGTTCTTGTTTCCTATGTCACACATATATAATTGTACATAGGAAATTGATATTTTCACATAATTTTTTGATATTTTCATATAAAAATTGTCGTTATAAATCTTACTATATTATAGCGACGATTTTTACTGTCGCTATATATTTATAGCGACATTTTTTATGTAAAAATATCAAAAAGTCATGTGGAAATATCAATTTCCTTGTATATACTCCCTTCATGATAAAATTTTAATTGACTTTTTGCGTATATTAAATAAGATAATAAAATGATAAAATTATTTATATTTAAATTCTTATTTAATTGTATAATTTTTTACGTATGCCTAGTGATACTCTATAAATATGTATAGAAAATAGAAATATGACAAATAATACTAAGAATATTACAGGTAAATTACTATAAAAAATAAATTATTTAAGTTAAATAAATTTTTGAATTTGGGACTATTAAATAATAAAAACTTTTATCTTATCTTAATACGGATGGGAGTATTATAATATATTATTTTGTTTCATTTTTTCGCCATATGGAGTACTATTTTTCCATGAGACGATGTCCCCTTATCAAGACTTTAACCAAATAAAACTAGTAGTAGTAGATTAGGTTAGGTGTGTATATAAAATATTATGGGGGGGAGAATTAGGTGGAAAAAGTTGAACGAAGTTACAAAACCAAGCATATATTACATATGTGCAGCATGTGAACTCTCTCCAGATGTATTCATACATGTACCTTCTTTATATATATATATATATATATATATATATATAGAGTCCGGATCTTAAGCTCACCTCTTATCCAACTCATCCGAGCTCATCCCTCTTTAGCGACGGACCTGGCGACAATTTGGTCATACAACCGTCGTCTATACTTTTAGCGACGGACAACATATAGTGTCGCTAAAAGTATAGACAACGATTGTATGACCGAACCGTTGTCTGGTCCGTCGCTAAAGGAGGGGTGAGCTCGGATAAGTTAGATAAGGGGTGAGCTTAAGATCCGAACCGTGTGTGTGTGTGTATATATATATATATATATATATATATATGAAAAAATATATATACAGATGTGTAGTACACAGACAACTATGGCGATAATTTTTTCAGCTATATCGATGATTTCACCAAAAATAACCCGGGTCAAATCCCGAGTCCGGAACAAATCTCGGGTCAAATCCCAAATCCGAATCGAATCAAAACCATCAAAATAAGGCTTCAAATCACTGGCCTAATAGTATCTTCTTGGGTCATCTCTTAGCCCACCACAGGCTCTCAAAAGGTCATGACTTGAAGGTACTATTAGTAGTAACTTATTTTCTTATATGCAGATAAATTTTTTTCCTATCTTTCAATGTGGGACTGGGGTGTTACAAACTCCCCCACTTAAATTTATGACGTCCCCGTCAGAATCGATTACACACACGGCCCAAAGATTTTTGGCTCTCTTTCAATGTGGGACTGGGGTGTTACAAACTCTCCCACTTAAATTTCTGACGTCCCCGTCAGAAATGATCACACACACGACCCAAAGATTTTTGCCTCTCTAGCCATTGTGGGATAATACCGGCTGGTTTCGTGTCCCCACCTCCGGACCTTCATCTCTCTATTGTGGGATAATACCGCTAGCCTTCTTGTTCCCATCTCCAGCAACCCGATCAGATGACTCGACCCGAGCTTTCGATAGTCGGCTTTGATATCATATAAAACAACTCGAGCCAAATTCCGAGTTAAATCCCAAGTCCGAATTGAAAAAGCTCGGGTCGACTTTGATACCATATAAAACAACTCGAGTCAAATTCCGAGTCCGAATCGAATCGAATCAAATCCATCAAAATAAGACTTTAAATCACTAGTCCAATAGTATCTTCTTGAGTCATCTTAGCCCACCACAGGCTCCCAAAAGGTCATGACTTGAAGGTACTATTGGTAGTAACTTATTTCCTTATATGCAGATAAATTTTTTTCCTATCTTTCAATGTGAGACTAGGGTGTTACACCACCCGTCGTCATAGCTATTCTGGGCTACGACGACGACCCGAAAAACCTGTCGTCATATCCCAACTGTATAATACACAATTATGTATATCCATATAGCCTATATATATATATATATATATATATATATATATATATATATATATATATAAATTGATCCCTAACAAATGTTTATTATATATATATAAGTTAACACGGATAATTCAGTTTATTATTCCTTACCATTAAAGTTTGTTAAATGTTATTGACAATATACTTTCAAGTAGCAACTCGCCAATGAATCTCAATGTTGCTTTGTAAAGGTTGATGAGAGTAAGAAGATTACAAAACTAATTAAAATCGAAATGTGTATATAGTATAAATCATCAGTTACAAAATAAATTATGCAAAACCCAGCCCTGGTTCCCGAGACGCGAGCAGGTGTGACCAGATCCAAGTATTTTCTTTAGTACCACAAGTGAATTAAATTATTCCACTTATATTTATAAAGTATTAATTAATTTTATTCTTTCTCAATGTAGGACCGAAAGAAAATAGTTTTTTAAACAACAATAAACCTTTTTATATACCCACTAATTTGGATACAATTAAAATATAATATATAATTCTTACTTTAACCATATATTGCTCTATCTTAATCTCTATGTATTAGACTATCAAATGTACTTTTAATTTAATTTAAATTTAATTAATTAATGGGTCTAAATTAATTTCATAATTGATCAAAATTCATATAAGAAAAAGTGAAATTAAGAGTGTGCATGATGAGTAGGTCGGTGATAATGAAGGGTGGTGAAAATAGACCTAATAACTACCATTACCTAACCCTATCTTACAGTTAGATTATTTTTTTATGCATATGAAGACTGAAGTTGCAGGTGGAGGACCAGCCATGTGGGTTGGGCTTACCCCACAGGCCCACACTTTTTTTCTTCCCACGTTAATCTAATCTAATTTAATGTATGTTGCCACCTGGGGTTGTCAATTGATCTGAACAAATCATGCCTCATCTAATAAAAGATCTGATTCATTATTTAATGAATTATTGATTTGTCACATGATCTATTTGATTGAACTATGATACGGGTTATGATTCAAATCGATTCTTTTTAAAAAAAAATTTATTCGTACAATTATATTAATTTATAATATATTATTATTAATAAAATTATATTAACTTATGAAATAATATTATTGATGCATACCCTTTATTTTACATACCCTACTTATCACCTTTAGTGACGGACTAGACGACAGTTCGATGCGTCACTCAAAGTTAAGACGATGGTTCTCTTATATATGCGATGGACCGAACCGTTTCTCGATCTGCCACTAAAGCAGTGATGCCTTAAATAATCTCTCCAATCAAATCAAGGAAATATTGATCAAATAATCTCTCCAATCAAATCAAATCTATAATTTGAATCATTTGAAATATTGATCAAATGGATCAAATTATCACAGATCAAGGAATAAATGGATCGGAGGTTTAATCCAATAAATTTTATGGAATCAAATTAAGGTTAACCACTAATTATAAGGTGAAGAGCTCAACCTCATCAGGAAATTGCCTAGTAGTTACAACATTTATTGTGAAAGACATTCTCAACCCCTAACCCCTCAACCCTAATCTATATAAGCGTCTAATGTGGGGCCACATGGATATTCGATTACTTTTTTTAAAAAACATTTTTGGATGATTTTTTTAATTTTTATAAAAAAATGATTGTTCACCAAGTTGATTGAAAAAATAATAGGTTCAGCGATAAAAATATAAATATAAAATAATAGGTTCAGTAATAAAGATGGGAATGGAATGAAAAAAATTATGTTTGGTTGCAATTGGAATAGTTGAACCATTATTTATTTTTTTGTTATTTTCGACTGAAATTTAACATTATTGCTTAAGATTTCATACCCAAAGCCTTATGAGTAGTTTTTTTTATTATTATTGAGCCATGAGGGTATTGGAGAAGGGAGAGTATGAAATAACTCATACCAACTAAAATATAATGAACCATTCCAATTTTCATTCCATTTTTTCAATCCAAAAGCAGCATTAATTAGTACTAATTTCTACAGGTTTTCAATTCAAATTTGATACACTGAAAAAGACATTTCTGGAAAAGTGACCACCTTTTATTCTGAAAAATTATATAAACAGAAAATAACACCATAATACTAATGTATGTGGGCCTGTAGGTCGCCTTTCGACTTAAACCTTGTTAAAAAAAAGAAGAACAATCCACTATACACAGAGGCGGATGGAAGTTGGGCCAAGGGGTCACTTGGCCCGCTTGATTGCCAAAAAAAAATAAGAAGAAAAAGAAGTCATGCCATATTTATAAAAAACTCTTACAAAAACTAGTTATATTAATTTGACGGGATAATACACTTTTTGATTACTGTATTAGGATTCGATTTTCGTTGTGGTTATCGAAGTTTTTTTATTACAATCAAATAACTGTACTCTCAAAAATTATAAAATGGTCATTATTTTTAATTTCGGTCAGAAAAAACGGACGGACGGAATGCTGACTGTGCATATTGGACGTTATTTTTGCTGACGTAGATGACATAAATGCTTTGTAAAAATTTTTTTAAAGAAAATGTTGTTCACGAGTGTCGAACTCCAGACCTCTCCAAACTAAAAACCTTATATTGCAACAAAAGCCACTAGACTAACTATTTATCATGCTATAAATTATTTAACACAAATATTTAAACTACCTAGCATCGTTTCTATGCATGTGAAAATAAGATAATAAACTTTTTGATCATTGTACTAGGAATTGTAATAATAATAATCATTGTAATAATTATTAAAATAATAATAATAATAAATTTTAAATAATTAAAATAATAATTATTATTATATTTTAATTGTTATTGTTATTATTATTATTCTATTGATATTATTCTATTATTATTATTATTCTATAATATTATTATTTAATTATAATTATTATTTTAATTATTATTATTCTATTGATATTATTCTATTATTATTATTATTTAATTATAATAATAATTATTATTATTATAATTATAATAATAATTATATTTTAATTATTGTTATTATTATTATTATTATTCTATTGATATTATTCTATTATTATTATTCTATAATATTATTATTTTATTATTACAATTCCTAGTACAGTGACAAAAAAGTGTATTATCTCATCTTCACATGCATATAAATGAGGCTAGGTGGTTTAAATATTAGTGTTACATAAATTTTAACATGATAAATAGTTGATTTAGTGGTTTTTGTTGGAATATAAGGTTTTTAGTTTGGAGGTCTAGAGTTCAACACTCGTGAGCAATATTTTCTTTAAGAAAATTTTTACCAAACATTTCTGCCCTCCACGTCAGCAAAAATAACGGTCAATATGCACAGTCAGCATTCCGTCCATTTTTTCTGACATAAATTAAAAATAATGACCATTTTGTAATTTCTGAGAGTACAGTTATTCGATTGTAACAAAAAAAAATTCGATAATCACAATAAAAATTTGTCCGTAGTACAGTGACCAAAAAATGTATTATCCCTCAATTTGACAGAATGTTCTGATTAAAATATTTTAATTAATTCAATGGGATAGTTATATTAATTAGAAGTTTAGTTGGTTGTTGCATAAAAGTGTACAAGTACAATGGCTAATAACTAGTTCTGCCAAACTTTTTGATAAAATACCTCCTTCGTCCCAAGATCAAATTTCTTATTACTATTTTAGGTAGTCTCAAGTTAAATATTTATTTATATTAAATAATTTATTTTTTACAATAATTTGCCTATAATATCGTTAGTATTAATTGTCATATTCCTATTCTTTATGTATATATTTATGGAACATTACTAGTCATATGGACAATTTTATTATTTTATTATCTTTCTTAATATGCGCAAATAGTTAATCAGGACTTTGATATTAGGATGGAGGGAGTTTTAATCTAATATTTTACGCTCTGTTTCTGAGTTTTAAAATGGACAGAAAAGAAAAGAAATAGATGGAAAATTTAAGTTTTCTTTCCAATTCTTATGTTTCTGAGTTTTTTAATAAACAAAAAAGAAAAGAAATGAATAGAAAACTTGGCCATTTTTCCTTCCAAAGTTTTCTGTCCAAAATTGGCATGATTTGGACGGAAAAGAAATTGGTATAAGTAATATTTTTATAATTCCTATATTATCCTTAACTTTTAATATAATAAATTTTAAATTACAATTCATGTCCTCAATTTTAAATTTTCTATTATTTTCTTTTAAAAACTCAGAAACAACACAAAGGAAAACTTCAAATTTTCTATTCTTTTCTTTTCTGTTCTAATTTAAGTTTTCTATTCTTTTCTTTTCTGTTCAAAACTCAGAAACAGAGTGTTAATATCCAGTCTCACATTAAAAGATATGAGAAAAATTTGTCTGTATATAAAGAATTAAGTTACTAACAATAGTACCTCCAGTCATGATATTTTGAGTGAACTTGTGGTGGAATAAGATGACCAAAAAAATACTATTAAGCTCTTAATTCATTTTGGGTGAGCATGTGGATACAAAGAAACTTTCATAATGAGAAAAAAATCAATTAACTCAAAGAAAAAAAGAAAAAAAATCCTTCTATATACTGGGAGAATAGGAAACTACATTGAACAATAAAAATAAAAGTAAGAAAAAAAAATATAGGGGATGGTCTCTTTAAAAAAGGAGAGAAACCTTCCTCTGATATGAGGAAAACTTTTTTGGAAGGTAGAATTTTTTTGTTTAAAGCGAAAGAAGATAAAAGGTATCATCAATTATTATTCTAATTAAAAGGTGTATTATATTATTCTAATATAAATTATAAAATATATTTTTATGAAAGAATGATTCTATATGTACAAATTATTAGAGGCAAACATTATTATCCCTTGTAGACAATAGTGAATTAAAAAAATGATATTCCCTCGTTCTTTTTTATTTGTCTTTTTAAATAGTAGTAATTTTTTTTTGCTGTCATTTAAAGATTTCAAGGAAGTATTAATGACTTAGTTTATTATATTATCTCTATATCAAATATTAATTTGTTTATTTTTTATTTTTTCCAATAAATTTTAAAGGATAATATTAAAATTTTATACTAATTTTAATCAATTAAACCAAACATTAATTGTATTTTATTAATATTTGTATTTTCTCTTAGAACGATCAACTAAAAAAAACAGAGGGAGGGACTAGTAAAAAGTAATAAACCTTGAATATAATTTAAATGATATGATTCTGTCTATTTGAACACGCTGTACACATAGGAATGTTATTTATTAAGGACATTGTTAAATCCACAATAGAAAATATTATTTTCATAATAAAAGTGCTGCTATAGATTTTATAGCGACGGTTTTCGCCATCGCTATACATCTATAGCGACACTTTTGTTGTGGATTTAACAATTCCATTTATTAAAACTAACTTAATTATTATTAAAAAATATAAAATACTACAACTACTTTACTAAGACAAGGTCAAATTATTTTTTACTCAGTAATGTATTATTCACTCTACATAACTAAATAAAGAAATAAACAACATAACTCCCTTAATATTTCATTATTTTTTTTGGAATATTAGAACTATGTAATTTATCACCCCTTTTTTCTTTCATCCAAGTTCAAACAGAGTATTAGGATGAATATATCAATATCTAAAAATAAGGGATCCCAGTGAAAATTAGGCTTAAAGTTTAAGCACCGAACTGTAATAACAAAATGATTAGATGAATAAGCTAATCGACCCTAACACGACACCACCTGATCCCTTGCCACATTCTTCTTAGTTCTCTCCGGAATCTCCAGCTGCAGGAGGAGAGACGAAGAATCCTTCAATAATTATAAACCCTAAAAATACCCGATTGAAGAAATTCAGATATACAAAGAATCAAAGAGAAAGGGGAAAATTTTAAGTACGAAATAATCGATGATACTTTTAGAATCCCCCTCCAAATATCTCCTTCAGATCTTGTCAAATCGGGTTCAGAAGTAAGCAAGCTCCAATTGGTTATAACTCTCAGCTCACAAATTTGTAATTCTGCTTTTATGTCCGCCAATTTCTTCGTATAATTGTTAAAATTTGATAATCGCAGCTAATCTCGAGCTTATTTTGATAATTTCAATTGAAATGATTAATCTTTCATCCGTTAAAACTGTTGCGGCATTATGGTTTAAAAATTATATTAGTTAGCAATTTTTTTCTGTCAAATCGTTTTTGGAGCTGACATAAATGGGTGTTCTGCAAATGGTATGCTTAATATATATACAAAGTGCTCTCCCAGGTAAAAACCTTAGTTTGTGCATTCTTGGAGCTGTTGTTGCATTTAAGAGTATATTAGTACATCAAAATTATATTTTGATGCATTAGAGTACTTGTTACAGTTACTTTTCCCTATAAATTATATGTATTACCATCTCATTGGTCCTGCTCCTCACATACCTCCCTGACAGAATATTATTTATATCATTTCAATTTTCCTTTTTGTTGTTGCAGTCTTGAGAAAGGAGTTGAACTTGATTGCCAGTGGGTTGAGTTTGATGATGTTCGTTACCATATTCAGGTAATTTCCCAGTTTTTCCCCATAGATTCTATTAAAGGTATATATGATTAATAACTGTGTGGATGGATACCATAAGGATCTTTTACATCTTGTTTAGATGGTTGTTTTTTATCTCTGGAAATTTGGGTGCATATGATACATGCAGAGAAATCAATTTATTATGTAGATCTGACTTAACAAAGTGACTTGCAGACATCCGTGAAGAATCCAAATCTCCTGCTATTATCACTATCACTGCCCACACCACCTCCAGAAACTGCTTTCTTTGGAGGCCTTCCCCGCGGGGCCATAGAAGCTGTAAAAGCGGCATATGGTGTGGTGGTGAAAATTATTGATCCTCCAAAAGATGGTTATAATCTCACTGTGAAAATGAACTTGTCAAAACTTCCTGCAGATGAAGGTTCAACGAGTTCCTTTCCTAAGGTCATTATGAACTTGCCATGGCTGTGATGAGACATAGAATGAGTTTTTCAAACACTTTCATTTGCATGTCTACTTCTGAGATTGTGCTTTTGCTACTTTTTTTATTTGTTTAATAAATATGTATTTGCCTTTAATCTAAAATCTCTCAAAAATCACAATAAGATTCAATTGAAATGGATACCTACACCTCATTTCCTAAAGATTGGCTATTGTAATATTTAATATAGGAAATTATACAGCTTCCATGACAAGAGACCATTATATAGTTATAGCCGCAGATTGACATTTGTAATAAGAGACACATGCTTCTACTTTCTTTGCCAAGTGATAAGCTTTAAATTAAGATACTCCAAAGGAGAGAAAGCCAGTGTATATAACACTGCTAAAATCAGTCTTAAACTTTTTTGAAAGCATTGACCAAGTCAAAGAAAGACTAAGGATACGAAAAAGGGATCTTCATACCAAATTGATGAAGTATGCTAAAAAAACGTTGATGTTCTCTATTTTTTTTTGTTAAGAAGTGTGCTCTCGTGATAGATGGATAGTTGCTACTGTATGGAGTTCGGGATGTCTCCATTCCCACCGTTTTTAATTTATTCTCGAGTGCATTTTATGTAAGCAATTATAGTGTGGTAATTCACGTTTTTTTTTTCTTTTCATATTTTTCTCTTCCATTTCCTCTTTTACTAGTTAGAAATTGTGGTTATGTGAGCAGTACTGATTCTGATAGCTGAAATCATTTTGCATTTGGTAATTCAGTACGTCTTTTTAACTCAAGTTAACCTCTAATCATAGTTAAGTTCTTATGAAGCTCTGTGACATATACAACTTGTATACTCGAAAATTTGAGGTTAAATCTATAACGGTGTATTATCTATGGACATAGAATCTTGTTTGAGTTATGATCTCTTTCTCTGATAAATTTTATGCTCTTCCTTTGATGCCTTTTGTTCTTAATATGGTGCAGAGAACAGTAAAACTCTTTTGGTAAAGATTGCATCTGTGAGGGAAGTGGTACTGGGTGCCCCATTAAGAGTAGTTCTAAAGCATCTTGCTACAAGAACTCTTGCTCCAGATGTAGATAAGCTTGTTGCCCTCGTACATCGTCCAAAGGAGGCCTTTTTCCTTGTTCCTCGGGTGAATATTTTGCTCCAATAGAGTAACATCTTCCAGTGACAAATTGTTTCCTTAAATCTACTTGCATCAACTTCTATTTTCTATGTGCTATATTTACCTCAAGAAGTAGTTTGGTTCTGATTACATAAGTAGTTTGGATATGCAATTTCTTCTCCATTTCTTGCTCGTTGTTGTTCTAGTTAGTATTTTTCCTATATATCTGCAGTTCTGACAATTGGCTTCTTCTCTTTCGTTATGAATTACTTTATATCTGTTCTACTGTTAATGGTAGCAAGTATTTCAAGAGCATGTGTTCTGAGTACCTATCCATGTATATTTTCTTCATAATTAGCTTATTATTAATGTGTGAGGTGCTTCTTTGATGCTAGTTAGTAACATCTTGCAATTGCTTATGGCAGGCAGAGAAGGTGACCGTTGTTTTTCCTATGAGATTCAAGGATTCGATAGATACTGTTCTTGCAACTTCTTTCCTACAGGTATGGAAGTACACTATAAAACTCAGTAACCTAACAACACAAATTAGTTGCATTAAGTTACTTTCACAAATTAGTTGAATTAATAAGTGTACTGTCTTTGTTAATAATGTTGAAGAGAGTAAATAGTTTGTCGACTTTTGAAGTTGCATGTATACTGTGTATTATGTTACTTGACCTTTGCTTTGTATTCCAAGTGCCAGGTTTGGGTGTGCCTTGTAACTTTCTGCTCTAATTTGTATGTCTAGCACATTACTGGATATATAATTTTATAGTCCTTTAAAATTTAGTATCATTCAGGAATTTGTGGAAGCAAGGCGTGCTGCTGGACTGAACACTGCTCCTTCTTGTTTGTGGTCTCTTTCTCCTCCTCCAGAACTGAATGATGCTCCTGCCGAATCATTGTCCGTAAATGCTGGATTTGTTACCTTTGGTAATGCCTGAAACTTTGATGGGTTTTGTTCATTAATTTTTTGTTCTCGATTTCTAACACGTGTGATTGACTACTACAGTAATTCTCCCACGGCACGTGGAAGGCAAAAAACTTGATAGAACTGTTTGGAATTTATCAACATTTCATGCATATGTGAGTTACCATGTTAAGGTAAGATATTTCTCCATCTATATTGCTTGTAGCGTAAGCTATCATACTCTTCACTTTATTTTCTAATATCTAGTCTTTGGAATTACAATATATTTAAGTCATTGTAGCAATTAAGGAATTGGGGCCTTTGAAGAGAATTCACATATACTAATAAATTTTTGTTGATATCTCATTACTTGTGTAAATCATTTGTACATTTTCAAGCATCTTGACCTTTCCTTTATTCTTACCGGATCCTTCAATCCGTTCGTTCTTAGCTGCAATCATAAACTGATGGATAAATGATTTCAATATGGTAATGGATAAATGATTTCAATAAGTTAATGGATACATGATTTAAATAAGGTAAAAAATGTCATAAGATTTGGAGGAAGATCGGAGGAAGTTAATATGGAGCTTGAAGATAATTTTAATTCCTTAGAATTAGACAACAATGTTCTACACATAGAACAGATCAAATTGGCGACTTGGTATATGTCGAAAACATCAAAAGATTTAGAAGGCCTCAAGAACGCGATTACATCTTGAGAAAGGATATAATTTCTTAGACTTAAACAATGATATGCTTTACATGGAACAGACTAAAGTAGAAAGATCCATGTCTGTGACCTGAAGTAGTTGGAGATAAGTCTGGTGTAGTTGAGCACTTGCACTCATATTATTCAGTAGGAATCAATATATGTAACATGAATGCTTTTAGTCCAAAATTGATTGGGATTGCCAACGGAAAATCAACTTTTGTTGCACCAACACCATATATTAAGTTCAACAGCTTTACTCTATAAAAACCATCTGTCTTTTCCCATTGAACTTATAATGATTTTTAATTTAATCGTTATTCTCTTGCTCTCAAGTACAAATGTTGGTCTCCTCTACAGACGAATGAAGTGTCTTGAACTAGCATCTCTCATATTGTCTTTGATATTGTCATCTGTACTTATCTATAATTTTTGAGAATGCAAAATTTAAATTATTCCTTCTGAACATGCTAGCTCCATATGACTCAGTTCTGAATGTGCATGATTTTTTTCTTTCCATGTGGATGTCTGTCAATCATGGTCAGCAGATCTGCTATCAAATGGGGGGCCTTTACATTGTTATACGATGGTCATCCAGTATTCTAGAAACAGGGCATCAAATAATCAATCCTGCTGTAATCCTTTAGTTTTTTCCATCTTAAGAATGATTAGTCTATATGCTTATCAGAAATAAGAAAGAATGTTAGTTTTTACTATATCACATAATTACTCTTCTCTTAGTGCTACATTATGCATGTATCTTTCAATTTTTAAAAAAGTTTTTATTCAGATTCACTTAATCCCAATCATTTTGATGGCAATTTAAACAGTGTTCTGAAGGTTTCATGCATACTCGGATGAGACGTCGCGTGGAGTCATTAATTCAGGTAATTATTTCATTTTCATGGCTTTTTGTGTTGTGTATCCTCTAGCTACTCGATCATTTCTCTAGGCACTCTTTCTCTTTGTGTTTATGCATATACGCCGTGCTGATTTATTCAGTTTTTTTTTTCAGTAGGCCTCCATAAGATAGTCTTGATGTTTAGATTTGCATGTCCTGGAAACCACATGTCAAAAATCATAAAATAAGATAGAAGTTTCTGTTGAAACTGTTCTCAATCTATCAATTTAAACTTAAAGCATCACGGTTTCTGTGAAGGGGAAAAAAGGCACAATAAGGAACCAATACAAATTAGTCATAAACCGTGTTACATGGACTCTGGTACGAGAATCGGGTGTTGGTTGTGTGTAGGTGTCGCCGTGCCAGGCTTTTCTATTTAATAATAGAATACCTGAATACGGTGACACAACGTTAAATAATCTAAATTTTAGATATGGTTTCGTGGATAGAACAAGTAATGTTGTATAAATTTAATGTTATGTGAGATTTAGTGAAAGAAGTCAAAGAACCTCAAGCCCTTGGTGTTAGTTTGAATATAAAAGATAATTTGTTGAATATATTTAAGTGTTGATTTATATGACAGATTTGATGAAAAAAGTACACAGTTTATTGGTTCAATTTAGAAATACCATAAAGTTTATGGGGTACAATACTAATTGTTGGTGACTCAAAGTTTTGGATGGACAAGTGAATGATCCCACACCCACACCCACGCCCACACCCACACCCACACCCATGTCCACTAGTGTCGACATGGGCACTTCACTCTCAACTAAAGAGTCCATGTAACATAGGTTATAAGCATATGATAATTGACCTTTTACAAGTGCCTCAATCATTTGAAAATATTAGGTTTTTGGTTTGAAGACCTCAGGGTTCAACAAATCAAGGAGGATAATGAAGAGCCAAGTAGCACATGACAAAGTCACAAAACCCCATATAAACTTCGGACTCAATTGGCTTTTGACAGCACCCCTTATCAACTATGGGATGTATTTTTACCCTTCTAGGTTTTTGATGTCGTAAACTCCATTCTCTCCTCGAAGTTAATTCTGCCTGACACTGAAATTCCGTGAGGTGACATTAGGAACAAGGTGAACTTTCAGCTTAAATTTAAAATTTTAACAAGATGCGTGAATGATTTTGGTAGCCTTCGTTTTTTATAAAATGGATCTGAGATAAAATGTTAATTGGATAGATTTGAATCCATGCCAAGAGAAACATGATGTTTGCTGCATATGATTCCTAATAATACGCATATCTTCTTTCAGCACTTCCAAGTTTCTGTTTTTGACAAGAGTTGGACTATTTCCTGATTTCTGTTCCAGTTGGACTTAAATTGTAGGTTGAATTAAGTTTTATAATTTTCTGCCATGCCTGAACTAAGTAGAACTCTGTTGGCTCATTGTACGGCTCATGAAGTAAAACTTGCTTTGCTAATAATAATATTTGCCGCTGCAACATAGCTATCTTTTCCAAGTTTCTTTCATTAGACTATTACTTATTTCAAATGCAATCTTATTGTTATTTCTATACCCTTTTTTGGTATTTTGTGTGCGTCAGGCCCTGGATCGTGCCAAACCTGATTCAGAGAAGGCAAAGAAAAGTGCACAAAGCAGATCCTTTAAACGACTGGTGCGTAATGAGAAAAGAAATATAACTTCTTTGACATACACCTAAATGATAATTCTTGGCCTAATCTTGCTTCTCATGTAACCCTATTTTAGAGCCTCAAGGACTCACGGGGGTAAGTTGGATTATCAAAGTTTGGACCACTTGGTTGAGATGGGAACTGCTCGCGCTGGAAATACCGAAGACACAAGCACTTGCTCTTTTTAAGCAGGGAGGATTGCAGCAGAGGCACTAAGGCCGAGTGAGCCCTAGCCTCTTTTCCGCCCCCTATTTGGCTAAATCAGATGTATTATGTTAGATGCCTCTGCTTAGTATTCTGCTAGGTTTTTTAGTTTTATATTTTAGTTTTTACTTTCTTTCTAGTTTGAACCTGGTAAAAGCTATTTTGGTTTAGTTGATTTGGGGCTTACTACTCAATTGTTCCTTCAGACCAAAAAAAGAAAAATAGTCGTCAATCTAGCTATGTAGCCTAGTAGTTTTGTTTTCCATTTAATCAGGCCTACAATGGGGGATTTAATTTTTGTTGCTTTTTAATTAAATAAAGAGAATATAACCATTTACTTTACTGGCACATTTGTAAGTATTTAAATTTGAATTAAGATGATTTAAAAGTCAGAAAATCTGTCGGATTTGCACTAGGAAATCCTCTTCATTCTCCTTCCTTGTTAGAGAGAGGTATATATGACAATCCTTGGACACTCATTTACAAAACCACCACCGGCAGCCATCGGTTTCCATGCTAGTATGGCTAGTACTAGTAGTGGTACTGCAGCCAGCTTCTTGTGGTGGAGCAGAACAAATATTATGATGATCCATGCCAATTTTTGAATTTGTAGCGTCATTCCCCCTTGATGAAACTGAAGCAGAACAAGAAGGGATAATACTAATATTCTTCTTGTGATCATTTTTTCTCTCTCTCACTCCTTTCCCCCACCTTAGATCTTGAGGAAGTAGCTGTAGCATCACCAGTAGCCCTTGGCCGGCTGCTGCCGTTGGCTGGGACCCACTTCCACCAACAGATCTTTCTTCCAAATCCCTCCTATAATTGTTCATATGCCAAGAACAAGATTAATGAAGGTTTAGGTGATCGATTTACTCAAAATGTTTCAATGTTTTGGTTGAAAAAAATCTACAACCCACAAAAGCAAACACGTGGTGATGTGTATGCATTAAATAATAAGCAGATAGATCAAGAGCAGAACCCAAATATATACTAAAACTTCTCACTCCAAAAAAGAGAAGAAAAGTACATCAGATTATTACCAACATATGCAATAATTCTAAGGCAAAAAGGGTTGTTACTTGGAACAAGAAAAGGCCAATGGATTAGAAAAAGAAAATTGAGGAAATGGAGGGAGAGTACGTAGCTACTAGAGATTATATATTAGATTGAAACTGATTGGATGGATTGCTAACCTTACAAGGGGTAGACATGGTGGTATCTCACCCACAAAAGTTCCCTTCAACACAGATATAAAGGATTTGAAAACAAATTTGATTTTTCTCCCAAAAAAGGGAATCATCCATTATGATTCATGAACATTACCAAACCTATAATATCAAAAATATCAAACTAGTCAACCGCACACAAACGGAGGCCGATATGGGAGTGAACCCTGAAGGATCGTCCGGGGAGGAGGGGTGGATCCATTTAGGCAGCTGATTTTTCTGTTTATGGGTATAGGAATATCGGCAAATATGTAAGTGAATAAATTTAAGTGGACATATTAATGGAAGAGTTAAACTTGGAGGGGACAAAAAAAAATTCATTCATATTCTAAATACAAGTTTACGTAAATTCATTATGCTTCTGTCTTCTAAATTGTATCTAAATATTTTTTATTTAAAATTTCTTTTTTAGTTTAGATTATGAATATTTATTGCAATTTGTAAACATTATTAGATTAGTTCAAGTTTTCTTTATTTAACTTCAACAAAAAAATTAGTTAAAATCCGGAAATTTTTTGGATCCTCCCCTGCGGGGAGGGATTTAGTCTCGGTTGATGAATAAGTTAACCCAATGATACTCTTATCGTTCAAAAAAAAAAATGACGCACAAACGCGTGTATAAAAAAAGAAAAAATATATAAGAGTCAAAGGAGTGTGAGAGAGTCAAAGGGGTGTGAGAGTGAGGGAGTAAAAATAGAAATTGAGGTTGTTCGCAATTACTTATAAGTCAGGCAAACCAACTTATAAGTGGTTTTTTACTATTTAGGTGTTTGTGTGGCTTATTTTAGAACTTATAAGTTAATTTATAAGTCATTTTGAGAAGTAACAATTTCTTGTTTCTCAAAAAATGACTTATAAGTTATTTTAAAATAAGTTAGTTTGACCAAATGTAATGATTTTTTTGCCCTTATTTTATTTTAGTTATCTTTATAATTTATTTTAACTTATAAGTTATTTTAGCCAAACACTTTCACAACTTGCTTTAATTAACTTAATTTCTAAATTATAAGTAAAAATGGTGCCAAACACTTTTATCTATAAATTACAACTTAAAATGACTTAAAAGTCATTTTAAATTTCAACTTAAAAGTCATTGCCAAACAGAGTGAAAAAGGAGAAAAAAAGAGTGACACAGCTTCAATTAGGGTGGGTTTTTGTCTCCCTCCCTCTTTAGAAAATAGATCATAAAGTGGCATATAAATGCTACTATTATTACTAAAAGCAAAAGAAGAAAATAGAGAATAAGACTAAAAAGAGAGCATATTCTCAACCCACCCAAAAAAGAATTAGTACATACCTATTCACAAAGACCAAGGTATCTTTGCTGCAAGATTTGAGATTTCCACCTTTGTAATTTGATGATGTAATAGTACTTAGACTATTTGTTGCTGCTGCTGCTGCTGCTATTGAAATTTTAGTTGGTATAATTAATGGAAGATGGTGGGGGCATAATATTTGTACATGTTGTATTAGTTTCTACTTTCTACTAGCCCTGCAGATGCTGTGGCCGGGAACACTGCCATTGCTTGCCGGTATACAAAGTAATTATCTGGTTGACATACATCTAGGAATCCCCTTATTCCCTTAAATGAAATTTGGAGTTGTTTCATTGAAAGTCCTCCAATGGGATCTTCTTCCATAGTTCAGACCAAGATTATCCGGCCTTCTTGATATATGCAGCAGCACAATTGGCAGAAAGATTGTTAAAGGTAGCATAAGAAATAAATCCAAAACACCATAATCTGAATATTAAGCAATTCAACTTTAGGAAACTTGTGTAACTTAAACTATAGAGAGAAACCAAACCAAACTTAATCATGGACATGGTGACAGAGATTTTTTTTATGTTGATAGAGAGAAAGGAGAGATGCACTAATTCTAAAAAAGTCAGTCAAACCTTATCTTTTATGAATCTTTATAATGTCATATACCAAAAGTAGAGAGAATTGCAGACCGGAGAAGAAAAGAAACAACCAAGGAAAAACATTGAAAAAAATAGAGAAGAACAACTATATAGTCAGTCACCTTTAATTCTTTCACGAGTTCACTCTCTTTGGTGACTTGTGGCCAATAAAGCATACGAATAATTTAAACATAGTTACCAAACAAGGCAAAACAAGTTACCTGGTTTTTATTTTTATTCGTGAAAGCAAATGAAAACATAATAAATATATAAAAACAAACACAAGACTAGAAATATGAAAACTAAAACAATTACTAAACAAATCATTCACACATTTTAACATAATTATATTTTTCAACAGTATTAAAAAGAATCATCCCAAGAAACTATGTCAAAGCATGTCTCAACAAGCCTTAATATGCTTTACGAATTCACAACTTAAATGGGAATCCAGTCCTAATGGGAAAGTAATACTCCGAGGGAGTCATCATTCCCTTGCAATAGTTTTATGACGGACATGCTGAACAACTGGTTTTATCTACCGAAAGAGCCTTGGGACTGATCTTTTTGGAACCTTGCCTTCAAGTTTTAGTCTTCTATATGCTTCTCTGATGTGGCAAGGCCTGATTGGCCCAGTTTCATTTCTCTCCGTCATTACTACCCGGGCTGCAAATTAAAATGCCTTAATACAGGACATACTAGAAAGGATGATGCTCTATTCTCTTTTATTTCTCAGATTTCTATAGGGAAAAATATAAGAAAAACACAACACTTAAATACTAAAAAAGGTAGAGTGTCTAACCTGTTTCAACAAGCTCACCGACATATATTTTTGCTATCCCAGATACCACGATTGTCATAGGTACTGATATTTTTGGGCTTCCAATGATGCTAGCTAGCAACTGCATTTTCATCACAAGAAGAAACATTAAACACAAATTATGATTTGCGTCTCATAATTTTGCCAGACCAAAATTTCCCATTTAGGCAAAAATTTGGGCAATATGCCCACAAGTTCATAACTAAAATTTTAATCATATGTATTTGTGCCAGAGGCTTGAACATATTTATCGGGCTTAACATTGCTACATGGCAAGCCGGGTACACATGGCCCGCATTAAACCAAAAAAATCATGAAAACAAATGCATGTCTACCTTTGCAACCCACTCAATCCAACAATTTTGGCTTGCCTTTACAAAGATAAATGTGCATACTCGGACGTGTATTTGTCTAAGAGAGAAAGATAGAACATACCCTTTTCATGTTTGCCTTCTGAAATCCAGATCTTCGGAAAGATTCATACCTACTCATTTGTTCCTCAGAAAACTGTGATAATATAGACCTGAAAAAAGTACAACAGGTTTGATTCCTCAAGGAACAAATTGTAAGAATAACGAGCATAAAACAAACACACACACTAAATGTTAAACCTTCCTTTAAGTTCACAACTTCACATCTTAGCAAGATGATGCATGATGAGTGGCCATTATACCTACGAATTGAGTATTTTTGACTTGATCAAAATGTGGCTTCTCATGTATTTTATGTTCCTTTTTACGTGTTTTATTTGTTTTTTTGTAGGAAAAGGAAAATGAGAACAAAAAGGTGAAAAGGGGAGCTAATTGGTTGATTTATAGTCAAGTGGTGCAATCGCAAGCAAGCTGGGACAGGCAGGTGCAGCTAAGTGCGGCAAGCATCAGCCAAGTGCGGCAGAGGCGCCTGCGCGGGCTTCCGTGAATGGTGCGCAAGGGCGCGGGATGCGGCAAGACTCGGCTGGCACGCGCACACACAGAAGGTGTCTAGCACTGCGGCACTGTAGTGCCAGACTCGCAGAAACTGGGCGTTGCTGTGCTATGTATGGGGGCTGCTGCGCTAGTGCTGCTCGTGGGTAATCTGGCTTGTGCAATTCTATCTGACTTGGGAAGCTTGGCATGTAGACTTCAAATTGGATAGGATGTCTACCTAGCTGATTGGGAGGCCTATAAATTCACTTGGTGGCTGATAATAGAGGACATCGGATATATACCATACACTACAAAGGCAAGGGTTCATTATCAGATCTTACAAGGAGAACAAGGATCAACGGTTGAGTTTGGAGATCAAGAGCTATCATCCAAATTTTTATCTCTTCTCTTGTTTTTTAATCTTTGTAATGTTATTTATTATTTGGATGATGTTTTTGTTCTTTGCTATGAACTAAATTCTAATTAAGATTGCAATGAAACCCTATGATTAGTTTAGATTGATTTACTCTCTTATTGATTATTATTGATCATATGAATCGTTTATCATATTATATTTTATGTTTCACGTATGATTGTCTGATCATCAATTATTTGATAACCTTGATGAAATTGAAAGATGAATTCTAGGTTTAGATTTGAATATGATAACATGAGTCTAGATTATTCTTCTTATAATTGAATAACTTGATTTGTGTATAAGATAAGAATATACCTATATGCCATGTGTAACCATTATGAGAATTTAATCTTTGATGAATCTGTTCTAAATTATTTCACATAGGAATATATTGATTTAATTAGAAGGAGTAATTTTATTTAACCATCGGAAGATGTTTTATAAATAACTTTAAATTATCGGTTAACGATTTGCTATGATTGATTAATTGAAAAGAGAATAGTGAGATTTAGACGAGGCATTAGGGGAAAATGTAATCTTAGCTTTTAAATCTGATATCAACCTTTGCTTAGTAATTTTAGTTTTAATTTTACTTAATTAGCTTCATAAACATAAATTCATTTGTTTAAATAAAATTGAATCAATATAATGTTAGTACTTGGTTAATATAATTAGTATATTTCTCATGGGATCGACACTCAACTTACAACTATATTACTTGTTGATCGTGTAAATCGGACGACAATGCAGTACTTCATATGTTGACTAGCTACATCATAATGAATGCAATCATATAGGACTCATTCAGAAGTCAGGCCTTCATTAGTGTTTCAAATTTTATTTTCCTCCTAATCTCTTCTTTCTTTTGCGGATGACCTTATTCATAATTTTCACTCTAAAGCACAGAATATTAGCTTCCTTTGAAATAAGTTATTTTAGTACTTCAAAATATGTAGATACTAAATGCTGTAACTTACTGCTAATGCCTATTGGCATTAGCTGTTATTTGGCCAAGTAGGTATTATCCCACTTGGAGCATCCAAATAAATTGAGATGGAAACCAAGCACATAGACTAGACTCCAAGAGCATCGTGTGTGAGCTACAAGAAAAGAGTTGTAATGATAATTGACAGAGTAAGGCTCATGGAACAATTTTTTCAACCTCATGCATCGGCACTGCTCAACTACCTAGCAGTAAACTTGACAACCGTCCTTCTCTTGAGGACGTAGAAAAAAAACCTATTGCTCCAATAGACTATACCTACCTGCCTAGTCTCAACTCTCAAGGTCGCCCAATGCATCGAACAGAAAGCTGTTGCTTAAAACAGTCCTATCCTCGCACAATCCCAACTTTTGACCCCAATGGCTCATTCCAACATTGCTCTGAACTCGAGAACTACTTCAGAGCTACCTAATTCAGACCTTCCTGCAACAAGAAGTTTAAATGCAGTGAATGCAAAAGCGTTTCACCTAGACTCTGCGAAACCTTATATGTTTTTGAGCTTGTGTTTGAAATAGCACCTTCTTTCTACTATATCCTCCTCCTTATCTTTCATCACTAAAACTCTACCGTGTCTTTCTAAACAATTATCACCCAGTGTACTTGACCCTGAAACCTACAACTTACAGGCTAGAAGGTGATGCTTTTCATATTTCATATACAATTATAATATATATTAAGAAGATAATCTAGGATCCTTCTCTCCAATGAATTTGACAGAAAAACAATGGTTCTTATTATTCAATTTTGAAGGGAAAATAAAGCTTTAATCAACAAAGAAGTAAATGAAGGAGTTCAAAAGGCTCTATTTGTTTTGGGATTTTCAGTAAAAAGTATGCTAATGAAGTAAAACCTTTAACAGTTGATAGTTACAAATGACAAGACACAATTTTTGCTCAAAATGCAGATTGATGGAAGTTTATTAAGCAATTTCCACAAGTCACAAAAGCAGTAACTTGAAAATATCACCCAAATAAGTAAAATTATTAGCCAAAGTGCCAAACTAACAAGAAATACAATCCCAAAAGTAAAGTGAGGCACTTACTGCATCTTGGCCATTTTATCCGGGTCCCCAGTAGATGAAAACTTTCCAAGCTCAACATCCATATTATCCTCTTCTAATTCCTCCTCCTCATCTTCTTTATTGCTCTTTCTACGAACTGCGGCAGTAGCTGTACTGGTGCTGGAGTTTGGAATTGATGACGTTGGTGCAACCATTTTCGATTCTGAGGGACGATCATTTGAGTTGTTAATATCATCATCATTATCATTATTATCATAATCATCATAATCATCATCATCTCCTTGTGCATTATTAAGGGTGGTGAGCTGGTGGGTAGCTAGGGTTTGAGTTTGGGTTTCATCGACATGATCATCAGGCTTGGAATTGATTGGGGAATCAGGTGGGGATTCCTCTTGTTCTTCAAAGGCGACCTCGAAAGGATCCTTTGATTGCTTCATCATAGTCTACCCTGAGCCCTAAAAGTAAAATTGATTACGTAATACAATGTTAAATGCCTTTTTGAACCTATCGATAGCAATAGATCTTTTAAGTGCACTAGTGCTCAGCTAAAAGAAATAAGCAGTTGATGACACGACTCATGCAACTTGTGATAATTAAGTATAGCAAATGCATTTATCTCTTGCAGTAGCTGATTGTCAAGAAAAGGATTTTAAAGTCACTTTTTCATGAGAACATGTACCAGAAAAATACCAGGTAGAAATAAACAGGGTAGCAAGCAAAAGTTAGCAAGATGCATTATATGGATAAGCATGGTTTCGTTTTGGCAGTAATACAATCATGAAAACATTTCAGTAACTCAAGGAGTCAAGGTCGGTCATAGCTCAAACAAAAATTCCATACATTTACACCAACAGTTAGTTTGAAGCAAAAATAAATTTACACCAATTAAGATGAAGAAAGAGGGCTATTATTTTCTTTGGCATAAGGTCTTTTACGACAGACGCAGATAATGTCTAAATCTCGAAAACAGTTTAGTAAAGATTCATTTTGTATTCGTAAAGAAAACAGTATCCTAGTGTCAGGAATAGTACAAGTAACTTATGTCAAGCTCTTCTTTTCTCGCATCTCCCCTCCTCTCTCAATCTGCATCCAGTCCACCCCACAGTTTTGATATGCCTACCACAGCCCCAAAAAAGGAGGGGCAGATAGGTGAAATCAATTTTGAGGTAGTTCATAATTTGACATAGTTTCATGTTCACTTTTTCTTTGATGTTTGGTCCTTACAAGTGCTGTTCAAATTGTAGCAATTCAAGCTGAGTTGCTGACTATTTAGTTCAAGTAGACAACTTTTCAAACACATTGTGTGCTTCCCTAATTAGTATCAAACAACGAAAAACACACAATTAGGTACTAATAAAATTGGGGTTTTTAACAGTAACACTCCAAATTAAAAACTAGCCTTTAGGGACGACAATGGACGAGGAGAAATCCAAGCACACTGCTGCTACCACAAACCACCTAGCTTCTTATTCAAAATTTAGGCTCGGGAGGAGAGAAATAGGGGAAAGATAGAGGAAATCAGACCAAAGTTAAGGTTAGAGATAAACTGAAATTACCTGCTCAAATAGTTTCAATTTGAAGAATTGCGGTTCAAATTTGAGTGGGGTCGAGAGATTGAGTGAGACGTGATAGAGATGTACGGAATTTCCCGGACGAGAAATGTGAGGAGAGACAGGTGGATAGACGTAAAGAAAGACGGCGGAGAGATGGGTTGTGGCTTGCTAGAGGGAGGAGGGGAGGAGTTTGCCACAGAGAAGAAGGATTTTTTTATTTTATTTTATTTTATTTTTGGGATAAATCAACTTTTGGTAACTGTATTGAGATACGATTTATAATTTGATATCTGAAATAAAAAAAATTATAAAATAGTAATTATACTCGAAAAATATTACACTCTGTTAAACATTAGGGATACGACTTATAATTTGGTACCGGAAGTGAAAAAAGTTATAAACTGATGATTGTACTCGAAAAATATTATATTCCTTTAAATAGTAGGGTTTCATCTTTATTTTGTTTAAAAATTAGGGTTATCTTATTCTTCTTGTCTCGATTTTCTATTGATTAATGGTTCTCATATATTTATTAAATGGTTTTCAGTGTTTAATTGAAAGGATGAACTCATCTTGGAGTGAAATCGTAAATAAAATCGGAGAAGAAGATCGTAGTTCATGCAATAAAAATGAATGGATTGTACCAGAGTTCTTAAGTTAATGCCACTGTAGAGCAATGATGTGAATGTGGGAGGCAAGAAAAGATGACACAAAATATTGAGAATCTTCTTCGCGTTGACTTTGCTTCTCTCTGTATATTTGTCTCTCCCGTTGGATCAATTTTAACGATTATTTAAAAATTGAAAAGTACAAGCACCAGATTAAAAAAAATTTGAGCACAATCACCAGTTTATAACTTTTTTCACTTCGAGTACCAAATTATAAGTCGTGTCCCTAATATTTAACGGAGTGTAACATTTTTTGAGTATAATCACTAATTTATAACTTTTTTCACTTTAAATACCAAATTATAAGTCATGTCCAGGTGCGTGCCAAAAATTGATTTATCCCCTTTTTTTTTTCTTCTTTGTTTTGCTTCTGCTTATGATACGGGTCTTAACTAAATGTTGCCTTATTTGCGACGAGATGCATTCTGTCGGTAATAATCCGTCGGCCGTTGGTATATTCTTTTTTCGTCGGTAAGGATCCTGATTGGCTCTCGTTTACCGTTTCGCGGTAATGATCCTCACTGGGTCTGGATATCAAGACTGTGGAGACCCGAGTCCGTTTAATGGGTATGGACCGGTACTGATATTAGTTACCAATATTTCTATAGTAGAACCAAAATATAAATATCTGTAATTTTATATTAAAAAATATATAGTAGGCATGCACATTTTTTTAGGATATAAAAATTACTACTATTATAATAAATAAAAAAATTAATCCATGTATTTAAAATCATTGATACAATTTTAAAATTTATGTTTCCAAATTTACTCTTGATATTTAATTAAAATTATAGTATTGGTGTGATGCAGATATAAAAGTTACTCCCTCCGTCCCAAATTAATTGCTCAGTTTTGACTTTTTAAAGTCAAATTGACCATTTTTAAAACTAATTTTTTTACTATTTTTGCTAAAATATATGTGAAGAGATTATAACCAAAAGAAAGTATATACAATTTATTACTAATCCTAATTTTTATAATTTTAAAAATATATTTATATATGCTTAATTATTAATTTTAAAAATAGTCAATTTGACTTTAAAATGTCAAAATTGAGCAGTTAATTTGGGACGGAGGAAGTACCATATATGTATATCTTTTCAAGAAATGAATTAGAAGATAAATTTATTTTTAATTTTGAAATTGATGGAGTGGTAAAAGTCTAACTTTTAATTATCTCATATTCTTCATAATTAATTTATGATTTATTAAACTTGACACGATTGGATTTGATATTTTATGATTATCTTTAGAAACAATAAAAAAAGATATAATAATCTTATATATCGAAAACAAAAAGATAAAAAGAATAATAATTGTAACATGATATATGATTTATGCCCTATCACAAAAATGTGAAAACACCAAAAATTTAAAAAATTGATATTTCTATATGACTTTTTGATATTTTTACATAAAAATCGTCGCTATAGATTCTATAGCGACAATTTTTACTTTCACTATACATCTATAGCGATACTTTTCATATGAAAATATCAATTTCCTAAATTTACTTTTAAAAATATGAAAATATTAATTTCCTAAATTTACTTTTAGAAATAACAAATTCCAATATTTTGTATTTAATGTTTGTTAAATGAAGGATTAATTCCAAGGTTTATAAATAGTGCGTGACATACTTTATTAGTTTTGAGACGAATATATCCTCTATATATATAGATAAAGAATCAAAAGCATATCATTTATTCAACATAACTTGCATACCCTCCTACGGTTCGGTCTATCGTTATATGTTGTCTGTCGCTAAAAGTTAAGACGACGATTTTATATATAGCGACTGACCGAACCGTCGCCCGGTCCGTTGTTAAAGGGGGGTATGTAAGGTATGTTGTATAAATGGTAAGATTATATATATATATATATATATATATATATATATTAATATTTTGATTGAGAATTATCTAATTTATGAGTAATTTTGAGGCCATAAAAAAGGAAATTGTTCATTTTTATTTTTTTAACGAGTTTTATTTGAAAGAAATTTATCTTTGTATTCTTTAGAATATATCAGATTAAAAATTTCAGTGCATATATAAAAATATAAATTATGATCAATTAAGTGTGACGTCTGTCATTCCCCCAAGTTAGTGATAGATTATTCCCCACCAAAATTCTCCCAAAAATTAAAATAGCTTCACATCGCTGTTAGTAGAGCAATAATTAATTAATTAATAATTTATTAGTGAATTGGAATCCATGTTAAAAGCCCCTTCTTCTTCGCATAAGGTGACACCCATGCCTAAGGTTATAAACTAATCGAATCAAAACGAACAAAGTGATGCTCGAATTTGACTCGAAACGTTAAATTCATTCTCGAATTCGAATTGTATTTAAAAAATTCTACTCACATTCGACTCGACTAGAATATTTATTACTCGAATTCGATCCGTCTTCAAATTCAAGCTCGAATTCGAATATCCAAATAATATCTAACTTTATAATAAATATAATTTGAATTTGTTATTTTACTTAGAAATGAGAAAATATATTTACTATATTACACTTTACAAATATAAAATTAAAAATAAAAACAAAACAAAACAATAATAATTAATTATCCTAATTTGATTTAATTTTGTATATATTATAAGAGATATATCGAGTATCTAATCGAATATGTATCAATCTAGTATGTATCGAATTACAGTCGAGAATTCGAATAATTTGATTATTAATCGAGTCGAGTATAGCCTTGCTTAGATTCTGTTCATATTTTTATTCGAACTATTTTTTATGCTCAGATTTGAATCATATTATTAACGAATCTGAGTCTCCCTCGTATTTTTTCGAGTCGAGTCTGAATCGAGTCCAAACTGTTTGGTTCGTTTACACCCTTACCTATGGCCTATATCCAATATCCTTGCTTGGATTTTGTATCCATCAAACAACATTTTGTATTATTCTTTAAGTATATAGCTAGCTATATCATGTAGTTAGGGTTTGTTCAATTATTTGTTTAATTTTTTGTGCGTTTGGAGTACCAACTTTTGATGTTTTTAGAATTCGAAAAATATCGCACTGTGTTTTTGATATCGTTGCGTTTGAGACCCAAACGCCGCGTTTACGATTTTAAATACGATGCATTTAGAATAAATTGTTGTAAAATGAACACGATTTTTTGGTGTGTTTGGAACATATATCAAACTCTACCTTTAAACGAGATTAGATTAACGAGCAAGCACACAGTGCTGTAATCTTAAATAATAAAAATAATTTTGAATGTTTAGATGAGCTATCTTAGCTTATCTGAAAGACTAAGTTAACCCAAGCTTGAGACTTTTGGGTTGAGCAACTAGCTTTCGATGGAATCATTTTGTTAGAGTATATATATCTGAGGCAAGAGTCGCATAGAAAAATATCGAATAAATAATAATGACTAATATATATGAATGAATTTAAAATAATTTAAATTTCTTGTTCAAATTGATTGGACATGTTTGTTAGGAAAGAATAATCATATGTTTTAGTTTTTCACAGAAGTTTTCATAATAGGGAAAAGAAAATGATGTGTATTATGAATGTTTAGGTCGATTTTTTATTGTCAGTTACGTGGATAAGTATTTGTAATAATTTTTTTGGAGAGACGCGTAATAGGTGGGGTTCTCCTATAATTTCTACCAATATCATGTATTTATAAACTTCCCAATTATAATTTGACATAAATTTATCGCAATATAGATGAACGGGAATATTAATCTCATATGCTGGATAGAAAACTATCCAGCAATAGCTTAATGATACTTGGTGGTACGAATCCCAGCATAGGGCTGCAAAGAAAGAAAGTCTGATGAGAAAACATCTGCAGGCTGCACTGATTGAATTAATTCCCTACTAGCAGCAATTAAAGAAGGCATAAGAAGGAAAAAAAATTATGAACATGTTCCCCTTAGGCATGTTTGTGGCGAATATGATCATATCATATGGTTAGATGAGGGGGGAGGGGGGGCTGGGTCAGGCGAAGATTCAGGCCGTGATAATGGATTGTCTTTCCATTGGGATTCAACATGATCACATTGTAACTTTGTGTTGTAACCCTACGTGTGTGTGAGATCCAGTTATCATGACGTTAACTTCATGATAAGTAGTGACGGAACTAAAATATTTTTAGAGAGGCAAAATATATTAATAAAAAAAATTATTTATTGACGCTTGAAGTGCTTTTTTCAAATTCATTTTTCCCAATTATAGTATTTCACAACATCTTATTCTAACCCTTGTTAACATTTGAGTTATGAATCTAATGACTCTCTCTCTCTCTCTCTCTCTCTATATATATATATATATATATATATATATATATATATATATATATATATATATATATATTACTTTTTCCCGAACTATGAGACTATTAATCAGATTTTGAAATTTTTAGTCAATTGATTAGTTACTTTTATAGATAAATTATAAATTATAATATTATATATTCAAAACCTTATATTGTGGTTCATGGGATTAATTAGCTTGAAAGAAAGAATTTTAGCAAAAATAAAAATAAAAATAGAAGAAGAGAGATTTAATAATCTTGATAGGATAGAATTATGGTGAATTTATGTTCACTATAGTAGGATCAAAAAAAAAATTTGTTTTATTTCTTTATCTTTTTATTTTTAATTAGTTTACAGAGATAATTGCTAC
Source organism: Panax notoginseng (assembly GCA_016801055.1). Taxonomy (NCBI): domain Eukaryota; kingdom Viridiplantae; phylum Streptophyta; class Magnoliopsida; order Apiales; family Araliaceae; genus Panax; species Panax notoginseng. The sequence continues at coordinate 25,724,758 of CM029020.1, read as the reverse complement.
CATCTTTTTTTGCTTCACTTTGATGATAAAACAAAAACAAGAGAAAAACAAAGGAGAAAAGAAAATACATAAAAAAAAAAGAAAAGGAAAACAAATAACCCCCGAAAATTTCAGGGTGGAGGGTCATCTGACCCTCCCTGGACCCCCTGGTTCCACATCTGATGGTAAGTTGGTCAATTGATCAATACAATGCTGACACGTAGAGAAAAATTACCTTCCGTCTGCGTGTCGACACTATATTGATTAATTGATCAAAATTAATTTTATGCTAACTACTTCCGGTGTGTGTACTCAATTGTGTCACTCATATCAGTTCAATCTTTATTCCAATCCAAAATTTGTTGACTGCTCAAGTCAACATTTGAACTTTTTCTTTTTGGATTTATTTGAACAAACGTTGGTGGGAGGGATTACAAGACTACTCCATAATGTTCGAAAACAAAAAGACATGTCTTACCATTTATACTGTGGAGGGATGACTCGAATCGTCGGCAAGGAGAATGAGTCTTTAATTACACTGTCGAATGTGTATAAAATTAAATGGTAGAGATATATTTTTAAAGAGTTCTTCTAGGGGGATATCATTAGCAATTTTTTTTTAATACTTCTAAAAAAATGTATAATATTTATTTCAACTAAAATTTTTGTAAAAAATAGTATTTTAGGTGTAATTTGGATACATACAAGAAACAGTCTGTACAACTCTGTTTCTTTTATGTATCTAAATTACACTTAAAACACTGTTTTCTGTAAAAATTTCAGATGAATAAATACTATATATTTTTTGGGAGGTACTATAAAAAACAAAAAAAAAAGTCTCTAAAAATGTCATTAGAATAATGTTCCCCTATACTTATTGATTTTTAAAACGACAACTCTTAAAAATAATTAGAAGAGACTAAAAAAAATGTATGGCTTTAATTATACAATGGAGGGAGTACATTTTACCATTAATCATCTCATGTCAAACCATTAACCAGCCTCTAACTCCTTGTTTTGAGTTGCAAAGTGGTGTAAAACAATAAAAGCACTAGCAAAACTCTAAGAATCGTGTTTAAACTTAAAATAAGCCATGTTGAACTTGATACATACTATGGCTTTCTTGAATCTCCTACAACCCCAAATTTAGTCATCCAAAAAATGATATATATTACGAAAATAATGTCTGTCAACTTTTTTGTTACTAGTAATGTGGATGATTTTCATTGGCCAAATCACCAGTTTTATGTAGCTGACGTGACACCTTTGGATATTCTTACAATAATTTTTTTAAAGATGTGTACTATAATGAAACACTCTTGTTGTTATAATCAATTTCATGTATATAGAAAATACTCGCATAAAAAAGCTAATGAATCCCAACAAACTTTTGAATATAAGAAGAGTACTGCTACAGACATAAATTATTTTATAAATTATTGATGTGGTATATTCTACTTCAGCATATTAATCAACAAATTATTTAAATATAGTTTTCGGCCCCACATAATATGCTGAGGTATGCCACATCAGCAATTTGTAAAATGTTTATAGAATAGTTTGTGTCTCTAGCATTATTCATATAAGAATATTAGTAATTGTCCGTATCTGAAGGCACGGCGTAACGAAATATTCCCTCCCTCTCCGTTTCAACAATTCCACTTTCATCTCCTCTCTCTCCTCCTTCATCTCCCACCACTATTTTTCATCCAAGTTAATTAGAATGAATCTGAACCGTCTTTATTTTTTCTTGTCTTAATTAATTAGAATGAATCTGAACCGCTCTTATATTTTTCGATCCAAATTTAAAATAGATTTTATCTTATTAATATAGATTGCTTTTACTTTCTCAGTTGGAGCTAGTGCCCAGTGGTCTAAAGAAGGACGGGCTCCTCAGATCCCACCACTACCAGTACTTATTTTCATACAAATAACTAGAGATATATGATCCCCTGGACTAAGGTTAGATAAAAGGGTAAATTGCAAAATTATCCCCTCATGTATATACTGAATTGTAATACAGATGTTAATGTTTTAAATTTTGCGATGTCATAGCTAATATCTTAATTTTTTACAAAACCGTCCCCTCTAACTAATTTTGGTTAAAATTTGTAAAACATGTGCATGTCATGTGAGTTTTATAAGGGCAAAATAGTTCATTCCTACTCAAAACTATTTTTTCTTCTAATATAAGGGCAAATACATCCTTACAATAATAAAATAAATTCTCTTATAAATAAATTTGTTTTATTTTAACCAAATAAAATAAGTAAAAAGAAATTAAATACAAAAGTCAAATATTAAATGAAAATTTAAGTAGAATATTTTGATTAAATATAAAAGACAAAATTAAACACTAAAAATTAGATTAAATCAAAGGGAAAAAAATTAAAAATTAATTAGTTATTCATTTTAACAAATAATTTACTTTATATATACACACATAATATATATATATATATATATATATATATATATATATATATATATATATATATATATATATATATATATATATATAAAGTAAACTATTGTGTGTGTATAAAGTAAATTATTCATAACAAATAATTATGAATAACAAATACAAATATATACATTTAAAGTAAATTATTCTCTCTGTGTGTGTATAAAGTAAATTATTTGTTAAATAAATAACTAATAATTTTTTTATTTTTTTCCTTTTAATTTATTCTAATATATTTTTTAGTGTTTAATTTTTCCATTTACATTTAATCAATATATTCTACTAAAGTTTTCATTTAATCAGATCTTTCAAATAAAATAAATTTATTTATGTGAGAATCTATTTTATTATTGTAAGGACATATTTACTCTTCTATTAGGAAAGAAAATATTTTTATGCAGGAATGAACTATTTTGTCCTTATAAAACTCACATGACATGCAAATGTCTTTAATTTTGACAAAAATTGGTTAAAGAGGACGGTTTTGTAAAAAATTGAGACATTAGTTATGACATTGCAAAAATTGAAACATTGGCGTCTATGTTGCAATTGAGTGTATACATGAGGGGACAATTTTGTAATTTGCCCCGGATAAAATGAAAGAAATAAAGAAGGAATCGGGAGTGGTTAGCATGAAGTGAAGTTCATGATTTATTTCATGACCAATAAAATATTGATACGCACGCGAAGAGATCACCGTAGCTCTCCTGTGTGTCAGTACAGTATTGTATTGTACACGAAGAAGTGAAATTAATGCTATGCTGACCGGATTCGAAAGAATGATACAGTACTATATGCCCAGCTTGCCCAAAATTGATCATACTTTCTTTTTTCTTTTTTTTAAAAAATGACGCATGAATTTTATGCCCGAGTTTACTTCTACTTCTACTAAATTGGTGTGCTTCCTACAACACAACATTATGATTTTTTCAGTTTAAATCCAAATGACGTGTTTATGACCTTTTGATATCGATTAGGAAAGGGAAAGGAATCATCAACGGGTTGAGCTTGGGCTCGGCTAAACATGGTCTAAACTCAATACTAAAATGTGATAATTACAATGATAGTATTGTTTATTTTTTTTATATTTTGAGATGATTAACAGTATGGAAGGATATCAAATGGTGTTTTCTGCAAGTTTGTAAGGGGAAAAACAAATAAGAGTTTCAGAGTTCTGAATTTTCTTTGAGGTGAATCAAACAGTACCTTGGCAATGCATCTTTTATGGATGAGAATACTGCTTTTGCTTTTTCTTCATAAAGTTAAAGATGATGAAACAAAAACATACAGGGGGAAAGGAGAGGAATTGAAATAAAATGCAAAATAAAGGCAAAGTTGCAAATCATCAAAAGCACCCAAGGCTCTCTTTATCTTTCTCTATCTTTGTACTCAGATTAATTTGTTAAACTTTCCAGTGGAGTTCTTGAAAATGGCTACTTCCTTTCCCCATTCTTAAAAAAGATTTGACTCTCATTTTCTGCACAAAACCTTCCCCTGGCTGCTTCTAATATGAAGTTTGTCTTCGTCTCTTTTCTCTTCCTTGTTGTCTTCGCTTCGTCTCGTTCGATTTCTTCACATAATCTGTCTCTCAGCAGGCCTCAGTCCTAGTTTCTGTTAAACAGTCTTTCGAAATCTCTGATCCTTTTTTAAATAGCTGGAACATTACAGATTACATTTCTCTTTGTTCTTGGGCTGGCATCAAATGCGACACAAAAAACAAATCAGTAGTTTTTCTTGACATCTCTAATTTAAACCTCTCTGGCTTTCTTTCTCCTTCAATTACTGAACTCCACACCCTTGTAAATCTTTCTGTTCCTGGCAATGGTTTTTCGGGAATTTTCCCAACAGAAATTCACAAGCTATCAAGCCTTCAATTCCTTAACATGTCCAGCAACCAGTTCAATGGAAGTTTGAACTGGAATTTTTCGCGGTTTAAGGAACTTGAAGTTCTTGATGTTTATGACAATGGTTTTTCAGGCTCACTTCCATTAGGTGTTGCTCAACTTCCAAAACTTGAGCACTTAAACTTTGGTGGGAATTACTTTAATGGGACTATACCGCGTAGCTATGGAGGCCTAATGCATTTAAATTTTCTCGCCCTAGGAGGAAACGATTTGCGTGGTTATATACCAAATGAGCTTGGTAATCTTACCAATCTAAAGCAGCTTTACTTGGGATATTTCAACCAATTTGAAGGTGGAATTCCTGTAGAGTTTGGTAAGTTGGTTAACTTGGTTCATTTGGACCTTGCAGCTTGTGGCTTGGAGGGTAAAATCCCACCTGAATTAGGCAATCTGACAAAGATTGACACACTATTCTTGTTAAGAAATCAGCTTAGTGGTTCAATTCCTTCCCAATTTGGAAACTTGACTAGCTTGAAATATCTTGATCTTTCGGTCAATGGCCTAACTGGAGAAATCCCAGTTGAGTTTTCTGCACTTCAAGAACTCGAAATCTTGAATCTTTTTATCAACAAGTTCCATGGGGATATTCCTTACTTTATTGAGGAGCTTCCAAATTTAGAGGCCTTGAATCTTTGGAGGAATAATTTCACCGGATCGATTCCTTCCAAGCTTGGGCAGAATGGTAAATTGTCTGAACTTGATCTTTCTACTAACAGGCTCACTGGCTTTCTTCCAAAATCTCTCTGCTTTGGAAGGAAACTCAAGATCTTGATTTTACTCGATAACTTCCTTTTTGGGCCTTTACCAACTAATTTGGGAAAATGCGAGACGCTTACAAGAGTTAGATTGGGGAATAATTTTTTGAGTGGATCAATACCAAGTGGCTTCCTCTACTTGCCCCAACTTTCACTCATGCAACTACAGAACAATTATTTCTCTGGGCGTTTCGCGGAGGAGACGAGCATGGTGTCCTCAGAACTTGATGAGCTAAATCTTGCAAACAATCACTTATCAGGTTCTCTTCCTAATTCTCTTGGAAATTTCTCAGGCCTAAAGATTCTTCTGTTAAGTGGAAACAAGTTCATTGGTGATATTCCATCTAATATAGGGAACTTAAAAAGCATCTTAAAGCTTGATCTGAGCAAAAACAACTTCACTGGCAGAATCCCACCCGAGATTGGTAATTGTCCTTCACTCACTTACTTAGATTTGAGCCAAAACCAGCTCACAGGCCCTATACCAGTTCAAATGTCCCAAATCCACATACTCAATTACCTCAACGTCTCTTGGAACCACTTCAACCAAACCCTCCCTAAGGAAATAGGATACACGAAGAGCCTAACATCAGCAGATTTCTCCCATAATAATTTTAGTGGTTCAATACCACAAACCGGGCAATTCTCATTCTTTAACTCCACTTCTTTCATTGACAATCCTTGCCTATGCGGATCCTACTTGAACCCGTGCGACATTTCATCAACCCCGCCATTAGAATTCAAAGACCAAGATGATAAAAAATCAAAAGTTCCTGGAAAATATAAGCTTATTGGTGCTTTAGCCCTCTTATTTTGTTCCCTCATATTCATCGTTCTGGCGATCATCAAGACTCGAAAGCTTAAAAAGAATTTCCATTCATGGAAGCTCACTGCATTTCAAACGCTAGAATTTGGAAGTGAAAACATCTTGGAATGCTTGAAGGATAATAACATTATAGGGCAAGGTGGAGCCGGGGTAGTTTATAGTGGAACAATGCCGAATGGACAGCAAGTAGCAATCAAGAAGTTGGGAATGAGCGAAGGTTCTTCTCGTGATAACGGTCTCTCAGCAGAAATAAAGACATTGGGAAGGATCCGACATAGGTATATAGTCCGGTTACTGGCATTTTGTTCGAATAAAGAGATGAATTTGCTTGTTTACGAGTACATGCCTAATGGAAGCTTAGGCGAGGTTCTTCATGGAAAGAAAGGCGGGTGCCTCAAGTGGGAAATTAGGTTGAAAATAGCCATAGAAGCTGCAAAGGGCTTAAGTTACTTGCACCATGATTGTTCTCCTTTGATACTCCACCGCGATGTCAAGTCCAATAACATTTTGCTTAGTTCAGACTTTGAGGCTCATGTAGCTGATTTTGGACTTGCCAAGTTCTTGCAAGACACTGGAACCTCAGAATGCATGTCTGCGATTGCTGGCTCTTACGGCTATATTGCTCCAGGTACATTCTGTATTAGACAAAAATGTTTAAATTCATACTCATCCCGAACGATTTTAAAAAGTTTGAAATAGCCAAATATAACCTCTAGGAGTCGGTAAGAAATGTATCATTTTAGTTTTCACCTAAAAAAAATCCCATTTAGTAGAATGGAACCTTGGTAGGCAAATGGTTGGAACTCGGAAACTATTCCCTTGTAGGTTTTTAGCTCTGTAGAACTTTTGTGTCACTAAACAGAGAATTATCAACATTGATTTTTGGCCCCGGAAATTGGAATCCTGATTCTTTTAGTTTGATCATCTAACATATGCTTGTGATTTTCAAACATTAATAGAGGGATGAAAAGTACTGTTCTTTAAACCAAATTAAAACCAGTAAATATGTAAAGTAGTCCAAGGGGTCAAGGGCACCACTAACAAAAAGAAAAATTCTCCTTTAGCTTTTGTTCTTGCTCTTCCAATGTAATGGAGTGACCTTTTTCTCTTTTTGGAAACCATAATCTATGGTCATTCACACACATCACAAACCCCCTTTTGACTCAAACTCAAAACTAAAACAATGAGAATCTTTTATTTTATTTTAATTTATGAATCCAAGGTCTGCCTCCATAAAAATCTTGATTGGGATCAAAGCTTTAACTTTCCCTAAAGCCTAGAGTGTAACATGTACAAGGATAGAATACAGACATTAAGAACAATCACCTTTTTCTTTTATTTATAGTAAATGTTTTTATACTTTAATTCCCTTTGAAAAATAATATAGGCAAGATGACATTGTGTTCATTAAGATTCTGTATAATTAAGAAATATATATATGCTGATATAATTACCTTTTATATGTGACAGAATATGCATACACATTAAAGGTTGATGAGAAGAGTGATGTGTATAGCTTCGGCGTGGTACTTTTAGAGCTTATAACAGGCCGAAAGCCAGTTGGGAACTTTGGAGAAGAAGGGTTGGATATTGTTCAATGGACTAAAATCCAAACAAATTGGAGCAAAGAAGGGGTGCTGAAAATACTCGACGAGCAACTGAAAAATGTACCCCTAGTCGCAGCAAAACAGGTCTTTTTTGTGGCAATGCTGTGCGTTCAAGAGCACAGCGTTGAGCGACCTACCATGAGAGAAGTTGTCCAGATGCTTGCACAAGCTAAACAGCCTAATACATTTCAAATCCAATGACTTGACTCGAGCTTTACATAATTTCTAGTTGTTCATATGCTATGTTGTTGCTTTTTTTCAACTTAATCCATGGAGAGATTGATATTTTAGGTGGCTGATTAAGCAGTAGGATCTTGAGTTCATGTTACAGTTCGCAGATTGCCACTCAAGAATATATATAGCTTCTTCTTCTTCTTTTTTTGTTTCCTTTTTCGACTTTCCTGTTCTGTTCAGGTAAAAAACTTTGAAATGTTGGGTTACCTAAATCTGTAAACAAGCAAAGTCAAGTTGAGTTTTGACTTGCCAAGCTCGACCTTGTTCAAAAGTTGAACGACCCGAGTTAAACCAAACGAGTCTAAGATTTGATGTATAAAGTTAGCCTGTTTATCAAACGAGGTTGAGCTCGAGCTCTGCTTAATCCCAACTCATTTTTTCTTATAAAAATAATTAACTACACTCATTTGTTGGCTTAAACGAACCAAATTTGAGCCCGGCTTTACATTATTCGAATTCGGTTCGTTTGCCTAAACAAGCAAAGTAACTTGTTCAAGATCAATTGGGGTTAGTCGAGTCAAGCCGTGTCAGGTTCACAGTTATCCCGATTTGTTTAAACCTCTAACTTTATCGATCTATGGTTAAGCCTTGTCAAATTGTCCCCAAATACTAAGCATATTTGGTTTGGATTCTTAAGACTTTTTGCAAATTAAACAAACTGATCCATATATTCTTTTTGGGCTTTTTGAAGAGAAGTAGAACAGTGCATTTTTAGTTGTATACAAATTTCAAACTGGAAAAATAAATATACATATATAAATCTGCTAACTTGCAGGCTCCAATTGCAGCAAAGTGAGGGAGCTCTACAAATTATGAAATTGATTTTGCCATTAGTATCGAAGCATATTTTGTTCCGAAATACTAACTGAATGCCTGTCACTCTCAAGAAGACAAGAAATAATTTAGTCTTCTTATAATATGACTATTGATTGCGTGTTAACTTTGTTGTTGAGTTTAGTCCTCTAATTTTAGAATAACGATATGTTCGCGAGAATTTATATAGTGCGGATGCAACTTTTTTCTATGTGCAGACAAGAAAAGAGGGGGAGGTTTTAAATTGTTCATTGCTAGTGATCATGGTGGTTTAGCTAATGCGACACACGGTTCTACTTGTTTTTCTTTCAGTTACATATATGACCTAATTTTAGAATAATGCTATGTTCGTGAGAATTTACACTGCGGATAAAAAATTTTCCTACTCAACCTTTGGTTTGGTACAAAATAAGTTAGGTGGCAAATATTTTGTGAGATATATAGAAAAATATTGTGTTGGGACCTAGCGGCTGTCCGCCTGTGAGCTGGTGAGGGTTAGGGTAGAGCCCCTAGAAGCCGAGCATAATATTTATTTGGGTTCGAGGTTTTATTAATAATTCGATCTTGAGTTTGACTAATATATTAAGTTTTGTGGGATTGAACCCATATTATAGGAGTTAGGTAAATTTTGTTTAGTGGGTGAATCTTGTAGAGCATGTGAGGGTGACAAGTAGGACTAACCAAATTGGTGAACTTTCTTTCTATAATTTATGTGTGAAGTTTTGTTTAGTGGATGGATCATGTAGAGTGTGTGAAGCTACGAGTAAAACTAGTCAAATCGGCGAACCTTCTTTCTTTAATTTATGTGTGATTGCTTGTAATATCGGATCTTAAATCTAACATATTGCATTCATTATCCGTTTGGCGGATATAGCATTGTTGCTAATTTTAACAGTCGTGGATGTCATAAGCTTGACCTGGCAAATTTATTCTTTTTTCACCTTCTTGTCGCCCCCAGTGAACTAAACAGAGCATGCGTTAGAGACAGAGCAGGGGATTTTTGCATGAGAAGGACTGTGTGAATTTGAAGCTGTCTGGTCATTTATATGGCTATAAATTGTATATATAAATTACTTATGAGTTGGAAAGCATGGTGGGGTGCAGGGCAGGACTGGAATTGTTGACCACTCAATACAATACTGTGTCCCTAATTGTTGCCCACCTTAACTTAATGCTTCAATGATTGAGCTGCTGCTGATATCTGTAATAGTAGCATCAGCAACAACAATTGTTTTAAAATAAATTAGGAAATTAATACTTTTTAATTTGATTTTCAAATGTTATTAATTGTTTAAACCCAATTATAAGTTGTTCCTCTGCTGCGTGTGGGGATCTCTATCTTATGTCGACAACATCCACGATTTGAAGTTTAGAGAGTTAGAGAGTGATAATTTGATTACATTATTCGCCATGTGTTTAAGTTCTTTTTAGAGTAGTAGTTGTTTATGTTTTTTTTGCCCCTCTAAGTTTTAACTTTTTCATGAATTTGTTCTCTAAAGTTTATTAAATTTTATTTCTATCTATGTCCTTATATCTATAAATAAAAAAATAAAAAAAATCCAACATGGATAACTGTCCTATGAATAGATCCGCCCCTGTCAACAAAGCTCAGTCATTTGTTTTATACGTGAATGTGTCGATATGTATAATGCATCATCTTCATGTTTACTGGCTTAAGATAAGTGCTTGGTGACAGCTACTTATTTCTTATTTTAGTTTTAATCTTCATGTATACGATTATTTATTGAATTTCTAGCCGAAAAAATAGTACCATTTTCTATTTTATTGTCCATAGAGATTTTAAGGTAAAATGTCCACCATCAAATACTCATTTTGTACAAATGATTACGACTGTTATACAGTGGCGAAGCTGCGTACAACCTTGTGGGGTCAATCGACACCCCACTAAAAAAAATTACTTTATAATTAAAGAAAAATTTTAAAATTTTTAAGTATTATATATAAATTGACCTCACTAAAATTTTATAAATTTTCTATTATACGGGGTCAAATTGAAAATTTATAACTTTGTCAATCAAATTTTAACGGTATATAACTCATATCCTCTCAATATATGGATATCTCTCTATAATATTTTAAACTAAATAATAATTTAATTTATATTATTTTTAAAAATAAATAATGAATTACTTATTTATGAACAGTTGTGATTAAAAAAGTCTATTATGAATCAATATAGTGTATATATACCATATATTCCCCCGAGCCCCAGCCAAATAATTATTTATAACTTAGTAATAATTTGGACCCAAAGTTTCTGGCTTCGTAACTGCTGTTATAGCAATATTATTTGTACTTATTTTGCCATATTTGTGTATTTCTTGAGTTACAATGTTGCTTTGTTTACAGATTACTTGGGGGTAGCTAGTTGCTTCTCTTTGTCAACTAAGTTGCTAGCTGGTTTTTAATATTTGGGGCTGATTTCTTAAGATAAATTACTCGAGTTTATTCACATATTGCTTTAACTTGAACTTACTTTTTTTTGTTTAGTTAATTAGGACTGTAAAAACAACCCAGCTGCTAGTATATATTCCTTTACCCTAAATATACAATAAACACTACTATATTAGAAACATGTTGCTATATTTCTGGAATGATGATTTTTTTTATAAAAAAAATATATAATAATTGCAATGGTCATGTCATTTGCTTGCTGGATTATATAAGCTCTAAAGTATTACCGGCAACTTGCATTAATTAATCAAAAGATTAGTATTATAGGAAACCTAGATTTGGTTTTATTTGAGAACTAGGGATGAAACTGAAATTTAAAATGTGTTGATATCGTTATAACAAAAATGATGCTATCAGAGTAAATATGTTCTAACAACATTTAGTATTTTATGTTACACTTATTGCTTTAATTAGCAATATTATTTTTGTTAAATAAAAACCCTAATAAATATTTCAATTATAAACACATAATTTCCATCCAAAAGTCGAGCAAGGATATAGAGAGAAAAATTAAATTCAAACAACATGAGACTTTCATAAAGAGAGAGTAATACTAACAAACAAAGAGGAGGGAAACTGTCCCCTCCTCTATAGCAACTGTAACTATTACAAATTCACTGAACCAGTTCGTGATAAATTAAGAGAATGAAGAATAACAAATCCTGTATATTTATATATACAGAGTCCAATTAACTGATGGCTTAATGATCAAGCCTTTGGTGGTTCTGCTGCGGCCGGTGGTGGTGGCTCAGTTTTCTCGGGCTCCGGTGCTGCAGCTTCTTCCTTCTTCTCAACTTCAACCACTATTTCCTTCTCCTTCTCTGTCGTCCCACTTGTTTCCTCAGTTGTGGTTGCTGCCGCAGTCTCCGGTGCCGGAACCTCCACTTCTTTGGTCTCTTCTGTGACAATAAAAGTTGACACCTTTTCGAATACAAAGAAAATTGGTCCTGAAACATAGGTTGCCCCGAACTTTGTTGTTGCTTCATAAGCTGGTTTGGATCCCGGAAATTCTTCAAAAAAACACAGGAAAAAGATGGATGAAAGTTTAGTTATAAGCCATGTTTATATATATGCACATCCGTGCTTATTGATGTGTTTGTTTTTCATCAGGTGTCCCCATCTTCATTGATAAATATATCTGTTTAGAAATTTACCAAGTTTCGCGAGCTCATCAAGGAACTTCTCTACACCAGAAGAGTGCTTCTTGAGTCCTGTGGCCTTGGGTTCCTTAACCAAAGTCTGTTTTTTTCATGAAAACAATCAATATATATATATATATATATATATATATATATATATATATATTAGTATTATTGTGTTAATATCAGAGTAGATCATTTCTCCCTCTCTGTTTGTGTCTCATGAAGGGAGAGAACCTGACCTTGATCTCAGTTGCTGCAGCTTCATATATTTCAATTACTTTAGGTTGGAGCTCGGTCTTCTTCTCTTCAAACTCCTTGCTATATTCCTCCTAAAATATTATTAAAAAATAACAAATAGCAAGTTTCACAAGGAGATTATATATATATATATATATATATATATATATGATTCTATGAAATAATAATAGTATGATACCTTAGAGTCATCAAAAGACTTGCAAGCTTCAGCAGCAGCTGCCTTCTTAACACTACTCTTCTCAAAAACCTTCTTTATCTTTGGTACTACCTTTGATTGCCAATAGCCCATCTCTCTCTTTTTCTTGATCAATCAGCTACCCAACAACCCAAATATCTAACAAACACAAAAATATTAAACTTGAAATCAGCTTTTGTATTCAACTGTGCTACATATACACATTCTTTAGACCAACCAACCCCCACACTTTCTGCTTATTTACTTCTCTACCCAGTTATTCAATTTCTTCAAATTAATGACCTTAATTGCCCTTGTTTGTGGGTTTATTATGAATTGATATTGATGCCAATTTTGTACTTCAGAAATTAATATGTAAGAGTTAGGTTGGCAAACCTGGCATCAATTGATTGAATGTTTTAGAATTAATATTAAAATATATTTTAGTATTACTGGTTAACCTGAAATTAATCACCTGATTAACTGTCATTTATTATTATATACTTGCTCATTGATCTTTAAAGATTATATTAAAATTTAATACTCCCTTAATTTGTTTAAGAGCAACTTACTAAAATGTAAAATTAAGGAAAGAGTTTATCCTTTTGAAAAGTATATCTATATTTTTTTATAGTCGTTTTACTCATTAAAAGTTTATTTTTTCCCTTTTTTTAAGACGTCTACTAAATATACATTTAGCAACACTTTTACATTTATTTGAGTGATACTTCAAATTTTTAGTGACATCTATTATTCTGACAACATAATTACTATAATTCTGACATTATCAATACCCGTCAATTAAACATTATCTTGTGATTGAAATACATTCATTTTATTGATTAATTTTTTAATTAAAAAATACATTAATTCGTGATATAATCAAGTGCTTACGTTTTCATATATCAATAAACAATTTTACCATATATACATATATATTTCCTCCATTTTTAAAAATATAAGTAAAGAAAATAAAGAGAATAATTTTTTTAAAAATTTATTCTTAATTGCATATAAAATTATATAAAATAATAAATATTTTTAATATTTTATATTAATAAATCTCATTAAATAACATATTTATTCTTCATTTTATACAATTTTTTTTATGGGGTTGACAGCGGGCAATCACGTCATTGAAAGTTGGCACATATCATAGGTGGGGTCCTCATTAAAACCGACGGATGATGATCTGGAAGAAATGGTTCTCTTCCTACTTGGGCCTACAAAAACCTCTCACACGGCCTACCTAGGAGCCTGGTTCTTCAATCAAGCCGACAAAATACCCTTAAATTAACACTAATATTCCGAAATTACCACCAAATTATAATGTGGATATTATCAAGCCCATGTTACTAATTACAAATAACATCATTTATTTTACTCATTAATATAAAAAATATATATTGTCCAACTTATATTTTGTCGATATTTCAACTGAATAGGCACCATGAAAAAAATCTCTCTAAATGTATAAATATTTATGAGGTATTTTAAAAAATAAGCATGAAAAATTACTCCCTCTCTGTAAGACCCCAAATTATTAACAAATAAAATTTAAATTCCTTCTATTTATTATTTTGAAATAGTAAGTGTTAAATTGATTAATGAGGTTAGTTATGGGTAAAATGCGCAAATATTTCAAATAAACAGGTGGTTATAAAATATTCATTGTTGTCGGAGAATATTCGTTTGGTCGTGGAATATTCTTCATGTCGGGGAATATTCGTACGACGGCGCAGTCTTTTGTGGACCCCATAACGAAAAGCGATTGGATGAAGAAAACGACAAGTATATGTTGTTTATTAATAACGGCGTAGTTGTTACCGTTAATACTGTTGGAATACCCGGTGGTTAAAACACAGTAATACGCGTTGTTACACAGTAGCACACTGTATTGCACGAATTATTGATTTTTACGTAAGAAGGCACTACTTAATAATGGTTACAGTAATTACTGTTCAGTATTTTATTTTATTGATTCAATAATTGCTGCGTTGATATTTTATATTACTGTTGTTTCAATAATTGTCACTACACAGTATTTCTCATTATCAGATCAATAATTCATATTATTTGAATAATATTATTAGATAACATTATTGGCAATGTCTAGAAAGTTCTGTCTAAGGAGAGGTTTGGTCATCTAATTGCGCGCCAGTAAGGAGAAATCCTTATTGGAAAGCCCCCTCTTTCCTGGGAACGGCCTGGTTGTCATAAATGTGATTCTGTAATATTATTTGTGAATAATTAATTATTGATTCATATGATAAGGAAATATTTATTTTTTGTGGATATAAATGAGGGATATATTTTTGTGGTTAAAAATGAAGGAGTTAATGTTGAGGTTTTTATCAGTATTTTTGTCGGAATGGAGGTATTAAAAATCAGGATTTTTGAGATATTTTACGGGGGTTATAATTTTTAATCCGACTGTTGGATCGTGGTAATTTTTGGATATATTATACATATATAAGTTGAGTATATGTCCACAAATTTTGAACCGTTAAAAATGAATGTATGATTTAGTATGAATTTTACGAGATGACTGGTTCAGAAATTGTTGAATTTTCGGAGTTAATCATTTTGGTAGAAAATTTTAGAATTGGTGGGCCCCACTCTTGGTTGGTGAAGAAATGTGCTGAGATTTTTATTCAAATGAGGTGGGTGGGAATAGTAGCAGGTAAAGCCATCAGGTTGCAGGTTAAGTCTGCTTCGGCGTGCTAACATTTTCCTATAAATAGAGGGCTAAGTTAGAATTGAAAATCACACCAGAAACAACTTTTCTCTCTTTCTCTCTCTAGATTATTGAGTGTATTTTGTGAGTATTTAGATACTTTGAGAGTTTCTATTCATCAGAGCAAGTGTCTTTCAGCCTTATACCGGTATTCCGACCAGAAGTACTGTCTTTACGAGGTAAGGGATGTTATTTTATTCAAAAATGATATTATTTCTTCAATATCATTATGCCGAAATATTGGTTGGAAATTTTTTATCAAATTTGGAACTTTTCACGTCGGGGTTACTATTCACGAGTTACTATTCACCGAAATATAAAATTTTCTTCTTTTCGTCCAAAATATCTATTATGGGTACTAGCTTTGATTGTATCCATATTTTGATCATTCTTGAATTCTACTTCACTATGAATAATTATAAGGTATTTTTGGACATGGATAAATCGAAATACGAATCCTTAATATTTGTTATTTTGTTTCACTGGATTCGTTTTCTTTAAGATATTTTTCATCATCCTCAGTCCTAAATGATAATATTACTGAATATCTTTGGCCTGTAGTGCAAAGATGAATGATTAACTGATGAATATCTTTGGCCCGTAGTGCAAAGATGAACAGGTGTTGAGATGAACATGACCGACTGGTGATATAAATAAATATCTTTGGCCTGTAGTGCAAAGATGAATATTTGATTAAAGATGGTTATTGATTGCTGTTACAGGGATAAAATATTGATGATAGACTTTTAAATCTTAGAAGATAGTAGAACTCATTCTCTACTTGACTCTTCTAATGGTTTGTTGTTTCCGCTGCAGTTATTGATTTAAAACTTGTTGTCTATTGTATTCTATTAGATTTTTCCCTGTTGAAGACTAACGATAATTTGTTCTATATTATCTTAGTCATAATGTTCTTTACTGGGCTAGTTGAGCTCACCCTTTTCCTTTTTGTTCCATTCTTCTCAGGAGGCGAGAATGTAGCGAGTACTAGTCGGGGTATGGAATGATGGTTCTAGAAGTTACTTTAGTAGTCCTCACCATTTTTGTGAAATAATGTATCAATAATTGTAATGAGGACTTATTTGAGTGTGGATATTGTCTAAATGACAATATTTGTATTTAAACTCACAGTTCTTGTGTTGTAATAATAAAGATGTAGTTGTTTCTGTGACGCCCCCAAAATAGGTCCATTCCACCCAACCCATTCTGAGTCGTCAAATACATGGTACAGAAAACAACTACAACTTTATTACAACAATTGTCGTGCAAAATACAACAACACATATGCTGTGAGTTTGGATACAAATATATACCAAATGTGACTCATGTTCCAACCGTGGACATCACCTCACAATAACACCTTACATAAAGGTATAGTCAAAAACTGTTTTAGAAATTAGAATCTTTGGGAAGTGCTCAAGGAAACCTTCGTACATGGGAGGCCACGCATCTAGGTTATGATAGATATCATATGGCCACAGAATTATCCTTGGTTGACCCAATAGACCCCAAAGAAAAACGAGAAGATTACTATCATATTCTTCCCAATGGTGAGTCTTCTCTTGACTTATCATTATCTCCACTGTCTCTAATTGAGAATTATACTTCAAACAAACACCAAGATTATATAGGTAGTGCCCATAGATATACTCAGCAAGTGGATGAGCACAACCCTGTCTTATGATGACACGAGGTTGTATGTCATTAGACATCTTGTATGATAGTGACAAAACACCCTTCCAACGTTGGGTTCGCCTCACCCTATTTTCTTCACCAAATATAACTACTAAATGATGACCACCGTTCTATTCCCTTGTTACCCCCGCTCGACCCAGCTACACTCTTATTACCTGAAAGGAATTGTGAAGCAAAAGAGTGAGCACAACTAGCTCAGTAAAGAATGTCATGACTAAAGATAATTCAATTATCAATAGCCTTCATCAACAATAAATCAGAGATTTAGAACATATGGTAAATGATAAAAATTTCAACCATAGTTGCAGCGGAACGAGCAATCCATTAGAAGAGTCAAATAGACTATAAAGTCTATTATCTTCTCCATGTTAAAAATCCACCAACAATGTTTTATCCCTGTAACATCAATCAACAGTTCCTTTCCACAATCATATGAATAACTCATAATCATAATTGTGATTCTAAATTTTTCTTCGCACCCAGGACGAAGAATATTTTCATCACCTGTCTTTACCTGAAACATCAAAGATCATGGTTATACCAAATCACAATTCCTGTTTATAATCATACTAACAAATCCATCTTTGCACTACGGGCCATAGATATTCATCAACAAACCATCTTTGCACTACGGGCCAAAGATATTCAACAACAGTTCATCTTTGCACTACAGGCCAAAGATATTCAACAACAGTTCATCTTTGCACTACAGGCCAAAGATATTCATCAACAATTCATATTTGCACTACAGGCCAAATATATTCATATATCAAATAAATATATAATCATTTCAGAATTTATATAAACAATAATTATAACCATGTTGATCAATTCACCTTTGCACTTAAGCTTAATATATTCAATTATAAATTCAATGGTCATGATCATACCAGTCACAATTCAACTTTGCACTACAGGCCAAAGAGAACCCTAGTCATGATCATACCAATAATCTACCCATCTTTACACTCCAGTGAAAGAGAATTTCAACATCAGGGTTATAAAAATGTTATATATGATGATAAACATAATATGATCAACATATAGTTTTAATCTCAAGAGTAATATTCGTAACTCATGAATAGTAACCCCGGCACAAAAGATAGAAATTCTACAATAAAATTCATACCAATATTTCGGTATAATGATATTGAAAGAATAACATTACTTAAATTTATAAACAATTTATTTTAATTGTTTACACTTTACTAATTAATGCATTTAATCATCATAAAATGCCAACTCTTACAATTTCATCATCAATAACCAAAACCCTCATCAAAAATCTGCATATACCTCATATAGGATTCTCAAGCCATAAAATCCTATTTTCCAATTTTCTTTCTTCACAAAACATATTTAATTCATTTACTCATAACTAGACCATTTTCATGAAAAATAACAAATCAGTTCCAAAAATATTTCTTTTCTGGGATTTAGCATAATATAGTCCCATAGTGAACATATATTTTTCTCAGAATTTTTAAAAGTCATTTACTATTTTTCATATGGCCAAAATAGCCGAATATTTAGACATTTGTCAAAAATTGTACTTTTGTCTAAAAATTCTGAAATTTACAGAGTATACTTCTATCATATACATGTACTCTCAATAAAAATTTTATCAATTTTGGAGTTAACCACAAGAAATTATAAGCAGTTACTTTTAAAATAGTCTTTTCTCATAAAATTCATAACTCTCAATCTATACATCCAAAAATCACCATTTTTGGACACAATCAAGAAAACTCATCAAAATATCATTTCAAATTTTTCCAGAATTTTTGAAGTTCAGAAAAATTACGAAACTGAAAATCATAACAACCCTTAAAATCCCTTACTATCCCTTACTATCCCTTACCTCAAAAGAGCAGTACTTCTGACTGGATATCGGATATGATGCTGAAGGAAACTTGCACTGATGAATAGCAACTCACCAAGTATCTAAAAACTCACAAAATATGCTTCATAATATAGAGAGAGAAAGAGAGAAAGCTTATGTTTCTGGTGTGATTTTCAATTCTAACTTAGCCCTCTATTTATAGGAAAATTTTGGTAGGTTTGACCTGCAACCTGATGGCTTTACCTGCTACTATTCCCACCCACCACATTTGAAATATAATTCAGCACATTTCTTCACCAACCACAAGTGGGGCCCACCAATTCTAGAATTTTCCACCAAAAATGATTTATAACCTGATTTCCGAATCAGCCACCTCTTAAAATTCATAACAAATCATACGTTCATTTTTAACGGTTCAAAATTTGTGGGCATATACTCAACTTATATATGTATAACATATCCAAAAATTACCACGATCCAACGGTCGGATTAAAATTATAACCCCCGCAAAATATCTCAAAAACCCTGATTTTTAATACCTCCATTCCGACAAAAATACGGATAAAAATCTCAACATTAACTCCTTCATTTTTTAACCACAAAAATATATCCCTCATTTATATCCACATAAAATAAATATTTTCTTATCATATGAATCAATAATTAATTATTCACAAATAATATTACAGAATCACATTTATGACAACCAGGCCGTTCCCAGGAAAGAGGGGGCTTTCCAATAAGAATTTTTCCTTACTGGCGCGCAATTAAATGACCAAACCTCTCCTTAGACAGAACTTTCTAGACATTGTCAATAATGTTATCTAATAATACTATTCAAATAATATGAATTATTGATCTGATAATAGAAAATACTGTGCAGCAACAATTATTGAACAACAATAATACAAAATTTTAACGTAGCAATTATTGAATCAATAAAATAAAATATTGAACAGTAATTACTGTAACAATTATTGAGTAGTGCCTTCTTACGTAAGAATCAATAATTTCAAAAATACTATGCAATACCGTGTGCTACTGTGCAATAACGCGTATTACTGTATTTTAACCACCGGGTATTCCAACAGTGTTAACGGTAACAACTACGCCGTTATTTGTAAAAACTCAAATTTATCGTTTTTCCTTCACCCGACAGTTATTCGTTATGGGGCCCACAAATAGCTGCGCCGTCGTACGAATATTCTCCGACAGAAAGAATATTCCACGACCAAACGAATATTCCCCGACAACAATGATTATTTTATAACCACTTGCTTATTTTGAAAAAAATTCATATTTCACCCATAACTGTAAACTTTTATCAATTTAACTATTTACTGAATAGTAATTATAAGAAAAATTGCATACTTTTATTTCATAAAATTCGGGGTCTTACAATCTCCCCTCCTTATGAAATTTCGTCCCCGAAATTTACGTACCTGGTATTTCGAAGAGTTGAGAATACCTTGCTTCCATTTCAGATTCTATCTCTCAGATCATCATGATTTCTCCATTGTTCTTCTCCCATGATAACTTCATTTGGGTTCCTCATTTGTTGGGAAGTCATGACAACCGCCATCCCTCGAACTACTCGGCTTTAACTTGTCTGGAGCAGCATTTGGCGTCATCATTACCGTTGGAATATACCTTTCTATAGGACATATTCCTCCCTTAACTGCCTCTTCGTACTCCTCATTCATGATCTGAATCATCAATCTTCGATCCATATCGGATTCAGGTTGCCCGCTATGTACAGGGTAATTCAAAACTCGATGTTGGGTTCTCCCAATTGCTTTCCAAAAAGAGAAATTCATATCATCTATTTTAGCCTTTTTAGATCGAACATCTCTTTCCACAATATCCACGTGTCGTGCGGCTTTTGCCCATGCATCACTTATTCTCACTCGTTCAATTTTTTCTTCTTTCAGCTCAGATTCTATTTTTATCATCTTATACTCTGCCAAAGAATGCTTCTGTTCAAGCATCACATATCGGGTAACACAAGCTTGAATTGTTGTATCTTTTTGTTCCACGACCGCTTGTCGTTCTTCTGCCTGCTCTTCTAACTCATGAATATGATTTTGAAATTCTACATTTTGATCATATAATACCTCTAATAAACTCTCCTCTGGTACTTCTTCTTCCTCTTCTTCCTCAGTCTCAGCTGTTACCTCTGCGACTATCTCGGATGCAACTATCAATTCTTCACTCACCACATAGATATCTCTAATTCCTTCTTCGTCTGACATCACATTATCATGGTTAGTGATTAGAGGTATCCCCACAGTCTCATTCACTCCATTGTTAGCATTCTCAGCTGCCATTCTCAAATACTGCCATAAAATAAGGGTTAATTAAACAAATTAACTTATCACATAATATCCCAATATTATGACTAACCAACAAATAAGCTTAGGTAGGACACACTAGCGAAGGATTTACGCATCTCTCCCCTCCTAGCTGTATTCCCCGATCTCCGCCAGAGATCATATCCCTAAGCTCTGATACCAAATGTAACAACCCCAAAATAGATCCATTCCATCCAACCTATTCTGAGTCGCCAAATACATGGTACAGAAAACAACTATAACTTTATTACAACAATTGTCGTGCAAAATACAACAACACATATGCTGTGAGTTTGGATACAAATATATACCAAATGTGACTCATGTTCCAACCGTGGACATCACCTCACAATGACACCTTACATAAAGGTATAGTCAAAAATTATTTTAGAAATTAGAATCTTTGGGAAGTGCTCAAGGAAACCTTCGTACATGGGAGGCCATGCATCTAGGTTATGATAGATATCATATGGCCACAGAATTATCCTTGGTTTACCCAATAGACCCCAAAGAAAAACGAGAAGATTACTATCATATTCTTCCCAATGGTGAGTCTTCTCTTGACTTATCATTATCTCCACTGCCTCTAATTGAGAATTATACTTCAAACAAACACCAAGATTATATAGGTAGTGCTCGTAGATATACTCAGCAAGTGGATGAGCACATCCCTGTCTTATGATGACACGAGGTTGTATATCGTCAGACATCTTGTATGATAGTGGCAAACCACCCTTCCAACGTTGGGTACACCTTACCCTATTGGATTCACCAAATAAAACTACTAAATGAACTTTTCTATACTGCTTCGGGAGAACATCCACAGCTAGAGACCACCGTTCTATTTCCCCGTTACCCTCGCTCGACCCAGCTACACTCTTATTACCTGAAAGGAATTGTGAAGCAAAAGGGTGAGCACAACTAGCTCAGTAAAGAATATCATGACTAAAGATAATTCAATTATCAATAGCCTTCATCAACAATAAATCAGAGATTTAGAACATATGGTAAATGATAAAAATTTCAACCATAGTTGCAGCGGAACGAGCAATCCATTAGAAGAGTCAAATAGACTATAAAGTCTATTATCTTCTCCATGTTAAAAATCCACCAACAATATTTTATCCATGTAACATCACTCAACAGTTCCTTTCCACAATCATATGAATAACTCATAATCATAATTGTGACTATAAATTTTTCTTCGCACCCAGGACGAAGAATATTTTCATCACCTGTCTTTACCTGAAACATCAAAGATCATGGTTATACCAAATCACAATTCCTGTTTATAATCATACTAACAAATCCATCTTTGCACTACGGGCCATAGATATTCATCAACAAACCATCTTTGCACTACGGGCCAAAGATATTCAACAACAGTTCATCTTTGCACTACAGGCCAAAGATATTCAATAACAGTTCATCTTTGCACTACAGGCCAAAGATATTCATCAACAATTCATATTTGCACTACAGGCCAAATATATTCATATCTCAAATAAATATATAATCATTTCAGAATTTATATAAACAATAATTATAACCATGTTGATCAATTCACCTTTGCACTTAAGCTTAAGATATTCAATTATAAATTCAGTGGTCATGATCATACCAGTCACAATTCAACTTTGCACTACAGGCCAAAGAGAACCCTAGTCATGATCATACCAATAATCTACCCATCTTTACACTCCAGTGAAAGAGAATTTCAACATCAGGGTTATAAAAATGTTATATATGATGATAAACATAATATGATCAACATATAGTTTTAATCTCAAGAGTAATATTCGTAACTCATGAATAGTAACCCCGACACAAAAGATAGAAATTCTACAATAAAATTCATACCAATATTTCGGTATAATGATATTGAAAGAATAACATTACTTAAATTTATAAACAATTTATTTTAATTGTTTACACTTTACTAATTAATGCATTTAATCCTCATAAAATGCCAACTCTTACAATTTCATCATCAATAACTAAAACCCTCATCAAAAATCTGCATATACCTCATATAGGATTCTCAAGCCATAAAATCCTATTTTCCAATTTTCTTTCTTCACAAAACATATTTAATTCATTTACTCATAACTAGACCATTTTCATGAAAAATACCAAATCAGTTCCAAAAATATTTCTTTTCTGGGATTTAGCATAATATAGTCCCATAGTGAACATATATTTTTCTCAGAATTTTTAAAAGTCATTTACTATTTTTCATATGGCCAAAATAGCCGAATATTTAGACATTTGTCAAAAATTGTACTTTTGTCTAAAAATTCTGAAATTTACAGAGTATACTTCTATCATATACATGTACTCTCAATAAAAATTTTATCAATTTTGGAGTTAACCACAAGAAATTATAAGCAGTTACTTTTAAAATAGTCTTTTCTCATAAAATTCATAACTCTCAATCTATACATCCAAAAATCACCATTTTTGGACACAATCAAGAAAACTCATCAAAATATCATTTCAAATTTTTCCAGAATTTTTGAAGTTCAGAAAAATTACGAAACTGAAAATCATAACAACCCTTAAAATCCCTTACTATCCCTTACTATCCCTTACCTCAAAAGAGCAGTACTTCTGACTGGATATCGGATATGATGCTGAAGGAAACTTGCACTGATGAATAGCAACTCACCAAGTATCTAAAAACTCACAAAATATGCTTCATAATATAGAGAGAGAAAGAGAGAAAGCTTATGTTTCTGGTGTGATTTTCAATTCTAACTTAGCCCTCTATTTATAGGAAAATTTTGGTAGGTTTGACCTGCAACCTGATGGCTTTACCTGCTACTATTCCCACCCACCACATTTGAAATATAATTCAGCACATTTCTTCACCAACCACAAGTGGGGCCCACCAATTCTAGAATTTTCCACCAAAAATGATTTATAACCTGATTTCCGAATCAGCCACCTCTTAAAATTCATAACAAATCATACGTTCATTTTTAACGGTTCAAAATTTGTGGGCATATACTCAACTTATATATGTATAACATATCCAAAAATTACCACGATCCAACGGTCGGATTAAAATTATAACCCCCGCAAAATATCTCAAAAATCCTGATTTTTAATACCTCCATTCCGACAAAAATACGGATAAAAATCTCAACATTAACTCCTTCATTTTTTAACCACAAAAATATATCTCTCATTTATATCCACATAAAATAAATATTTTCTTATCATATGAATCAATAATTAATTATTCACAAATAATATTATAGAATCACATTTATGACAACCAGGCCGTTCCCAGGAAAGAGGGGGCTTTCCAATAAGAATTTTTCCTTACTGGCGCGCAATTAAATGACCAAACCTCTCCTTAGACAGAACTTTCTAGACATTGTCAATAATGTTATCTAATAATACTATTCAAATAATATGAATTATTGATCTGATAATAGAAAATACTGTGCAGCAACAATTATTGAACAACAATAATACAAAATTTTAACGTAGCAATTATTGAATCAATAAAATAAAATATTGAACAGTAATTACTGTAACAATTATTGAGTAGTGCCTTCTTACGTAAGAATCAATAATTTCAAAAATACTATGCAATACCGTGTGCTACTGTGCAATAACGCGTATTACTGTATTTTAACCACCGGGTATTCCAACAGTGTTAACGGTAACAACTACGCCGTTATTTGTAAAAACTCAAATTTGTCGTTTTTCCTTCACCCGACAGTTATTCGTTATGGGGCCCACAAATAGCTGCGCCGTCGTACGAATATTCTCCGACAGAAAGAATATTCCACGACCAAACGAATATTCCCCGACAACAATGATTATTTTATAACCACTTGCTTATTTTGAAAAAAATTCATATTTCACCCATAACTGTAAACTTTTATCAATTTAACTATTTACTGAATAGTAATTATAAGAAAAATTGCATACTTTTATTTCATAAAATTCGGGGTCTTACAAAAATATTCTTCGTCCTGGGTGCGAAGAAAAATTTAGAATCACAATTATGATTATGAGTTATTCATATGATTGTGGAAAGGAACTATTGATTGATGTTACAGAGATAAAACATTGTTGGTGGATTTTTAACATGGAGAAGATAATAGACTTTATAGTCTATTTGACTCTTCTAATGGATTGCTCGTTCCGCTGCAACTATGGTTGAAATTTTTATCATTTACCATATGTTCTAAATCTCTGATTTATTGTTGATGAAGGCTATTGATAATTGAATTATCTTTAGTCATGATATTCTTTACTGAGCTAGTTGTGCTCACCCTTTTGCTTCACAATTCCTTTCAGGTAATAAGAGTGTAGCTGGGTCGAGCGAGGGTAACGGGGAAATAGAACGGTGGTCTCTAGCTGTGGATGTTCTCCCGAAGCAGTATAGAAAAGTTCATTTAGTAATTTTATTTGGTGAATCCAATAGGGTAAGGTGTACCCAACGTTAGAAGGGTGGTTTGCCACTATCATACAAGATGTCTGACGATATACAACCTCGTGTCATCATAAGACAGGGATGTGCTCATCCACTTGCTGAGTATATCTACGAGCACTACCTATATAATCTTGGTGTTTGTTTGAAGTATAATTCTCAATTAGAGGCAGTGGAGATAATGATAAGTCAAGAGAAGACTCACCATTGGGAAGAATATGATAGTAATCTTCTCATTTTTCTTTGGGGTCTATTGGGTCAACCAAGGATAATTCTGTGGCCATATGATATCTATCATAACCTAGATGCGTGGCCTCCCATGTACGAAGGTTTCCTTGAGCACTTCCCAAAGATTCTAATTTCTAAAACAGTTTTTGACTATACCTTTATGTAAGGTGTTATTGTGAGGTGATGTCCACGGTTGGAACATGAGTCACATTTGGTATATATTTGTATCCAAACTCACAGCATATGTGTTGTTGTATTTTGCACGACAATTGTTGTAATAAAGTTGTAGTTATTTTCTGTACCATGTATTTGACGACTCAGAATGGGTTGGGTGGAATGGACCTATTTTGGGGTCGTTACACCAGCAGTAACTGGTTCCAAGAGAGGAGAACGACCACCGATTATATGCTATAAGTGCGGAAAAGAAGGACATATCAGCCCAAACTGTCCACAACAGTTTAAGGTATGTTATAATTGTGGAAAGGAAGGACATATCGCTCGAGATTGCACTATAGCAAAACCAAGTCCAGCGGGGATGGTGACTCAAAAAGCTGTCCCAGAAAAGATCAAGTCAACGGTTCCGGGAAGAGCGTTTGTCGTGACTGGTCAACATGCGAGGAACCCAAACGAGGTGATCACGGGTAAGCTAATCATAAATTCATACGAAGTTTATACCTTATTAGATACCGGTTCTACCCATTCTTTTATCTCTCCTGCTTGTGCTCAACGTTTAAACTTGACTCAGGAGAAGTTAGACTTTGATTTATCTGTGGAGACTCCGTTAGGAGAAACTTTCATCACATCCACTGTTTATAAATCTTGTGTGATCCAAGTTGGCACCATCACCTTACCTGTTGACCTTATCTCTTTAAAGATACTTGCTTTTGATGTGATTTTAGGGATTGATTGGCTAACTACTCATCATGCCAAAATTGATTGTTTTCGTAAGGTTGTTAGTTTTCATATTCCTAACCAACATGTTGTACGAATTCAAACAACTAAGCCATTAAAATCAATCACTGTTATATCAAGCCATAAAGCCATTCGTTTATTAAAAAACGGATGTCAAGCTTTCTTAGCCCATGTTATGGATTTGAATAAAGACACGTCAAATTTGAATAATATTCCTGTTGTTATTGACTTTCCTGACGTATTTCCTGAAGAACTTCTCGGTCTACCCCCGGAACGAGAAATTGAATTCTTTATTGATCTTGAACCTGGTACAAAGCCCATTTCTAAAACCCCATATCGAATGGCTCCTATTGAACTTCAGGAGTTAAAGGTCCAACTACAAGAGTTGTTGGACATCGGTTTCATTCGTCCTAGTACATCTCCTTGGGGTGCTCCTGTTTTATTTGTAAAGAAGAAAGACGGGAGTATGCGACTTTGTATTGATTACCGGGAATTAAACCATGTCACTATTAAGAATAGGTATCCGCTACCTCGTATTGATGACCTGTTTGACCAGTTACAAGGAGCACAATTCTTTTCAAAGATCGATCTTCGTTCTGGATATCATCAGCTGAAGGTTAAAACTGAAGATATTCCAAAGACTGCCTTCAGAACTCGGTACGGGCGTTATGAGTCCCTAGTCATGTCTTTTGGATTGACTAATGCTCATGCGGCTTTCATGGATATGATGAACCGAGTATTCAAGGATTATTTGGATCAGTTTGTTGTTGTCTTTATTGATGACATCCTCATATATTCCAAAAGCCGTGAAGATCATGAGCATCATTTGAAGCTGGTACTCCAAAGGCTGCGTGAAAATAAGTTATATGCTAAGTTGAAGAAATGCGAGTTCTGGCTTGAGGAAGTAGCTTTCCTAGGGCACGTGGTGTCAAAACATGGAGTATCTGTTAACCCGGCGAAGATTGAAGCAATACAAAGTTGGGAGCAACCAAAGACGGTGACCGAAGTACGTAGCTTTTTTGGCTTAGCTGGTTATTATCGGAGATTCGTGGAAGGGTTTTCTCGAATCGCTACCCCGTTAACTCAGCTGACTCGGAAAGATATCAAATTCGTATGGAGCGAGGAATGCGAGAAGAGTTTTCAAGAGCTTAAGAGGAGACTCATTTCGGCACCTGTTCTGACAATACCATCTGGTTCGGATGGATTTGTTATCTACAGTGATGCTTCAGGCAAAGGGTTAGGATGTGTTCTCATGCAACATGGGAAAGTCATAGCCTATGCCTCGCGACAACTCAAAGAATATGAGAGGAATTATCCTACTCATGATTTGGAGTTGGCAGCAGTAGTTTTCGCGTTGAAAATCTGGAGACACTACCTGTATGGGGAGAAAGTGGAGATCTATACAGATCATAAAAGTCTCAAATATTTCTTCACCCAAAAGGAACTCAACATGCGGCAGCGACGTTGGCTCGAGCTGTTGAAAGATTACGATCATACCATCCAATATCATCCTGGAAAAGCAAACGTAGTAGCTGACGCATTGAGTAGAAGATCATATGCGGGTACGAGTGCAATGTTGTTAACACAAAGGCCCATTTTGTATGACTTGCAAAGGATGGGGATAGAGATGAAGGCTCCAAGTACCCACATGATGATATCAAATATACGAGTAGAACCGACTTTAATCGATAAAGTTAAAGCTGCTCAAGCTACGGACATAGAGCTGATGCGTATGAAGAAGAAAGTGGAGGAAGGTTCTATTCCAGAAGCAAGAATCGATGAAGAAGTAATACTTCGAGTCCACTCCAGACTTTGTGTTCCTAATAATTCTGATTTGAAGTACAAGATCATGATGGAAGCACACAATACACCATTTGTAATCCATCCTGAAAGTACCAAAATGTATCGTGATCTTCGACATACATTTTAGTGAAATAATATGAAGAGAGAGATTGCAAAGTTTATCTCGAGGTGTTTAGCTTGTCAACGTGTAAAGGCGGAACATCAAGTGCCAAAGGGTCCATTGCAACCACTTGAGATTCCGAAATGGAAGTGGGAACACATTACCATGGATTTCGTTACGGGTCTTCCCACGGTTTCTCAAGGCATAAATGCTATTTGGGTTATTGTTGATAGATTAACCAAGTCTGCTCATTTCTTGCCGATACGGGAGACTAATTCCCTTGAACGTCTTGCTCGTATATACGTAGATGAGATTGTGAGACTGCATGGCATGCCAGTATCCATAGTTTCGGATCGTGACCCAAGATTCACTTCAAGATTTTGGGTTAGCTTGCAAAAAGCTATGGGCACAGATTTACGATTTAGTTCGGCATACCATCCTCAAACGGGCGGACAATCAGAGAGGACTATTCAAACTCTTGAAGATCTATTAAGACTTTGTGTCCTAGATTTCAAAGGGAGTTGGGATAAGTACCTACCATTGGTGGAATTCTCTTACAATAACAGTTATCAGGCAAGTATAGGTGTGGCCCCATTTGAAGCATTATATGGACGAAAGTATCACTCTCCAGTATGCTAGGACGAGGTGGGTGAAGCAACATTGTTGGGACCAGAGTTGGTACGCATGACTACAGAGAAGATCCAAACGATTCGACAACGTATACAAACGGCACAGGATCGACAAAAGAGTTATGAGGATCTTCATCGAAAGGACGTGGAATTTGACATTGGGGATCATGTATTGTTACGTGTGGCTCCATGGAAAGGAGTTACAAGATTTGGGAAGAGAGAAAAGCTCAATCCACGATTTATTGGTCCATTTCAGATTCTTGACCGAGTAGGAAATGTGGCCTATAGACTCGCGTTACCTCCAAGTATGCCTCGTATTCATAATATTTTTCATATATCTGTGTTACGTAAATATGTGAAAGACCCAGACCACGTTATTGAGTTAGAAC
Organism: Panax notoginseng; assembly: GCA_016801055.1. Lineage (NCBI taxonomy): Eukaryota > Viridiplantae > Streptophyta > Magnoliopsida > Apiales > Araliaceae > Panax > Panax notoginseng. The sequence continues at coordinate 25,694,989 of CM029020.1, read as the reverse complement.
CGGACGAGATAGCTGAAGACTTAACGTACGAAGAGGTACCTGTCAAGATCTTGGATAGAAAGGAGCATGTCCTACGAACGAAGGTCATACCACAAGTTAAAGTTTTGTGGAGAAACCATGCTATTGAGAAAATGATCTGGGAGTTGGAAACGGAAATGAAAGCGAGGTATCCTCATCTTTTCGAAACACCAGGTACGTACGTCAATTTCGAGGACGAAATTTCATAAGAAGAGGAGGTTGTAAGACCCCAAATTATTAATTAATAAAATTTAAATTCCCTCTATTTATTATTTTGAAATAGTAAGTGTTAAATTGATTAATGAGGTTAGTTATGGGTAAAATGCGCAAATATTTCAAATAAGCAGGTGGTTATAAAATATTCATTGTTGTCGGGGAATATTCGTTTGGTCGTGAAATATTCTTCCTGTCGGGGAATATTCGTACGACGGCGCAGTCTTTTGTGGGCCCCATAACGAAAAGCGATTGGATGAAGAAAACGACAAGTATATGTTATTTATTAATAACGGCGTAGTTGTTACCGTTAATACTGTTGGAATACCCGGTGGTTAAAACACAGTAATACGCGTTGTTACACATTAGCACACTGTATTGCACGAATTATTGATTCTTACGTAAGAAGGCACTACTTAATAATGGTTACAGTAATTACTGTTCAGTATTTTATTTTATTGATTCAATAATTGCTGCGTTGATATTTTATATTACTGTTGTTTCAATAATTGTCACTACACAGTATTTCCCATTATCAGATCAATAATTCATATTATTTGAATAATATTATTAGATAACATTATTGGCAATGTCTAGAAAGTTCTGTCTAAGGAGAGGTTTGGTCATCTAATTGCGCGCCAGTAAGGAGAAATCCTTATTGGAAAGCCCCCTCTTTCCTGGGAACGGCCTGGTTGTCATAAATGTGATTCTGTAATATTATTTATGAATAATTAATTATTGATTCATATGATCAGGAAATATTTATTTTTTGTGGATATAAATGAGGGATATATTTTTGTGGTTAAAAATGAAGGAGTTAATGTTGAGGTTTTTATCAGTATTTTTGTCGGAATGGAGGTATTAAAAATCAGGATTTTTGAGATATTTTGCGGGGGTTATAATTTTTAATCCGACCGTTGGATCGTGGTAATTTTTGGATATGTTATACATGTAAGACCCCAATTTTTATAAATAAAGATGAATTTTCTATAAATATCATTTTTGAATATTATAGAGTTAATTTGATATAATGTTATAGTTGTGGGTAATATTTACAAAGTAAGCAAGTTGTTATAAAATATTCGTTTGGTCGGAGAATATTCTTTTTGTCGGGGAATATTCGTACGACGGCACAATCATTGGTGGACCCCACAACGGAATTATTGTCGGATTGAGAAAACGACAGAATTATCTTTCTATAAAAATAACGGCTGAGGTGTTACCGTTAAAACCGTTAAAACTGTTGAACTACTCGGTAGTAAAAGTACAGTAATACGCGTGGTTGCATAGTAGCACACGGTATTGATTATTGATGCTTACGTGAGAAGTCACTCAGCTATACTCAATTATTGCTACAGTAATTGCTGCATCATATCTCTTAAATTATGGTCATAGTATCATCTGTATAATATGTTATATTATTAAATCAATAATTGAGACGTTGTGGTAAGTTTGGTTATTTTATGGGGGGCCATATGTCATCATATAAGAGTCTCTTCGTCAATAGTAATTACCGTCGTCAATAGTATTTACCTTGGTCAATAGTAATTACCTTCGTCAATAGTATTTACCTTGGTCAATAGTATTTACCTTGGTCAATAGTAATTACCTTCGTCAATAGTATTTACCTTGGTCAATAGTAATTACTTTCGTCAATAGTAGTTGTCCCTTCAATATTACCAAGAGTCATTTGACCCTTCGTTAAGACCAAGAGTCATTTGACCCTTCGTTAAGACCAAGAGCCACCCTCAGTTTTTCTATAAATAGAGGCCTAGGGCTTCATTATTTTTCACGAATTCATTCAAGCTATAGAGAGAGAAAGTATAGAGAGAATAAGAGAGAGAGAGACTAAAAGTATTCTGCTACATCACTTTTCCAGTTCTTTTAAGGTAGGGAATATTATTTCTTTTATATTCATGAAGAGAACTTCTGTTATTCCATTCGTTATTATTCTGTTGGAATAACCAGTATACGCGGTCTACCCTATACTTGGTGACATTCTTCTATTATTCTGTTGGAACATCCTGTCTGTGTGTTTTACACCGGACCTGGTTCCGTTTTATTATTATTCTGTTGGAATATCCTGTCTGTGTGTTTTACACCGGACCTGGTTCCATTATTTATTATTCTGTCGGAATATCCTGTCTGTGCATTTACGCCAGACCTGGTTCCATTATTTATTATTCTGTTGGAATAACCTGTCTGTGCGGTCTATCGCATGCATGGTGATTTCTTTTGTTATTCCATTCTTTATTGTACTCAGTTGGTTAAGTTTTGACTTCTATACTCCATGAAAGTTGTGGAATATCCTTGATAGTTGCGTTTCATCCAGTATCTTTTCAAGAAAATATTCTTCTAAGCATTCTTGAATTTTACTCCACAATGCAGTATCATGTTGACAATTTGGACGTTGTTAATTCCTGGATAAATTAATTCTTTAACTTGTTTTATTGAATTCTTATATCATTGTCATCATCCTCATGTTTATAAAATGTTGAAAGTCATCTGTGGCATGTAGTGCATAGATGGACTTGGTATGATTATGACCAGGGATTATTCGGTATAATCATGACCGTAATGTTACAAATGATGTGGTAAAAGTCTTCATTGGCCCGTAGTGCATTGATGGACAGTTGTTGGCATGATCATGACCATTAATGAATACACGAATATCCTTGGCCGTAGTGCAGGGGTGATTCGATGATGTGGATTATTTTATTAAGCTGAGTCTCAGCGATCACAGTGTTGAAAAACCTTTTAAATCATAAAAGATAGTAGAGTTTATTTTCTACTTGACTCTTTTAATGGATTGCTTGTTCCGCTGCAGTTAAACTTGATGTCTATTATATTTTATCAGTTTAACATTGTTGAAGGCTAATGATAATTTATTCTGCATTATCTTAGTCATAATATTTTTTACTGGGCTAGTTGAGCTCACCCTTTCTTTCACTGTTCTCTTCAGGAAATGAGAACGTAGCTGGGGCAAGTCGGGGAACGGAGTGATGGTCCGAAGAATAGTATTAGTTAGTAGTCCTCACTATTCTATATAATGGTGTGTTAATAAATGTAATGAGGACTCCTTTTGAGTATGAATACTCTCTAGAAGATAATATTTGTATTCAAACTCACAGTTTATGTTTTGTCGTATTGTACACGACAGTTGTATTATTAAGTTGTATTTGTATTCTGTACTATGTATCTGACGACTCAAGATGGGTGATGTATACCTAATTTTGGGGGCGTCACAATACATATATAAGTTGAGTATATGTCCACAAATTTTGAACCGTTAAAAATGAATGTATGATTTATTATGAATTTTACGAGATGACTGGTTCAGAAATTGTTGAATTTTCGGAGTTAATCATTTTGGTAGAAAATTTTAGAATTGGTGGGCCCCACTCTTGGTTGGTGAAGAAATGTGCTGAGATTTTTATTCAAATGAGGTGGGTGGGAATAGTAGCAGGTAAAGCCATCAGGTTGCAGGTTAAGTCTGCTTCGGCGTGCTAACATTTTCCTATAAATAGAGGGCTAAGTTAGAATTAAAAATCACACCAGAAACAAGTTTTCTCTCTTTCTCTCTCTAGATTATTGAGTGTATTTTGTGAGTATTTAGATACTTTGAGAGTTTCTATTCATCAGAGCAAGTGTCTTTCAGCCTTATACCGGTATTCCGACCAGAAGTACTGTCTTTACGAGGTAAAGGATGTTATTTTATTCAAAAATGATATTATTTCTTCAATATAATTATGCCGAAATATTGGTTGGAAATTTTTATCAAATTTGAAACTTTTCACGTCGGGATTACTATTCATGAGTTACTATTCACGAGTTACTATTCACGAGTTACTATTCACCGAAAAATAAAATTTTTTTCTTTTCGTCCAAAATATCTATTCTGGGTACTAGCTTTGATTGTATCCATGTTTTGATCATTCTTGAATTCTACTTCACTATGAATAATTATAAGGTATTTTTGGACATGGATAAATCGAAATACGAATCCTTAATATTTGTTATTTTGTTTCACTGGATTCGTTTTCTTTAAGATATTTTTCATCATCCTCAGTCCTAAATGATGATATTACTGAATATCTTTGGCCCGTAGTGCAAAGATGAATGATTAACTGATGAATATCTTTGGCCCGTAGTGCAAAGATGAACAGGTGTTGAGATGAACATGACCGACTGGTGATACAAATAAATATTTTTGGCCTGTAGTGCAAAGATGAATATTTGATTAAAGATGGTTATTGATTGCTGTTACAGGGATAAAATATTGATGATGGACTTTTAAATCTTAGAAGATAGTAGAACTCATTCTCTACTTGACTCTTCTAATGGTTTGTTGTTTCCGCTGCAGTTATTGATTTAAAACTTGTTGTGTATTGTATTCTATTAGATTTTTCCCTGTTGAAGACTATCGATAATTTGTTCTGTATTATCTTAGTCATAATGTTCTTTACTGGGCTAGTTGAGCTCACCCTTTTCCTTTTTGTTCCATTTTTCTCAGGAGGCGAGAATGTAGCGAGTACTAGTCGGGGTATGGAATGATGGTTCTAGAAGTTACTTTAGTAGTCCTCACCATTTTTGTGAAATAATGTATCAATAATTGTAATGAGGACTTATTTGAGTGTGGATATTGTCTAAATGACAATATTTGTATTTAAACTCACAGTTCTTGTGTTGTAATAATAAAGATGTAGTTGTTTCTGTACCATGTATTTTGACGACTCAGAATGGGTGTTGTATACCTATTTTGGGGGCGTCACACTCTCCCCCAAAATAAATATCCTAATTTATTTCGACACGCTGATTAATAATATTTTTTTTACCTGAATTGTCCATTTGAATTACTTATTAATCGAAGTATTTCTACACTTTTCTATAAAGTATTACTTATTCTCATGTGAATTAGTTTTCTATATCATTCTTTTTGTATTCACACATCCTCAATAAGTATTAAAAGCTAAAATGAATAGAGAAAAAAAGTTTAGAGAGCCATTAAATAAAAAACATGTTATATCTGTAATATGAAAGAGAAAGTGGTATAATAATTCTGGAGTTCCTAATATAAATCTTTTCTCATTTCTTTAACTTTTAACAAAAATTGAGTAAAAATATTATAAAAATATAAGTGGAATAATAAGATAAAAGTAATTACAAATATAAATAGGGGATGGAAGGAGTATAAAAGTAGGAATGATAATGTGCTTTCGAACGGAGTCACTCGGTAGCTTAGTCCTCGGGGTTTAGAATTCTCTCTTTTTTAAATAAATAGAGACTCTTTATTTTATAATTCAGATTTGAAATTATTTCTCTTTTTTTTGTCAGTATGATATCACATTTTAACACATTTTTAATCTAAATAATGAAATGAATAACTTCTATTTATTTAAAATGAAGAGAATCTTCGTCGTAGGGCCAGTTAGCCCACAATTTTCAAAAGTTTATTTTAAACTTTGAAGTTTTGAAAAATACAAAAGAGTTGGAGACAAAGGAACGTGGATTACTTGGCTTAAATTTGGTGGGGGTGGATGTTGGATGTATTAATGAGGAGGATTGATTAAGGATTATTATTATTTTAGTTGTTCTATAAAAATAGGTTTATTCTTTTAGTTAATTATCTACCAATAGAAAGTATGGAAAATTTTGATTATGTGTCGGGTTAGCGCTGGATCGGATTTAGTTTTGGATATCAAATTAAAAGTGTTGCATAATATATATATATATATATATATATATATATATATATATATATTATGCAACAATTTTAATTTGTATATATATAGTATAATCGGTAAATACGGGTTTGGTACGGTATATACTATTTGGAAAAAAAAAAATCGAGATACTTGTTAATCGGTATATATCAATTTTTTATATCGTTATCAGACAGATTTAAATTTTACCGAATCGTTCATACCGAACCTATTGGTACTAGTAAAAACCCGATTATACCGAATTTTTTGAACATTCATAATTGCATGACTATTTTTTTAGTCACAATCAAAAGAAAGCTAACAACATAGTAGCTAAGCTAAAAAATGGCCTCACTCAATTAAAGCTGTAAAATGAAGAAACAGTTCGTGCTCAATTTGTACTCGCTCGATTAAAAGTTCGATTCAAAATATAAATGAGTCAAATATGAGCAAATTTTAAAGCTCGATAAATTACTCGAACCTCCTCAAATTATAATTTTCTATTGATACTCGGATCATATTCGTTCAAAAAATTTAAACTGTTTAAACTCGATTCAAAATCGTACTCGACTCAATAAATATATTCCGAAATAAAAAGTCTACATAAAAATAGACTCATCTGTTAGGAGAAGGGAAGGGAGTAACTTTTAGAAAATTGGGGAAGAATTAATAAGGACACATCATATTCAGGGTGAGACATTAATTGGCCAAGGTTGAGGTAGTAGGGAGCAGCTTTAATTTCCCTCGGCTATAATTATTTGCTTCATTTCTAATTAACATTTTGTAGCACTACCTATATTTTTCTCTTTATGGATCGAATTTTTGAAAATAATTACACAAAGAACCTTATGTTCCAATTGGCATAGTGATTTATATCTATATTATAAAACCTCCATGGAGACTTCCTCCACAAATTTTGGTGTAATTGGGTCATACTTTTTTCCTTCTTTTTTTTACTCTTTCGTCCTTATAGCTTTAGATATATTACTATTTTATCCTTTTTAATGTTAATTTTTTTTATATCTTTCGATTAACTCTTCTAAATTTTATAAAAATTTTATTTTATCTCACATAATTTACATGTGAAAGGGGACTAGTATAGAGAATGTGGAGCCCTTGGCATGCTCAAAATTAATCTGGAGACAAAATGCGAATTAAAGCAAAGAAAGTATATATATGATAGTGGAAAATTCTTATTAATTAATATGTCAAATGACCATTAGATATGAAGAAATGGTGTGGTTTAGGGTTGGAGTGGAGAACACTTCTTTTTTGATTAAGACTGGTGCTTAAAAATGGTCACTATTTAATTAATTAGTTGTCATCTACTTGAAAATGAAGGTGAATATATGTATATATTATGCCTCTAATCATTATCGAGTCCAGCCTATATATTCTCTCATTTGCTCACCCAAGTTGGTGAGATAATTATATAGATATGCCGTCTTTTCCCTTGGATTTATATACATGCACACGTATAGATAGATATGAGTAAATAAATATATGGAATAAGTAAAGTTCTATATCGATAAACTTAGGCTTGGACAAATGTGTAACAAGTGGGATTCTTCTATAATTTTTATTAATTTTATATATTAATAAATTTTATAATTATAATTCGATATAAATTTAGGAAATTCATATTTTCAAATATATTTTTTGATATTTCCGTATGATCCTTTCATGTGAGCATACGGTGGGTCTCACCTTCATGTGAGAAGGAATTATGTGAAAATATCAAATATATATATAGAAATATTACATCACTTTAAGCCTCAATATACTAATGTTACGTTTGGATTGAAATAATAAAAGTGAGAATAAAATAACTCATTCTTATGGAATTAAAAAAAATTGTGTTTGGTTGTAATTGGAATGGATTGAACTATTATTATTTTTTTTGAAATTTTCGACTGAAATTTAATATACATGCCCAAGATTTCATGCCCAAAGCCTTGTAAATAGTTTTTTTTTATCATTGAGCCATGAGAGTGTTGAGAGAGAGAGAGCATGTAATAACTCGTTCTAACTAGAATGAAATGAATCATTCAAATCTCAATTCCATTCTTTCAATCCAAACGCAACGTACGGACCAATTATTATGAATTTGATACTATAGTAATGCCCAAACTTTAATATTTCAAAAAATTTAAGGCCTGGCCACTTAATTGATTTGGATTATAAACTTTTGTAAAGTCTGCATAATAATTCATAGGTGTTGACACTGCCTCGACAACAATAATAATAATTTATCACTCACTTTATGTTCATCACAAATGCACCTGAAATCCAAAAATCATAATACTTAAAAATTAAGGGAACAAAAAATGGGTAGAGAGATGTTCTTCACAAGTTGAAATATCCCATAAGTATATACAATACCATAATGATTATAGGAATAATCAGGATTAAAATGACAATGTAACAACACTGCAGGCTTTAAACCAGAAAAGTAAGGCCACTGCTTTTCTAGTGTGCTTGTAAACAATGAAACCAGCAAAAACAAATTATCTATTCTTTGGAATTTGAAATGGCAAGGTAGAGTAATACAACCATGCCTTGTTTAAGCCACCAATCAGATATTGTATTTAGTCGGCATGAAAAGTTAAAACAAATTTATAGTTAGATAATGATACATTTCTCTTCAAACTCCGCTAACTGTCGCTAACGAACCCCTCCTCAGTTCAGATGTAAAGCACAAGATGAAGCCTAGTCTTGTAATCTTCCATATTAAAATGCATTATCAGATCAATCTATGACATAATTAGGCGCCACCGCTAAAATTCTGTCGTTTCTAGATGAAGACTGCCTAGTATTTTCACCCTCTTCCGCTGCTTGCCTACCATCGTCCACAACTATCAAATGGCCTTCCCTTCGTACCAAACTCTGCATTTTGAGGCATTACGTCGAGTTGAGATATTAAGAAAGTGGAATATTTTAAAGAACATGTATATATGCATGTATATGCTTTAGGTGATAGATTTAAACCTCAATAATGGCTTTGATTTTAGAAACTTCAGCTGCTGCCTCCTCCATGGAACTGTAGTTGTTTTTCTCATTCTGCTGACCCACGTACCACTGTATCAGATCCCTCTGCCTCATTCCAGCAAGTCCAGTCCCTGCAAACAATTAAGAATCCCTCAACGGCTTAGTGGCTTAGCACAAACAAATGCTGCAACTAGGAGTTGAAATCCCAGTCTTGGAGTTGGGAGCATTAATTTTTCAGAAGAAAATTTCAGGAAGCAGAAACATGGACTCAAAACCACAAGTATATTAGGTTCTCAAATAAGGCTATCATGTCATTTCATAAGAGACCATTAATAACAAAGGCGGCTACAAGTTGTTTACCTTCATGCATTACAGTTTCCTCATGCTGTCTAAGACGCATGACAAGGGCATGGGTAACCCGCTGAAAATATTCATCAGTTATCACAAGTTTCTTTCCTCTCTGGGTTGTAGCTTCATCTCCATTTTCTGCATGATATTGTGATCACAGTAATATAGTTACTTGTCCGCTACCTGGAATAACCTGAAGAAGAAATATGCATATAACTAATATTGGTAATATTAACCAACCTGCATTCCTAGAAGTTGATTCAGGTTCAGCACCACTTGGTTGAGGTTCGCCTACTCCAGGACCACCATCTCCATGATCAACGTTATCACGATTCTCGTCTTGAAATTCAGATAGATCAATCTCACTTGACTCCACACTGTATGAAAATTGAAAATACCCATTACAACCAAATATTAATTATTATGAAAAAATATGCATTTGTGCATGTGTGAGAGATTTTTATTGTTCTTTGCCTGATAATTGATGTTTTCAGTAGTCTCACTGCAAGACGTACATGGCGTGTAGCCACCTATAAAAAAAGACACTCAAGTTGAGGATAAGTAAAATATAACAGACAATGTCTAATGAACTTGCTCAGGTCCAGTAGGTTACTTGAATTTCCAAATGACTTCGAGCTATAGCCTCCGAAAGCCTAATCAATGCCTCCAGCTGTCTGACGGTCATGCGATATGCAACTCTACTTCCAGGAGCAGTATCACCTCTGCGTAAAGTAACATAGGATTCCACCAACAATTGTCTTGCTTCTGCACTAAGCTGCATAATTTCAAACTGTCAGAGATACAAAACAAGACGCCCAACTTGGTTGTGAAAATGCTTTGTCGATATAGAAATACTAGAACTCTGACCTTTGGTTTTAGAGTCTTTGCATAAGAAATGTAACGTTTCAGTTGTGCAGTAGAGAATGCAGGAGAAATAGCATCTTCATGCTTTTGATGAACCCTAACAATGTGATGTGCAATGTGGTAATCCGTTTGATCATCTGGGTCATCAATCATGACATACACCAAATCAAACCTAGAAAGGATAGCAGGAGGAAGAGCCACATTGTACTGTACAAAGACGACAGAACTATCAATATGCATGTAACATACAAAAATTCATGGTAAATAATTAGTTAAAAGGAAAGGAGGATAACACTCCAAGCGTGTTTCACAAGCTTCATATTATTTCAATTGAGGTACGAGTTTATTCTCACCTTTAATGGTTTAGACTTATCATAGCGACCTCCAGCTGGATTGGCTGCAGCCAAAATGGATGTTCGTGCATTTAATGTTGCTTGTATTCCTGCTTTTGTTATGCTTATTGTCTGCTGTTCCATTGCTTCATGAATTGCAACCTTTACTTGACAGATTAGACATCAGACCTTGTGCATATGTTACGTAACAAGGTTATAGGGAAATTAAAATAAACTAAAAAGTTTACATAAAATTATATAATACCTGATCCCTGACTTCCATTTTATCAAATTCATCAATGCAACAGACCCCATTGTCAGCAAGCATTAGTGCTCCGGCCTGAAAAGATTGAAAACTAATTTCAGGAAACCAGAAAATTAATTTTAGTGTCCCAAGATATAAACTAGAAATTCAAGATATCTCAAGGTTGAAATTTGATTCCTCACTCTAAACCTATTCCGAATATCACATTATAAATTGATAAGTGCATTTCTTACAAATTAGAATCCTGGTTGTAATTCATAATATCATTACTGAAAGTTACATATTGTTTATAATCCTATTATTATTTGCATGTACAAGATGAGAGCTCCATTTTCCCATAATGTATTTTAATAGCACATCTGATTATAAGCATTTCATACTTCCTTTGCTAGTGATATCAATACAAGGTAGACTAATCTAATTCATGTTTCTTTTCATAGCTTCCACTTTGACAACTTAGAATTGTGTTCCAAGCGACTTGGAATCGTTTAGCTTACCCTCAATAATCTAGCTTAATAGATTTGAAAATATTCACATAGGGAAATGATGATGCCACAGCTTTTTCTTATAATGCCAACACAAGGTACTAATATTACTTAACATGATACATACCACAATGCAAACCTAATGCATCAAAAACAGTTCCCATTTATATAAAGTCATTCAAAAATTTGGGTTGAAACATCAATAATGCCTCACTTAAAGGATTGCCATATAAAAATGAAGCTCGGAATTAGATAGATGAGTTAGCTAAAGTTTTCAAAATAGTTTAGCCAGAAGATGAAATTTTGCAAATACCTAAAATGTTAGGGCAATAAACTGGACTTTCAAAGATATGCACATACGGTGTACTATCGCAAAGCCCTCTTAATCTTGGACAACTCATATGGAACAGAAAATGGAAAGTATTGCTCTTTGTAGCATGCATCCACATGCCTCAACCTTTAGCTTCATAAATATGACCCAAATTTTCAAAAATAGAAAAACAGTTGACAAATATAGAAAGATACCTCGATGCAGAACTCCCCAGTTTCAGGTTCTTTAGCAACTGTTGCAGTCAAGCCAGCAGCAGACGAGGATTTTCCAGATGTATACACAGATCTTGGAACTAGACCTGCAGTATACCTGTAAGTGAAGATAGAACAGCATAAAATTAGTGGGTCTGTTTGTAATGGGAGGAAGAGATAAATTTGGAATCCAAGGCTTACTTGAGGAACTGAGACTTTGCGCAGCTTGGATCCCCAACAATGCAAACATTAATATCTCCCCTCAAGTTAATGCCTTCATGAGTAAACTTGTGGACACCACCCAAAAGCATAAGCAGGATTGCTCTCTTAATATCTTGATGACCAAAAATAGTTGGGGCAATGCTATCAACAAGCTTATTGAAGAAGTCGGGGGTGTTTCTCATTTGTTGGACTTCATCTAGCTCTTCCGCCTGTAAAATTATGAAATTTTGTGGATAATATCTTCTTCAAATATTTGCTAAGCATCAACTTTAAAGCACAATGAAATTAAGACTACATGCAGAATATAGAGATGAAGCGAAGGCTTGAAGAGGCCACTAAACAAGGGAACTCTCATTTTCTTTAAGAAGACGACTGAAAAGAATTGATGATGTCATAAACTTAGAAGCCAAATACAGAATATGTAAAAAGGAAAAAAAAAACCATCTCACTCTAGAATAAAACTTTTGCCATCTTTATGAACCTATGAGATACATGAAATCAAGGTAATTGTAAGGAAGGATGCTTTTTCATCACTCGAAATCCATTAATCACCAGCAAAAAAAGTCTTGTTTCCTCGAGGTTGGGACAGCTTTAGAACAAGCTACTTGTTGCCTATGTCGCCCCCTTTCCCCTTTTTATAACATGATAAGCTTCCAAAGTTCTTCTCTAGCACTTGATAGGGCAAGGGGCAGTAGCAATACCCTTTAAGCAGGAAGAGGCAGTTGCCATTTTAAAGGAAACAGCATTTGTATAGCAATTCAAACCTTCGCACCCTTTTTATCATCATAGAAAAAAGCTTGATCAAGCCTTTCAACAATGCAAGGGGTAATTGTTGGCAAGTACATTCAGTTTCAGAAATGTAACAAGTAGTTAGAAAAATTCATCTTGTCCTCCAGTCAAACATTATCATCACCTTTCTCAGCATTGCTGGCCCAATCTCATGTTATATTCGTATACATCACTGTATAGTGGTATACATTACTGGAATGAATGCTTATTAAAGAAAGTACACGTAATGATAAAGAACAAACCGTGAACTCCTGATTGTCATCATCTTCAGCATCCCTCCTCCTATTTCTGACGTCAGAATCCCTTCTGCCATCACAAATCTGGATAAAGGAACAAATATATTACTGACAGATAAAACTACACAGCTACACTTCCCACAACCAACATGGTGGCTAGCAACAAAACAAATCAAACACCAACCTGTACTGAATTGGCAATAAAAGCAAGGCGGTAAGAGAGGTCTCTGACACCCAAGGCACGAAGGCCCTTGACACCTTGCCCGGTGGGGTTCTTATGCTGGGAAGCCTCTCGCCTAGTCTCAGCTCTCTCCCCAGGAGAGGCCAATGCCATTATGTCCGGTATCACAACCACAGTGCCAGTAAATATGACCCTGTAAATATCGAAGTAGCAGGAAAAAAAGAACTAATTATACTACTTACAAAGAAGTGGACTTTTAAACAAAATAGTACTAGGAAACAAATTCCGTACGTATCACCAGCCCTGGCCTGTTCAACAATATCATGGCGCAGAATGACATCTAATGATCTGGGAAGGGAGCCAGCTGGTATTTCTTTGGAGGTTTCCTGCATTCTAACCCTTTGCCAATCTGCAAATTTACTATCTTGTCGAAGCAACGCCCAGCTCTTGGTCTTTGAGCATGTTGGATTCATGCATATGACAGGCTGTTAACCCAAAAACAATACACACATAAGGATAGTAGTTTAAACACAGTTGATTTGTAATTGCAATACCTTTTTCAAACACAAAAAAGGCTAAAAGGTCACAATTTCAAAAGGTAGGGTAACTAAAAACACTAATAAAGCCACAAATTTCACAAGTAACAAACAAACCTCAGTGTACTTGTATTGCTGCTCAACATTCTTGACAATGGTTCCACATTCCAAGCAATTGAAGGTGCCTTGTAGAAGCTCTGGCCTGACCTCACTGGTCCGGGTCACCACCCCAGTCACTGATACTAGTTTCCCGATTTCAGCTGTACTCAATTCCCTCAATCTGCACCCAGTCCATCCCTCAATTTAGATATGCCAATTTCTTATATAACCTCCTCCTCAAAAAAGGAGTGGGACAGATGATTTAAATCAAATTCTTAATTGAATTATGATATTACCTCTTTAACAATGGAAGATTAAAAAAAGCAACATTGATATCCTTGTTAGGGTTGTCATCTGTTATAAATGTAGGTTTCTGTTCCATCACAAATCGCTTGCACGCGTTCTTCAAATAAGACTCAAATCTACACATGTTCAATAACCCACCAACCATAATTACCCAAACTAAATTGAAAAGTAACCAACTTGCGTGCGTGTGCAAACATACAAATTAGAGGGTATATGTATGATCTTCATCTACATTAAAATGAAAAGGGGGAAACGAAGGAATACATACCTCAAAAATTCATCTGAAATGGCTTTTTGGAGGACATCATTGAAACGCATAACGTGAGAGAAATCAATGAACATGGTGTTTGATTCGTTTGGCTTCATCGCCTCTATCTCTGATTCGTAATACGGCTCTCGAGAATTCGGATTCAATCGAAAGCTGTACAGATAAACAACATTCAGATCTAATCGTACAAAAGCCGAATTGAAAAATTGGGGAAAATTAATTGAATTTTACCTCTTGAGAAACTCGAGAAAGATGTTCTCCACTCTAACAGCTTTCTCATCCACATAGTATCCGCCTCCAAATGAATCCATTTTTACGCTCTCTTCTTCTTCCTCTTCTGTTTCTTCTAATGGGAGGAGAGAGAAAATCCTCAAACAAAGTAGCAGTAGTAGTATTCACTAGATTACTATCGTTGTCTTTTTGGCGCGAATGTGATTAGCGCCGCACAAGGGATTTCCCGCCAAATTAAGTGACGGGGTTGGTCGTTTGGGCCGGACCAGGGGATTCAGTGCCTTCTAATTGTGTGGTCGCCAAATTGGCTTATGGGCTTATAAGATATGGGCTAAACTAAATGGCTGAGGCCCTAACAGTTCAAAAATAAGAGTCTTGCGTCATAAACCGTCCAATATATTTGGCTACACTTAATACCTATTTTCACCAAAAAAATTGTTCTCCATATAATATGTTTGAGTCCTCCTATAGGTTGTCACAAATGTGTACAGAATTACAATTACGAAACATATTAATACATGATTTAATAAAATTATAATATGGATCCAATTATTACACATCTCTTTAAAAAGATTCTTAATATTATTTATTCACATAACTGACAATCAAAATATTAACGCAAATATTTACAATATATATCGTTTTCTAAATATGTTTGTATAAATCTTGATATGTGTTAGAAAAAATATTATCTTTCAGGTTATAAGATTATTATTAATTTTTTTAAAAAAACTTAAGATATTTTTAAACTCAAAATTAATATAATATTCCAATAAGTCCTGCTATGGCCTTCCTACCACGAGGGCCTATTAATTTAGATAGATTCTAATTATATTATTCGTTTGGTCGATTATGCTCACATTTAAATTCTTTTATCCTATTTCTTCTAGTCCTTTATTTATATAAGGAATTCTTAGCATGCATGGAGTCGGGGGCAGATTCATGATCTATTCTCAGCAAAAACGGATTTTTTTGGGCTGAAATTTAGTGAAGTAGAGAGCGAGAATTTAAATATATTATACACCGTATGTATACTTTTTTTAGAGTAGTAATAGTTTAAGTTTTTTTTGTCCCTTTAAGTTTAATTTTTTATAAATTTATTCCTTTAAATTTATTAAATTTTATTTTTACTCCTCTCACTATACCTATAAGAAAGAGATTGAACATAAGCAGTGCCCTATTTGTGAACCACGTAGATACGTAGATCCGCCAGTGCATGGAGTTAGTAATTAACACGTACGAAGATTGGAAAGGGATTATATTCTTGCATGCGTGTTGCTGTTCATGGGATTTGCTGGGAATAAGCTTTTTTCCTTGCCAAGGGTTGATGTTGATCAGAGCTCTCTTGTGCATATGTTTTTTTTATCTCTAGTTAAGTGTATACTCTCTTCCTCTTCAAAAATATTCTAACTATATTATTCACACAAATTAAAAAAAATAAAGCAGAGAAAAGAACTAGTAGAAAATGTTTCAAATTTATTCTTAATAACCTCACGAGATTACATAAAGTGATGACCATGATTTTTTTTATGCTACTGGACTCTACTGATTGACATAATTACCTTTTATTTTATGGACATACTTATTAACATTCATTTGAGGCCAAAAAAATTATAACTTGGGTCAATCTTTCGAGGCCAACACGTAGAAGATAATCTCCCGAAATAAAATTAATCTCGATTAACACGTAAATTGGCTCGAGAAAACTTATATTACATATATTTGGATTTGAGTAATGAAGGTAGGAATGAAATAATTCATTCTTATGAAATAAAAAAAATGTGTTTTGTTGTGATTACAATGAATTGAACTATTTTTATTATTTTTAAATTTATAAATTTTATTCTTTGAGAGGAGATGGAGTCATTCCAACTAGAATTACCAAACATAGCGATAACGTTCAAATTAGCCAGCTAGCTTCATTGATTTTTAAAAACATTATAAAGCACATGCAAGTACTGTACCACTTCCTTTTGAATTAATGGATTCTCTACGTACATACGTACGAACTCATCCCAGCCGCCCATTGCAGCGTACACATGTTCGATTATGGAGGCTTATGATCGTAGCCAGCCATCTGGATTTCTCTCCGGACGAATTTGATCCTTCTGAGGTTATTGCATGTACTTGCTATCTATTGCTTTCTACTAGGCTAGCTACTCTTCTACTGCACATGCAGTCCAATGGACTAGATCAGCTTTTTTCCAAAAACTAGAGTCTTATCTTACTTTTTAATACACTTAATTGAATGCTACTATAAATTTTTTGTGAGCCGTATATATATATATATATATATATATATATATATATATATATATATATATATATATATATATATAAAATCCGAATTTTAAATTCACTCATTATCTAATATATATTGCATACTTCTTTTTAACGATGATTCGGACCGCCGCTATAAGTTCGATCCGTCGTTATATGTTATCTGTCGCTAAAAGTTAAGACGACGGTTCTATATATAGCGACGAACCGAACTGTCGCCCGGTACGTCGCTAAAGGAGGATGAACAAAGTATGTTAGATATGGGGTGAGCTTAAAATTCGGACCATATATATATATATATATATATATATATATATATATATATATATATATATATATATATATATATCAGCAACCAATTTGTCAGCCGTAGATCAATTAAATGGAAGGCTGAGATGAAAAAAAATATATTGCCAGCCACTACAAGCTGTTGCGGCCCAAAAACAACACCTCCTATTTTAATAAAAGTCAAATTAACTTGTTAATGTGGGCCCATATTGTCAGATAAAAAATATAAAATAAATTTATTTTTTTATATACCAACCGCTACAGCTTGTAGCGGCTTGGTCTTAATATTTTATTTTATTTTTACAACGTAGGGCCATTTTTGAGAAATAGAATAATAAAAAGGAACCGCTACACCTTGTAGCGGCTTGGTCATAATTTTTTTTTGTGTCATCTGTTGTCCCACTTTGTTGGTAATAGTGTTATTACTTATTTTTTTAACTAATACTAATATTAATTAAATGAGAATTAAAATAACAATTAATATTACAATATTATCTTTCTATCTCTCAATTTTTTTACAACGAAAGTCATTAAAAAAAAAACAAATCATTACATCTTGTAGCAGTTGGTAATAGTGTTATTACTTACCTTTTTTATTATTAAAGACAACACTAAAGGCAACACTAAAAGTATTAAAAAAAAAACCAAGCCGTTACATCTTGTAGCAGTTGGTAATAGTGTTATTACTTACCTTTTTATTACTAATAGTAATATTAATTAAATGAGGATTAAAAAGGTAATTAATATTAGTATTAGTAATAAAAAGGCTATTAATATTAGTATTACTAATAAGAAGGCAATTAATATTAGTAATAGTAATAAAAATGTAATTAGTATTAGTAATAGTAATAAAAAGACAATTAATATTAATACTAAAAAGACAATTACTAATATTAATACGAAAAAGGCAATTACTAATATTACTAAAATGGTAATTAATATTAGTATTAGTAATAAAAAGACAATTAATATTAGTAATAGTAATAAAAAGCCAATTACTAATATTATTATTAATATTACTAAAAAAGCAATTAATATTATTATTAGTAATAAAAAAGGTAATTAATATTAGTAATAATAGTATTAGTAATATTAGTATTAGTGTAATAATATTAGTGTTAGTATTGATAATATTAGTATTAGTGTAATAATAGTATTAGTGTTAGTATTAGTGTTATTGTAATAATAGTATTACTAATATTACTAATTCTAATATTACACTAATACTAATATTATTAATATTAATTGTCTTTTTATTACTAATACTAATATTAATTGTCTTTTTAGTAATATTAGTAATTGCCTTTTTAGTAATAATATTCGTAATTGACTTTTATTATTATTACTAATATTAATTACTCTTTTTTATTACTATTACTAATACTAATTGTCTTTTTATTACTATTACTAATATTAATTGCCTTTTTATTAGTAATACTAATATTAATTGTTTTTTATTACTAATACTAATATTAATTGCCCTTTTAATTTCTATTTAATTAATATTGGTATCAGTAATAAAAATGTAAGTAATAATACTATTATCAATCGCTACTGTGACGCCCCCAAAATAGGTATACAACACCCATTCTGAGTCGTCAAAATACATGGTACAGAAACAACTACATCTTTATTATTACAACACAAGAACTGTGAGTTTAAATACAAATATTGTCATCTATACAATATCCACACTCAAATAAGTCCTCATTACAATTATTGATACATTATTTTACAAAAATAGTGATGACTACTAAAATAACTTCTAGAACCATCATTCCATACCCCGACTAGTACTCGCTACATTCTCGCCTCCTGAGAAAAATAGAACAAAAAGGAAAAGGGTGAGCTCAACTAACCCAGTAAAGAACATTATGACTAAGATAATACAGAACAAATTATCGCTAGTCTTCAACAGGAAAAAATCTAATAGAATACAATAGACAACAAGTTTTAAATCAATATTCGCAGTGGAAAATAATAATTCATAGAAGAGTTACGTAGAGAATGAAATCTACTATTATCTATGAATTTAAAAGTCCATCATCAATATTTTATCCCTGTAACATCAATCAACATTCATCTTTGCACTACAAGCCAAAGATATTCATCAGTTGGTCATGCTCATCTCAACACCTGTTCATCTTTGCACTACGGGCCAAATATATTCATCAGAAATCATTCATCTTTGTACTACATGTAAGACCCCAACTTATTAATAAATGAAATTAAATTTCCTCTATTTATTATTTTGAAATAAAAAGGGCTGATTTGATTAATGTGGTTAGTTATGGTTAAATGCGCAAATATTTCAAAGAAGCAAGTGGTTATAAAATATTCATTTTTGGTCGGTGAATATTCATTTGGTCGTGGAATATTCTTTATGTCCGGGAATATTCGTACGACGGCGCAGCTATTTGTGGGCCCCATAACGGAAAACGATTGGATGAAGATAACGACAAAAATTGAGTTTTTATAAATAACGGCGTAGTTGTTACCGTTAACACTGTTGGAATACCTGGTGGTTAAAATACAGTAGCACACGGATTGCACAGTATTTTAGAATTATTGATTCTTACGAAGGAATGCACTACTCAATAATTGTTACATTAGTTACTGTTCAATATTTTATTTTATGGATTCAATAATTGCTGCGTGGATATTTTATATTATTGTTGTTTCAATAATTGTTGCTGCACAGTATTTTCTATTATCAGATCAATAATTCATATTATTTAAATAATATTATTAGATAGCATTATTGGCAATGTCTAGAAAGTTCTGTCTAAGGAGAGGTTTGGTCATCTAATTGCGCGCTAGTAAGGAGAGATCCTTATTGGAAAGCCCCCTCTTTCCTGGGAACGGCCTAGTTATCATAAATGTGATTCTGTAATATTATTTGCGAATAATTAATTATTGATTCATATGATAAGAAAATATTTATTTTATGTGGATATAAATGAGGGATATATTTTTGTGGTTAAAAATGAAAGAGTTAATATTGAGGTTTTTATCAGTATTTTTGTCGGAATTGAGGTATTAAAAATCAGGGTTTTTGAGATATTTTGCGAGGGTTATAATTTTTAATCCGATCGTTGGATCGTGGTAATTTTTGGATATGTTATACATATATAAGTTGAGTATATGTCCACAAATTTTGAACCGTTAAAAATGAACGTATGATTTATTATGAATTTTACGATATGACTGGTTCAGAAATTGTTGCATTTTCGGAGTTAATCATTTTGGTGAAAAATTCTAGAATTGGTGGGCCCCACTCTTGATTGGTAAAGAAATGTGCTGAGATTTTTATTCAAATGTGGTGGGTGGTAATAGTAGCAGGTAAAGCCATCAGGTTGCAGGTTAAGTCTGCTTCGGCGTGCTAACACTTTCCTATAAATAGAGGGCTAAGTTAGAATTGAAAATCATACCAGAAACAAGTTTTCTCTCTTTCTCTCTCTAGATTATTGAGTGTATTTTGTGAGTATTTAGATACTTTGAGAGTTTCTATTCATCAGAGCAAGTTTCTTTCAGCCTTATACCGGTATTCCGACCAGAAGTACTGATATTTTGAGGTAAGGGATATTATTTTCTTTTTAAATGATATTATTTTCTTCAATATCATTATGCTGAAATATTGATATAAGTTTTTTTTATCAAATTTAGAATTTTTTGTGTCGGAATTACTATTCACGTATACGGCACTATTCACGTATACGGCACTATTCACGAATACGACACTATTCACCGAAAAATAAAATTTTTTCTTTTTGTCCAAGACATCTATTATGGTTACTATCTTTGATTGTATCCATGTTTTGATCTTTATTTTTGAATTCTGCTTCACAATTGATTATTATGAAGTATTATTGATCTTGGATAAACCGTTATACGAATCCCTACTATTTGTCCTTCTGTCTCACTAGATTCTTTCTCTTTAAGATATTTTTCATCATCCTCAGTCCTAAATGATGATATTACTGAATATCTTTGGCCTGTAGTGCAAAGATGTATGATTACTTGATGAATATCTTTGACCTGTAGTGCAAAGATGAACAGGTGTTGAGATGAACATGACTGACAGGTGATACAAATGAATATCTTTGGCCTGTAGTGCAAAGATGAATATTTGGATAAAGATGATTATTAATTGATGTTACAGGGATAAAATATTGATGATGAACTTTTAAATCTTAGAAGATAGTAGAACTCATTCTCTACTTGACTCTTCTAATGGTTTGTTGTTTCCGCTGCAGTTATTGATTTAAAACTTGTTGTGTATTGTATTCTATTAGATTTTTCCCTGTTGAAGACTAACGATAATTTGTTCTGTATTATCTTAGTCATAATGTTCTTTACTGGGCTAGTTGAGCTCACCCTTTTCCTTTTTGTTCCATTTTTCTTCTCAGGAGGTGAGAACATAGCAGGATCTAGTCGGGGTATGGAGTGATGGTTCTAAAAAGATGTTTTAGCAGTCCTCACTATTTCAATAAAATAGTGTTTGAATAATTGTAATGAGGACTTATTTGTGTGTGAATATTGTCTAGAAGACAATATTTGTATTTAAACTCACAGTATGTATTGTCGTATTTTGCACGACAATTGTATTATTGAAGTTGTAGTTTGCTTTCTGTACCATGTATTTGGCGACTCAGAGTGGGTGTTGTATACCTATTTTGGGGGCGTCACACTACAGGCCAAAGATATTCAATTATATCATCACTTAGGACTGATGATGATGAAAAATATTTTAAAGGAAACGAATCCAGGGAATCAAAATAACAAATATTAAGGATTCGTATTTCGATTTATCCATATCCAAAAATACCTTATAAATAATCATAGTGAAGTAAAATTCAAGAATGATCAAAACATGGATACAATCAAAGTTAGTATCCAGAATAATATTTTGGACGAAAATAAAAAAAAATTTATTTTTCGGTGAATAGTAACTCGTGAATAGTAACCCCGACATGAAAAGTTCTAAATTTGATAAAAATTTCCAACCAATATTTTGACATAATGATATTGAAGAAATAATATCATTTTCGAATAAAATAACATCCCTTACCTCGTAAAGACAGTAGTTCTAGTTGAAAAATCGGATATAAGCTATGACTTGAACTTGTACCGTATAGCAACACTCAAAGTATTAAAATACTCACAAGAATACGCTCAATATATCGAGAGAGAAATCTGTAGTTTCTGATGTGATTTTCAATTCTAATCTAAGCACCCTATTTATAGTAAAATACTTAGAACACCAAAGCAGAAAATTTAATATAATATTAATATATATAATCAAATTTCCTACGACCACCATCAATAACTCAATTCAGCTAATTTCAACAACCAATGGGGCTCACCAAACATATCAAAAACGTTTTTCTAACTATAAATATTTTAAACTTCTAAAAATCAATTATTCTGGAATTTTGGAACTTCGATAATTCATAATAAATAGCCCTTTTATCAGAAAATTCAAATCTCGCGTGTTTTTATAGGAAATTCAATTCTCTACAACTTTGCAGAAGAAAATTTTTCCAAATTCCAAATAAAAATTGATCGAAATCCACAAACGGACAATTTTACAGGCTATAATCAAATTTCAGTCAATTATTAGGGTCCACCGACACACAAAACATGTGTTAATCATTTAATGCCACAAAATACTCTTCCTCCTCATATACTCATATATCCCACATTCATTGTAAAAATATCACCATTAATATATTTTTAAAATAATATATTTAAATGAATTATTTTATTAGAAAAAGATAAAATATTAATTTTCAATAATTGTCACATTAAAAATTTTCTCCATCTATATCCACATAAAATCAATATTTTTCTCATCATATAAATCAATAATTATTTATTCACAAATAATATTACAGAATCACAATATTGACAACCAAGCAGTTCCCAGGATGCTTTCCAATAAGGATCTCTCCTTACTGGCGCGCTGTAAGACCCCAACTTTTATAAATAAAGATGAATTTTCTATAAATATCATTTTTGAATATTATGGAGTTAATTTGATATAATGTTATAGTTGTGGGTAATATTTATAAATTTTGCAAAGTACGCAAGTTGTTATATAATATTCGATTGGTCGGGGAATATTCATTTTAACAGAGAATATTCGTACAACGACACAATCATTAGTGGACCCCACAACAGAATTATTGTCGGATTGAGAAAACGATAAAAATATTTTATTAAAAATAACGACGGAAGTTTTACCATTGTTACTGTTGTACTACTCGGTAGTAAAAGTACAGTAATACGTGTGGTTGCATAGTAGCACACGGTATTAATTATTAATGCTTATGTGAGAAGTCACTCAGTTTGATTCAATTATTGTCAGTTAATAATATGAATTATTTAGCGATAATGACGTTTTGTTTTATTCGTATTATTAACGTAATAAAACAGAAACATCTTTTTATATAAAAAAGAATACTTTATTAAAGTTATTCTATAAATAGAATATATTATATTTTATTTAAAAGATTTTTCTTTAAATATGGACCGTCAGATTAAAGTAATCAATTTGGACCGTTCATGGATTAGTTATTATGCATTCTATTTTTTTATAAATAGCAGCTCATTCCTTCATTATTTCTTACGAATTCACTGAACTCTAGAGAGAGAAACTATAGAGAGAAACTATAGAGAGAGAAAAGAAGAGTATTCTGCTACTTAACTACTTCCTTATTTCAGCTCTTCTTTAAAACGGTAAGGGGTGTTGTTCTTTCTTATTCATGAAGAGAACTGTTGTTATTCCATTTCTTATTATTCTGTTGGAACATCCTGTCTGTGTGTTTTACACCGGACCTGGTTCCGTTTTTATTATTATTCTGTTAGAACATCCTGTCTGTGTGTTTTACACCGGACCTGGTTCCGTCTTGTTATTATTCTGTTGGAACATCCTGTCTGTGTGTTTTACACCGGACCTGGTTCCATTATTTATTATTCTATTGGAATATCCTGTCTGTGCGTTTACGCCGGACCTGGTTCCATTATTTATTATTCTGTCGGAATATCAATATGCGACAACGACGTTGGCTTGAACTGTTGAAAGATTATGATCATACCATTCAATACCATCCTGGAAAAGCGAACGTGGTAGCTGACGCATTGAGTAGAAGATCATATGCAAGTACGAGTGCGATATTGTCAACACAAAGGCCCATTTTGTGTTATTTGCAAAGGATGGAGATAGAGTTAAAGACTCTAGGGACCCATATGATGATGGCGAATATACGAGTAGAACCAACTTTAATCGATAAAGTTAAAGCTGCTCAAGCTACAGACCTGGAGCTGATGCGTATGAGGAAGAAAGTGCAAGAAGGTGCTATGCCGGAAGCAAGAATCGATGAAGAAGGAATACTTCGAGTCAACTCTAGACTTTGTGTTCCTAACAACTCTGATTTAAAGTATGAAATCATGATGGAGGCGCACAACACACCGTTTGCAATCCATCCTGGAAGTACCAAAATATATCATGATCTTCGTCATACATTTTGGTGGAGCAATATGAAGAGAGAGATAGCGTTGTTTATCTCAAGGTGTCTAACTTGTCAACAAGTCAAAGCGGAGCATCAAGTACCAAAAGGTCCATTGCAACCACTTGAAATTCCAGAATGGAAGTGGGAGCACATTACCATGGATTTCATTACCGATCTTCCTAGGGTTTCTCAAGGTATTGATGTGATTTGGGTCATTGTTGATAGATTGACCAAGTCTGCTCATTTCTTACCGATACGAGAAACTTATACACTTGAACGTCTTGCTCGTATGTACATAAACGAAATTATAAGACTGCATGGTATGCCAGTATCCATAGTTTCTGACCGAGACCCAAGATTCACTTCACGATTTTGGGTTAGTTTACAAAAAGCTATGGGCACAGATTAATGATTTAGTTCAGCATATCATCCTCAGACGGACGGACAATCAGAGAGGACTATTCAAACTCTTGAAGATCTATTAAGACTCTGTGTCTTTGACTTCAAGGGAAGTTGAGATAAGTTCTTACCATTGGTGGAGTTTTCCTACAACAACAGTTATCAAGCAAGTATTGGCATGGCTCCATTCGAAGAATTGTATGGAAGAAAATGTCGTTCTCCAGTATGCTGGGATGAGGTGGGTGAAGCAACGTTGTTGGGACCGGAGTTGGTACGTATGACTACAGAAAAGATTCAAACGATCCGACAACGTATAAAAACCTCACAAGATCGACAAAAGAGTTATGCTGATCTTCATCGAAAGGACGTAGAATTTGATGTAGGAGATCATGTGTTCTTACGTGTTGCTCCATGGAAAGGAGTTACGAGATTTGAAAAGAGAGGAAAGCTCAATCCTCGATTCATCGGTCCATTTTTAATCCTCGATCGAGTAGGAACTGTGGCGGAGGATTTGACGTATGAAGAAGCTCCTGTTCAAATCTTGGATAAGAAGGATCATATTCTACGCTCCAAGGTTATACCTCAAGTCAAAGTTTTGTGGAGAAATCACGATGTTGAGAAAATGACTTGGGAGTTAGAATCTGAAATGAAATTAAGGTATCCTTACCTCTTCGACATACCAGGTACGTACCCTAATTTCGAGGGCGAAATTTCATAAGAAGGGGAGGTTGTAAGACCCCAACTTTTATAAATAAAGATGAATTTTCTATAAATATCATTTTTGAATATTATGGAGTTAATTTGATATAATGTTATAGTTGTGGGTAATATTTATAAATTTTGCAAAATACGTAATTTGTTATATAATATTCGATTGGTCGGGAAATATTCGTTTTAACAGGGAATATTCGTACAACGACACAATCATTGGTGGACCCCACAACGGAATTATTGTCGGATTGAGAAAACGATAAAAATATTTTATTAAAAATAACGGCTGAAGTTTTACCATTGTTACTGTTGAACTACTCGGTAGTAAAAGTACAGTAATACGTGTGGTTGCATAGTAGCACACGGTATTGATTATTAATGCTTATGTGAGAAGTCACTCAGTTTGATTCAATTATTGTCAGTTAATAATATGAATTATTTAGCGATAATGACGTTTTGTTTTATTCGTATTATTAACGTAATAAAACAGAAACATCTTTTTATATAAAACAAAATACTTTATTAAAGTTATTCTATAAATAGAATATATTATATTTTATTTAAAAGATTTTTCTTTAAATATGGACCGTCAGATTAAAGTAATCAATCTGGACCGTTCATGGATTAGTTACTATGCATTCTATTTTTCTATAAATAGCAGCTCATTCCTTCATTATTTCTTACGAATTCACTGAACTCTAGAGAGAGAAACTATTGAGAGAAACTATATAGAGAGAGAAGAAGAGTATTCTGCTACTTAACTACTTCCTTATTTCAGCTCTTCTTTAAAACGGTAAGGGGTGTTATTCTTTCTTATTCATGAAGAGAACTGTTGTTATTCCATTTATTATTATTCTGTTGGAATAACCTGTATACGCGGTCTACCCTATACTTGGTGACATTCTTCTATTATTCTGTTGGAACATCCTGTCTGTGTGTTTTACACCGGACCTGGTTCCGTCTTGTTATTATTCTGTTGGAACATCCTGTCTGTGTGTTTTACACCGGACCTGGTTCCATTATTTATTATTCTGTCGGAATATCCTGTCTGTGCGTTTACGCCGGACCTGGTTCCATTATTTATTATTCTGTCGGAATATCCTGTCTGTGCGTTTACGCCAGACCTGGTTCCATTATTTATTATTCTGTTGGAATAACCTGTCTGTGCGGTCTATCGCATGCATGGTGATTTCTTTTGTTATTCCATTCTTTATTGTACTCAGTTGGTTAAGTTTTGACTTCTATACTTCATGAAATTTGTGGAATATCCTTGATAATTGCGTTTCATCCAGTATCTTTTCATGAAAATATTCTTCTAAGCATTCTTGAATTTTACTCCACAAAGCAGTATCATGTTGACAATTTGGACGTTGTTAATTCTTGGATAAATTAATTCTT
The DNA here is from genome assembly GCA_016801055.1 of Panax notoginseng. Taxonomy (NCBI): domain Eukaryota; kingdom Viridiplantae; phylum Streptophyta; class Magnoliopsida; order Apiales; family Araliaceae; genus Panax; species Panax notoginseng. Next base: position 25,667,794 of record CM029020.1, on the reverse strand, counting down.
GAACTTGTTTATTGAATTCTTATATCATTGTCATCATCCTCATGTTTATAAAATGTTGAAAGTCATCTGTGGCCTGTAGTGTATAGATGGACTTGGTATGATTATGACCAGGAATTATTCGGTATAATCATGACCGTAATGTTACAAATGATGTGGTAAAAGTCCTCATTGGCCCGTAGTGCATTGGTGGACAGTTGTTGGCATGATCATGACCTTTAATGAATACACGAATATCCTTGGCCGTAGTGCAGGGGTGATTCGATGATGTGGATTATTAAGCTGAGTCCCAGCGATAGCAGTGTTGAAAAACTTTTTAAATCATAAAAGATAGTAGAGTTTATTTTCTACTTGACTCTTTTATTGGATTGCTTGTTCCGCTGCAGTTAAACTTGATGTCTATTATATTTTATCAGTTTAACATTGTTGAAGGCTAATGATAATTTATTCTGCATTATCTTAGTCATAATATTTCCTACTGGGCTAGTTGAGCTCACCCTTTCTTTCACTGTTCTCTTCAGGAAATGAGAACGTAGCTGGGGCAAGTCGGGGAACGGAGTGATGTTCCGAATGATAGTATTAGTTAGTAGTCCTCACTATTCTATGTAATAGTGTGTTAATAAATGTAATGAGGACTCCTTTTGAGTATGAATACTCTCTAGAAGATAATATTTGTATTCAAACTCACAGTTTATGTTTTGTCGTATTGTACACGACAGTTGTATTAGTAAGTTGTATTTGTATTCTGTACTATGTATCTGACGACCCAAGATGGGTGATGTATACCTAATTTTGGGGGCGTCACACGCGCAATTAGATGATCAAACCTCTCCTTAGACAGAACTTTCTAGACATTGCCAATAATGTTATCTAATAATATTATTCAGATAATATGAATTATTGCTCCGATAATAGAAAATACTGTGTAGTGACAATTATTAAAATAACAGTAATATAAAATATCAACGCAGCAATTATTGAACCAATAAAATAAAATACTGAACAGTAATTACTGTAACAATTATTGAGTAATGCCTTCTTACGTAAAAATCAATAATTGGTGCAATACCGTGTGCTACTGTGCAACAACGCGTATTACTGTGTTTTAACCACCGGGTATTCCAACAGTATTAACGGTAACAACTACGCCGTTATTTATAAACAACTTGTTTTTGTCGTTTTCTTCATCCAATCGCTTTCCGTTATGGAGCCCACACAAGGCTGCGCCGTCGTACGAATATTCCCCGACAACAAGAATATTCCACGACCAAACGAATATTCCCCGACAACAATGAATATTTTATAACCACCTGCTTATTTTAAAAATATTTGCGCATTTTACCCATAACTAACCATATTAATCAAATAAACCCTTACTATTTTGAAATAATAAATAAAGGAAATTCAATTTTATTTATAATAAGTTGGGGTCTTACAGCTACAAGATGTAGTGGCTTTGTGGCGCCCCCAAAATAAGAATACACAACTCATTCTGAGTCGTCAAATACATGATACATAATTCAAATACAACTTCATTTATACAACTGATATGTGTCGTGCAGAATACGACAAAACATAAGCGGTGAGTTTTAATACAAATATTATCTCCTAGACAATATCCAAACTCAAAATATGTCCTCATTACAATTATTATCACACTATTTTATAGAATAGTGAGGACTACTATAGCAACCATCTTGGACCATCACTCCATTCCCTGACTAGTCCCAGCTATAATTTATTCTGCATTATCTTAGTCATAATAGTTCTTAATGGGCTAGTTGAGCTCACTTCAAAAAATGAGAACGTAGCTGGGACTAGTCGGAAAACAGAGAGATTGTCCGAGATGGTGGTTATAGTAGTCATCACTATTCTATGAAATAGTGTGATAATAAATGTAATGAGAACTCTATTTGAGTTTGAATACTGTCTAGAAGACAATATTCGTGTAAAAACTCTCAGCTACGATTTTGTCATATTGTATAAAAGATGTTTGTATTTGATTTCTGTACTATGTATTTGGGGACTCAGAATGGGTGATGCATACCTATTTTGGGGGCGTCACAACTAAGCCGCTACAAGTTGTAGTAGTTGATATATATAAAAAGTAAATTTATTTTATATCTTTCTATCAGACAATATGGGCCCACATTTGCAATTTAATTTGACTTTCATTAAAATAGAAGCCGCTATAATGTATTGTTTGGGCCACAACAGCTTGTAGTGGCTGACTTGTGAAAAAAAGAAGAAGCTTATGTGGCAAGAATTATCCCACATGGCCTTGATATAGATTTGGAAAATTTTATGGAGAAAATAAAAGAATTATTTTAAAGTAAAATATAAATTAAAAAAATAAGAAAATAAATGAAAAATATGTTTAATTATTTTTGTGATTAATATCAAATATATTGTTATTTAATTATTTACAAATATAATAATATAAATTAGAAAAATTTTCTAAAAAATTAAGAAAATAAATGTAAAATATATTTAATTATTTTTTTAATTAATATTAAATTAATTTTTATTTAATTATTGACAAATATAATAATATAAATTAATAAAATTAACCAAAAAACTAAAAAAATAAATGAAAATTATATTTAATTAATTTTTAATTAATTAAATATATTTTCTCCCTTTTTCTACACCAGTCTCAACCCTCTATTCTTCCCCATTCTCTCTCTTCTATACTGTCACAAGTTAAACCCTCTCTCTCTATACACATATACTTCCGAGATTTCTTGGTGGAAATTAAGGAATTTAGTCTTATAAATTGATCACAGAACTTTTAACATGAAATCTTCAAAGCTAATGATGTGTTAAAATTATGTACTGCAAGTGCACAGTATCGAATTGAAAAACTGACAAGTTCAAGTCGAACTCACAAAGACTATATTAATTTTAATGTTTCCTTAATATCTATTTTAGGCGTATTAGAAATAAAGATTGAGAATTGATTAACTATAATATGAAAACTAATAATGAGTAAACAATTTAGGAATTCGAATATATTAAATAATAAACATAATATATAATTCAATCTCTTAAATTTTTATAACTCAATTATGATTTTGATCTCCCTTCCCTTTAATTTTGTAATTTTATAATTAATGTGGGCAAGCATAGACTACGAAAATTTAAAGATTAACTATAACCCATCAAAACTTCTTTGAGTAAACATGGATTACGAAAAACTCATATATTAACAATAATCCATCAAAATTTCTTAATTAATTTAAAATCACATAAGAACTATAAAACGAAGGTGTTTCAATAACGAAACATGAAGACGAAATTAATTAAACATAAAAATATAAATAATAGAATAGATGATTCATGAATAAATATTAAATATTATTATTTAATAGTAAATTTGGAGTATGTAATATTAATATTATATATTTTTATATAAATGTTAATAGTCAAATTCTTAGATAAAAGTTTGTTAATATTTTAGACATATACATATACGTATATATAAATTAAAAGGATTTTTTTAAATGTTCGTGTATGTTCTTAAAAAAATTGATATGTGACGCCCCAAAATTAGGTATACATCACCCATCTTGGGTCGTCAGATACATAATACAGAATACAAATACAACTTACTAATACAACTGTCGTGTACAATATGACAAAACATAAACTGTGAGTTTGAATACAAATATTATCTTCTAGAGAGTATTCATACTCAAAAGGAGTCCTCATTACATTTATTAACACACTATTACATAGAATAGTGAGGACTACTAACTAATACTATCATTCGAACCATCACTCCGTTTCCCGACTTGCCCCAGCTACGTTCTCATTTCCTGAAGAGAACAGTGAAAGAAAGGGTTAGCTCAACTAGCCCAGTAAGAAATATTATGACTAAGATAATGCAGAATAAATTATCATTGTTGAAGGCTAATGATAATTTATTCTGCATTATCTTAGTCATAATATTTCTTACTGGGCTAGTTGAGCTCACCCTTTCTTTCACTGTTCTCTTCAGGAAATGAGAACGTAGCTGGGGCAAGTCGGGGAACGGAGTGATGGTCCGAATGATAGTATTAGTTAGTAGTCCTCACTATTCTATGTAATAGTGTGTTAATAAATGTAATGAGGACTCCTTTTGAGTATGAATACTCTCTAGAAGATAATATTTGTATTCAAACTCACAGTTTATGTTTTGTCGTATTGTACACGACAGTTGTATTAGTAAGTTGTATTTGTATTCTGTACTATGTATCTGACGACCCAAGATGGGTGATGTATACCTAATTTTGAGGGCGTCACAGTTGGTATCAGAGCGTAGGGATATGATCCCTGGCTAAGATGTGAGAATAGAACTAGGAGGGGAGAGACGGGGAATTCCTTCGCTAGTATGACCTACCTAAGTTTATTTGCATGGTATTTAATTGGTCGGTCATAATATAAGGATAATATATGACATATCAATTAACTTTTATTTTGTGACAGTATCTGAAAATGGAATCTGAGAATGTTGAGAATATCAATGGAGCACAGGCGACTGTTGATTCACCACATATCAATAATCAGGATAATGTGCATCAGGAAGATGACAATCCTCATGCAAACAACAACACTGACCAGATGATGAATGATGGAATGTTCAGAAACTTTATGCAGTTCATGCAACAGCAGGCGAGAGCGGCTCCTGTCCAAAATATAGGTGGAAACACTGAAAACTCTCGGACGGTCACCGCTAAACAGTTCAAGGAGCTGGGACCACCAGAGTTTAAGGGAGAGCTAAAACCACTTATAGCGGAAACATGGATAAAGCAGATTACCAAGATATTTGATGTCTTGGGATGCTCCGAGGAGCAAAAGGTTCCCTTTGCCGCCTTTATGTTGCGAGGAGAGGCAGATTACTGGTGGGAATCGATTAAGCGTACTCAACCTGTCGCACTGAAGATGTCTTGGGAGAAGTTCCAAGAGCTGTTCAATGACAAATACTTTCCTGAAAGTATTCGTCACATGAAGGAGGTGGAATTTATCAAGTTGGAGCAAAACAACATGACCGTGTCGCAGTACGAAGCCAAGTTCGCTGAGTTGTCCCGGTTTGCGTCCCACTTGGTGGATAATAAAGAGCGAATGACGCGAATGTTTTTGCGAGGTTTGAAACCTGAGATACGTCAACATCTTATTTCTCATAAACTGTGTTTGTATTCAGATGTTGTGAATAGGGCTCAGTTAGTGGAGCGCGATAACGAGTCAACGCAAACAAAAGAGAGCAGTCGACAAAATGATAATACCAGTGAGAGCGGTCATCGAAGCGGTGACAACAAGCGTGGAGGGAATCAACAGGACAGAAATGGTAACCACTTCGGTGGTAATCAGGGCCAAAATAATAAGAATGGTCATTTCAAGAAGAGGAGATTCAACAATGATGGAAAGACGTCAGCACCAGTACCCGTTGTTAAGGAAAGAGAATGACCACCTATCATATGTTTCAAATGCGGAGGGGAGGGGCACATCAGTCCAAACTGCGCGATGCCGTCTAAAGCATGTTATAATTGTGGATGAGAAGGTCATTTAGCTCGATTTTGTCGTTTACCAAAAAACAAGTTCAGCCAAGATGGAGACACCAAAGGCCGTCCCAGAAAAGTCAAAACCGGTAGTGCAAGGGAGAGCGTTTGTTGTGACCTCCCAGAAAGCAAGGAACCCGAATGAGGTCATCACGGGTAAGCTTATTATAAACTCTAACGAAGTCTATACTTTATTTGATACCGGTTCTTCCCATTCTTTTATTTTTCCTACTTGCGCTCATCGATTAAATTTGATTCCGGAGAAATTAGACTTTGACTTATCTGTTGAAACTCCATTGGGAGAAACCTTCATTACATCCACGATTTATAAGTCTTGTTTGGTTCAAGTTGGTACCCACACATTACCTGTCGATCTTATTTCATTAAAAATACTTGCATTTGACGTGATTCTAGGGATTGATTGGTTAACTACTCATCATGCAAAAATTGATTGTTTTCGTAAGGTTGTTAGCTTTCATATTCCTAATCGACCTATTATGCGAATTCAAGCAACCAAACCATTAAAATCAATCGCTGTCATCTCAATCCATAAAGCTATTCGTTTATTGAAAAACGGATGTCAAGCTTTCTTAGCTCATGTCACGGATCTAAACAAAAATACGTCAGTTTTGAATGATATTTCTATTGTTAATAAATTCCCTGACGTATTCCCTGAAGAACTTCCTGGCCTACCCCCAAAGCGTGAAATTGAATTTTTATCGACCTTGAACCCGGTACAAAACCCATTTCCAAAGCCCCATATCGAATGGCTCCTATTAAACTTCAGGAGTTAAAGATCCAACTGCAGGATTTGTTAGACATTGGCTTTATTCGTTCTAGTACTTCTCCTTGGGGTGCTCCTGTTCTATTCGTGAAGAAGAAAGATGGAAGTATGCGACTCTGTATTGATTATCGGGAGTTAAATCATGTCACCATCAAAAACAGGTACCCATTGCCACGTATTGATGACCTGTTTGACCAGTTGCAAGTAGCACAATTCTTTTCAAAGATCGATCTTCGTTCTGGATATCATCAGCTGAAGGTTAGAACTGAGGATATTCCAAAGACGGCTTTTAGAACTCGGTACGGGCATTATGAATTCCTAGTCATGTCCTTTGGATTGACTAATGCTCCTGCTGCCTTCATGGATATGATGAACCGGGTATTCAAGGAATATTTGGATCACTTTGTGGTCGTCTTTATTAATGACATCCTTATTTATTCCAAAAGTCGTGAAGATCATGAGCAACACTTGAGGCTGGTACTCCAAAAGCTTCGTGAATACAAGCTTTATGCCAAGTTGAAGAAATACGAGTTCTGGCTGGAGGAGGTAGCATTCCTTGGGCACGTAGTATCAAGTCGTGGAATATCGGTTGACCAAGCAACGATTGAAGTTATTCAAAGCTGGGAGCAACCTAAATCAGTGACCGAAGTACGTAGCTTTCTTGGTTTAGCTGGTTATTATCGGAGATTCGTGGAAGGATTTTCTCGAATCGCTACTCCATTAACTCAGCTGACTCGGAAAGATACAAAGTTCGGTTGGAGCAAAGAATGTGAGCAGAGTTTTCAAGAACTCAAGAGGAGACTCATTTCAGCACCTGTTCTAACAATACCATCTGGCTCGGAGGGATTTGTCATCTACAGTGATGCTTCGAGCAAAGGGTTGGGATGCGTTCTCATGCAACATGGAAAAGTCATAGCCTATGCATCAAGACAACTCAAGGAATATGAGAGGAATTATCCTACTCATGATCTAGAGTTGGCAGCTGTTGTCTTTGCACTTAAAATTTGGAGGCATTACTTGTATGGGGAGAAGGTGGAGATCTTTACGGATCATAAAAGCCTCAAATATTTCTTCACTCAAAAGGAACTCAACATGCGACAACGACGTTGGCTTGAACTGTTGAAAGATTATGATCATACCATTCAATACCATCCTGGAAAAGCGAACGTGGTAGCTGACGCATTGAGTAGAAGATCATATGCAAGTACGAGTGCGATATTGTCAACACAAAGGCCCATTTTGTGTGATTTGCAAAGGATGGAGATAGAGTTAAAGACTCCAGGGACCCATGTGATGATGGCGAATATACGAGTAGAACCGACTTTAATCGATAAAGTTAAAGCTGCTCAAGCTACAGACCTGGAGCTGATGCGTATGAGGAAGAAAGTGCAAGAAGGTGCTATGCCGGAAGCAAGAATCGATGAAGAAGGAATACTTCGAGTCAACTCCAGACTTTGTGTTCCTAACAACCCTGATTTAAAGTATGAAATCATGATGGAGGCGCACAACACACCGTTTGCAATCCATCCTGGAAGTACCAAAATGTATCATGATCTTCGTCATACATTTTGGTGGAGCAATATGAAGAGAGAGATAGCGTTGTTTATCTCAAGGTGTCTAACTTGTCAACGAGTCAAAGCGGAGCATCAAGTACCAAAAGGTCCATTGCAACCACTTGAAATTCCAGAATGGAAGTGGGAGCACATTACCATGGATTTCGTTACCGGTCTTCCTAGGGTTTCTCAAGGTATTGATGCGATTTGGGTCATTGTTGATAGATTGACCAAGTCTGCTCATTTCTTACCGATACGAGAAACTTATACACTTGAACGTCTTGCTCGTATGTACATAAACGAGATTGTAAGACTGCATGGTATGCCAGTATCCATAGTTTCTGACCGAGACCCAAGATTCACTTCACGATTTTGGGTTAGTTTACAAAAAGCTATGGGCACGGATTTACGATTTAGTTCAGCATATCATCCTCAGACGGACGGACAATCAGAGAGGACTATTCAAACTCTTGAAGATCTATTAAGACTCTGTGTCTTTGACTTCAAGGGAAGTTGGGACAAGTTCTTACCATTGGTGGAGTTTTCCTACAACAACAGTTATCAAGCAAGTATTGGCATGGCTCCATTCGAAGCATTGTATGGAAGAAAATGTCGTTCTCCAGTATGCTGGGATGAGGTGGGTGAAGCAACGTTGTTGGGACCGGAGTTGGTACGTATGACTACAGAAAAGATTCAAACGATCCGACAACGTATAAAAACCTCACAAGATCGACAAAAGAGTTATGCTGATCTTCATCGAAAGGACGTGGAATTTGATGTAGGAGATCATGTGTTCTTACGTGTTGCTCCATGGAAAGGAGTTACGAGATTTGGAAAGAGAGGAAAGCTCAATCCTCGATTCATCGGTCCATTTTTAATCCTCGATCGAGTAGGAACTGTGGCTTATAGACTCGCTTTACCGCCAAGTATGTCTCGTGTTCATAACGTTTTTCACATATCCATGTTACGCAAATATGTGGAAGACCCGAACCACATTATTGAGTTAGAACCGGACGAAATAGCGGAGGATTTGACGTATGAAGAAGCTCCTGTTCAAATCTTGGATAAGAAGGATCATATTCTACGCTCCAAGGTTATACCTCAAGTCAAAGTTTTGTGGAGAAACCACGATGTTGAGGAAATGACTTGGGAGTTAGAATCTGAAATGAAATTAAGGTATCCTTACTTTTTCGATATACCAGGTACGTACCCTAATTTCGAGGGCGAAATTTTATAAGAAGGGGAGGTTGTAAGACCCCAACTTTTATAAATAAAGATGAATTTTCTATAAATATCATTTTTAAATATTATGGAGTTAATTTGATATAATGTTATAGTTGTGGATAATATTTATAAATTTTGCAAAGTACGCAAGTTGTTATATAATATTCGATTGGTCGGGGAATATTCGTTTTAACAGAAAATATTCGTACAACGACACAATCATTGGTGGACCCCACAACAGAATTATTGTCGGATTGAGAAAACGACAAAAATATTTTATTAAAAATAACGGCGGAAGTTTTACCATTGTTACTGTTGAACTACTCGGTAGTAAAAGTACAGTAATACGTGTGGTTGCATAGTAGCACACGGTATTGATTATTAATGCTTATGTGAGAAGTCACTCAGTTTGATTCAATTATTGTCAGTTAATAATATGAATTATTTAGCGATAATGACGTTTTGTTTTATTCGTATTATTAACGTAATAAAACAGAAACATCTTTTTATATAAAACAAAATACTTTATTAAAGTTATTCTATAAATAGAATATATTATATTTTATTTAAAAGATTTTTCTTTAAATATGGACCGTCAGATTAAAGTAATCAATCTGGACCGTTCATGGATTAGTTACTATGCATTCTATTTTTCTATAAATAGCAGCTCATTCCTTCATTATTTCTTACGAATTCACTGAACTCTAGAGAGAGAAACTATTGAGAGAAACTATAGAGAGAGAGAAGAAGAGTATTCTGCTACTTAACTACTTCCTTATTTCAGCTCTTCTTTAAAACGGTAAGGGGTGCTATTCTTTCTTATTCATGAAGAGAACTATTGTTATTCCATTTCTTATTATTCTGTTGGAACATCCTGTCTGTGTGTTTTACACCGGACCTGGTTCCGTCTTGTTATTATTCTGTTGGAATATCCTGTCTGTGTGTTTTACACCGGACCTGGTTCCGTTTCTATTATTATTCTGTTGGAACATCCTGTCTGTGTGTTTTACACCGGACCTGGTTCTGTTTTTATTATTATTCTGTTGGAACATCCTGTCTGTGTGTTTTACACCGGACCTGGTTCCGTCTTGTTATTATTCTGTTGGAACATCCTGTCTGTGTGTTTTACACCGGACCTGGTTCCATTATTTATTATTCTGTCGGAATATCATGTCTGTGCGTTTACGCCAGACCTGGTTCCATTATTTATTATTCTGTTGGAATAACCTGTCTGTGCGGTCTATCGCATGCATGGTGATTTCTTTTGTTATTCCATTCTTTATTGTACTCAGTTGGTTAAGTTTTGACTTCTATACTTCATGAAATTTGTGGAATATCCTTGATAATTGCGTTTCATCCAGTATCTTTTCATGAAAATATTCTTCTAAGCATTCTTGAATTTTACTCCACAAAGCAGTATCATGTTAACAATTTGGACGTTGTTAATTCTTGGATAAATTAATTCTTGAACTTATTTTATTGAATTCTTATATCATTGTCATCATCCTCATGTTTATAAAATGTTGAAAGTCATCTGTGGCCTGTAGTGCATAGATGGACTTGGTATAATTATGATCAGGAATTATTCGGTATAATCATGACCGTAATGTTACAAATGTTGTGGTAAAAGTCCTCATTGGCCCGTAGTGCATTGATAGACAGTTGTTGGCATGATCATGACCATTAATGAATACACGAATATTCTTGGCCGTAGTGCATGGGTGATTCGATGATGTGGATTATTTTATTAAGCTGAGTCCCAGCGATAACAGTGTTGAAAAACCTTTTAAATCATAAAAGATAGTAGAGTTTATTTTCTACTTGACTCTTTTAATGGATTGCTTGTTCCGCTGCAGTTAAACTTGATGTCTATTATATTTTATCAGTTTAACATTGTTGAAGGCTAATGATAATTTATTCTGCATTATCTTAGTCATAATATTTCTTACTGGGCTAGTTGAGCTCACCCTTTCTTTCACTGTTCTCTTCAGGAAATGAGAACGTAGTTGGGGCAAGTCAGGAAACGGAGTGATGGTTCGAATGATAGTATTAGTTAGTAGTTCTCACTATTCTATGTAATAGTGTGTTAATAAATATAATGAAGACTCCTTTTGAGTATGAATACTCTCTAGAAGATAATATTTGTATTCAAACTCACAGTTTATGTTTTGTCGTATTGTACACGACAGTTGTATTAGTAAGTTGTATTTGTATTCTGTACTATGTATCTGACGACCCAAGATGGGTGATGTATACCTAATTTTGGGGGCGTCACACTTGGTCTTAACGAAGGGTCAAATGACTCTTGGTCTTAACGAAAGGTCAAATGACTCTTGGTAATATTGAAGGGACAACTACTATTGACGAAAGTAATTACTATTGACCAAGGTAAATACTATTGACGAAGGTAATTACTATTGACCAAGGTAAATACTATTGACCAAGGTAAATACTATTGATGAAGGTAATTACTATTGACCAAGGTAAATACTATTGACGACGGTAATTACTATTGACGAAGAGACTCTTAGATGACGACATATGGCCCCCCATAAAAATAACCAAACTTACCACAACGTCTCAATTATTGATTTAATAATATAACATATTATACAGATGATACTATGACAATAATTTAAGAGATATGATGCAACAATTACTGTAGCAATAATTGAGTATAGCTGAGTGACTTCTCACGTAAGCATCAATAATCAATACAGTGTACTACTATGCAACCACGCGTATTACTGTACTTTTACTACCGGGTAGTTTAACAGTTTTAACGGTTTTAACGGTAACACCTCAGCCGTTATTTTTATAGAAAGATAATTTTGTCGTTTTCTAACTACGACTATACTTCTGTTGTGGGGTCCACCAATGATTGTGCCGTCGTACGAATATTCCCCGACAAAAAGAATATTCCCCGACCAAACGAATATTTTAAAACAACTTGCTTACTTTACAAAATTTATAAATAATACCCACAACTATAATATTATATCAAATCCACACCATAATTATTTCGAAAAAATTAAATATTTATTCATAAAATCTGGGGTCTCACAGATAGACATATAATAATACTTACTTATAAGGGTATGAGTTTTGGCCTTTTTAACATAGTTATACATTTTGTATTTTTGTATGTACAATTATATATATATATATATATATATATATATAAATTATATGTATATAAACAGCTGTGTAGTACACAGTCGTATTATGTCAATAATTTTTTTGGACTATAGCGACGGTTCAACTGAACCGTCGCTATAGACCAAAATATCTATGGCGACGGTTAAACCGTTGCCATAAACAAAAAAAATCACTACTAAAAAAATGTCAAGAATACGTGACGGAATTTTGTGACAGTTTTTAAAAACAATCACAAAAGATAATAATTTGTGATGAACTTTTTAAGCAATCACAAAATAATAGTATATATGATGGCTCTTAGTGATGACTAATCTTGCCATCACTGTATTATAATTGTGATGGTCATGTCAATCACATCAATTTTTTCACGTAAAATAAATTTTCTTTTTCTGACGCACTAAGTCATCACTTATAGATATACACTTTTCGTGATTGCATTTAAGCTATCACTAATATTTTAATGTAAGAAATAATAATCAAAACAATATTTTATGACGGTCGTGACAATCATTAAAAAAGATAAATTTTTGTTACGACTATTATTTGCAATTACAAAAAGTAGGTATTTTGTAATGGAATTTTCAAGCCATCACAAAATAATAAAATATATGATGGCTCTTAGTGATGACTAATTTTACCATCATTATAGAGTATTTGTGACTGCCATTACAATCACCAAATCTTATGTGAAAGTAATTTTGTTTAGTAAGTCAACTCAAATATGTTTCCTTTTATATTTTGTTTTAAAAATATAATCATGATCTGGACTTTGGTGTAGTGGTAATACTCGTTATTTAGTTTACAAATGGGAGAGGGTTCGAATCCTACAAGTATCATTTGATACAATTAATATAGATACAATTAATATAGTGAAATAAATTATACCTATATTCACGTTCTTATATTTGATCCCTAAAGTCTTATAAGCGTTTGCGTGATTGCCAAAATCATCACGTAAAATCTTATCATCACGTAAAACATTTCATGATGGGCGTATACAAGACGACCATTGTGATGCTTAAAGCCATCACGTAAACCTTTCGTGATGGTTTTTTTACTTTTTGTGATTATTTTTGGCCATCACAAATAACCATTTTTTTAGTAGTGAATTATCGTTATAAGCGACTATGTACTACACAACTGTGTGTATATATTTTTTCATATATATATATATTTTTTCATATATATATATATATATATATATATATATATATATATATATATATATATATATATATATATATATATACGGTCCGAATCTCAAGTTCACCCTTTATTCAACTCACCCGAGCTCACCCCCTTTAGCGACGGACCCGGCGACGGTTTGGTCATACAACTGTCGTCTATATTTTTAGCGACGCTATATGTTGTCCGTCGCTAAAAATATAGATGACGGTTGTATAACTGAACCGTCGCCGGGTTCGTCGCTAAAGGAGGGTGAGTTCGGATGAATTGGATGAAGGGTGAGCTTAAGATCCGAACTCTCTCTCTCTCTCTCTCTATATATATATATATATATATATATATATATATATATATATATATATATAGGTATAAAGAGTTCGTGTGTCGCATGTGCATATATAAGGCATAAATATTTTTTTTTTAAACTTAACTTGATCCCTAAAAAAAACCATTATGTATTGATTTGTTCATTAAGTTATTAGGCATTCATTTTTTTTATTATTATTTTTTCTTAAACTCCAACTCAACTATAAAATTTTAAATAGAGCGCATGTATCAATATAAACTCACTTAAATTGGAATGAAGATACATTAGATCCGATTATAAATATACATTTCGATCCCATTCAGGAAGAGTCAGTTTCAAAATTAATAATTTGAAACTCTTTTAAATTTAAAGTTGATATGAGTTTATATAATTAATTAATGCAATTATAAATGCATATGTTACAAACTATTTAAGAAATAATACTATTAGATACTAGTATATTTTTATAAGAAAAGATATATGTTACAAACTATTTAAGAAATAATAATATTATTTATATATTTATAAGTGTAGGATAGACAAAATGTCCCATAATGATGATTCGAACCTTTTGGATACAACTGGTTTATTATCAACACCATGTCTACCCTAATTCATGGTGTTCATTGGATGGATCACAGCCAAAAGTTGAGTTATCCAATAGAAAATAATTTATAAATATTAAAAGGGAAATGTGATGAAATATTAGCAAGTGCAATTGATAGTGATGGAAGACAATTCCATGCACATTATTCGAGGTTAATTGGACAAATTTATGTTCTTGATAATCCCTAATTCTCATTATAAATTACACATAATGAGAAATATTATTAATTCAAATATTAGTTAATTAATATTGATTTAAAATTTTATTATTAGTCAGGCTCTAATCATGTTAAGTCTTGTAATAATTCTTTTTAGTTCGTCATAAGTTCATGTTTGGTCCCTCCACTTACGCTTAAAAGTCATAATATATAATTAATAAAAAGAAAAAGGTAATTAATTATATGACATAAGAGAAAGAAACAAAGGAATGAAAAGCCATACCCCAAGTATCCTTTTTTGGGTGGAATTTGACACTAGGAAAATGCCAAAAATGAATTAAAGGGAAATCCACCTTGTGTAATAGGGACAAATTATGATCTAACCTTTGTTTTATGTATAAAAAGGGAAAGAAAAATAAACAAAAATAAAATTGTTTCAATTCTCTAGAGGGTATATTTGTTAATCGAGAACGGTTAACATGAAGTTAACTTTGGTCAATTGATCAATACTATATTGACACGCAGGCGAGAGGTGATCTTTATCTGCTTGTCAACACTGTATCGGTCAATTGACCAACTTACTATGAAGTAAATTTCATGATAACCAGATCCTTGTTAATCTGATAAGGAAAGAAAATATTGTTTAAATTGTGTTTTTGTATCAATCAATATTTTCTTTATTTAGTATGAAAATTTATTTTTCTATTCAAGTTTCTTTCTTTCTTTCAATTCTTTACTTAACCTTGCTTAATTATTAACTTGGTAGTGTTGAATTGAGATATAATTTGACTTTGACATAAAACATCAAGGTGATGTAAATTTAATTCTCCTTTAATAAACTTTATATCAGAATTATAGATAAATTTCATTTTTTTTTATTTTGAGATAATTTCTTTGAGTCGGATGCAAAATTCTCGAAGTAAATCTAAGTAAGATTTCTTTAAGGATTCCTCCATAACCAAGATCTGAAGCGTCTGTTTCTACAATCTTTTTAGCCACAGGGTTAGGGATATTAAGATATGGAAGAGATTTAGCTTTAAGCTTAATTTTCTGTACTGGTTTAGTATATACTACATTTCCATAAAATAAGAAGTCTTATATATATATCTAGGAGAAAAAAACTATTCATTTCCTATTTTGCCCCTAAAAATAGAGTATTTGAGAGATAGGAGAAAGAGTAATTAATTAGTGTATGGATAGTAATAAAAGTTTAAATCAGCATTAATTACCTAATATTAAAATTAATAAAATTTCTTAACATATATGATTATGTCTTAAACGACTTATATTATGACAAGAAGGGAGAGTATCTATTATTTTTATTATGAATGAGGCATGACTCATACTTAGCACAAGTACAAAAGTTAAAATAGGGATGCATTCCCATTGGCATTAATTTAAAACTAAGTTCATTAAAAGGAAAATGATCCACCTTATCATCTTTTTTTTTATAGTTTTAATCATGTTAAGTCTTGTAATAATTCTTTTTTGTTTGTCATAAGTTCATGTTTGGTCCCTCCACTTACACTTAAAAGTCATAATATATAATTAATAAAAAGTAAAATGTAATTAATTATATGACATAAGAGAAAGAAACTAAGGAATGAAAAGCCATATCCCAATTATCCTTTTTTGGGTGGAATTTGACACTAGGAAAATGCCAAAAATGAATTAAAGGGTAATCCACCTTGTGTAATAGGGACAAAATTCTGATCCAACCTTTGTTTTATGTATAAAAAGGGAAAGAAAAATAAACAAAAATAAAAATAAAATTGTATCAATCCTCTATAGGGTATGTTTGTTAATCTAATAATGAAAGAAAATATTGTTTAAATTGTGTTTTTGTATCAATCAATATTTTCTTTATTTAGTATGAAAAATTATTTTTCTATTCAAATTCCTTTCTTTCAATTCTTTACTTAATTTTGCTTAGATACTAACTTGGTATTGGTGAATTGAGATATAATTTGATTTTTGAGTTCAAAAACGGCATATTAAACTTTAAAATGATGTACGTTTATTTAATTTAATTGATATAATTATTATAATTGTATTTATTATATAACGAAAACTATTAATAATATTACTAAGTTTTCTAACATTAATATTGAAAAAGTAAAATCAGAAGCTTTTTGTAGAGTTAGAGCATCTCCAGCAGATAAACTATCTGCTGGACTATATTTAGTTCATATGACATCAGTAACTGTGCTTTAGTTTTTAGTCTTTCTAGCAGATGGACTGCCACGTGGACTATAATATAAAAAGATTAAAATAATCAATGAATTTATAAAAAAACTCCAACGGTTATATTCCAACGGCTATATTTTAAATAACAAATAATCTAGTTCTCATTAAAGAGATATTATCAATAAAAAATAAAAATCAAATATAATAAAAATATAAACTATTATTAACAAAATACTTACAATTGTTAAATGTTGAAGTAATTGATTGAAACATGTAAAATGTATTGAATTATTGTACATATTTATAGATTTTTCAATTAACCTTTCAATTTTTGCTATTTTTTATTATTGTTATGATACAATTCTTTATTACCTTTTCTGATCCAATTTCTATCCGTTGCTTTCCCTTCGACTTCTTCACTTCAGTATCTTCTTCTCCTTCATCTCCCTTTTCAACATCCCTTCATCTCCTTCTTCTTTTTCTTCATCCTCTCTCCCATTTAAATATATTAAAATTATAGTCCACAAGATTTTGGTTACTTGATTTGGTCAGTCTGGGTCACCGAAAAAATGGCTCGACTATATTTAATCCATCTGTTAGAGCAAAATCTGCTTCCTAGACTATATTTAGTCTAGGATTTTCGCTGGTCTGGCCTCCTAGAGTTCCTTTTAGATAAAATAGTATAATCATATGTGCCATAATTGATAATCCGAAGAAAATACGAATTTGAGAATCCAACTTATATATATATATATATATATATATATATATATATATATAATCGTCAAATAAGAATCGGGAATAATTCTCACAAATAAATAAATTTTTCCGTCCTAAATTAAAATTTGAAACTCGAGAATATATATATATATATATATATATATATATATATATATATATATATATATATATATATATATATATATATATTAACATTATGTTTCCTATGTGGGTGGTCCGCATGCGAACCCCCTTTAGTAACGGATAAAATTATTGCTAATTCCGTCGGTATAGGGTCTTAACCGGGCTGAATCGGGCTAGCGACGGTTCTGGGCTATCACAACGGTTCAAACCCTATGGCGACGACGAGTTTAGCGACGGTTTTGTCCGTCGTATGCGGACCACCCACATAGAAATCTCTATGTATATATTAAATAGACAAAAATATAGACTATCGTAATTTTTCAACACGAGTAATGCAATAAAAATGAGGTAGTCGTGATAACTCCACAATCAAATCTGAAAAGATGTCTTTACCGAGTAACACAAATCAAACCTCTTATATGGAGAGAGTAGGAAAAAAAACTCCATAGAATGGAAAAATCAAACTAGGAGAAGAAAGAGTTCACAAAGTAAAAAAATCCAAATTATGAAAAATAAAACTCCATAAAGATAAAGAGATCACATAAAATAAGAAAAATAAGACCTCATTAACTTCAGGCTATTTGAAACTTAATAATTTTGGGAATACAGTCTACTTATGAAGTTAAAGACTTCATTGACTGAAATTTAAAACATTCAATAGATATTCTTTTTTGAGTTGGTCATGAGTTAATCAAGAAATGGATATTCTTTTTTGAGTTATTTATGAAAGTAAACTCTAAATTTTTTTATCCAAAACTAAAGTATACTTATCATATCATATTCAAAACTAATATTATCACCTCCAACAAGTTTTTTTTTCTTTTCTTTTTGTATAGATTTACATATTGTAATATCATATCGATTTTAAATTTGAAATGTATGAAATTAATTTTCAAACCACCTATAATAATCTTTCATTTTTTTGGATTGGGAAGAGTACTACATATAATAGACTAAAATACATTAACACCTCTTATAGATAATAATAACACTCACCATCCTTCTAGCTTTTTAAGTAACAGTCAATACTCCTCTAGCTTATAATATATAACATTCACTACCCTTAGTGTGGTTGACCAACTAATATTATAAAATATTTTTAATATAATGTATAATATATCCTTCAAGTATATATAAATTTGTATGTTGTAATTTTTACTTAACTTGATCTAATTAATTAAATTATGAATTTGTGCAATAAATAACATATTAAATTTATTTTATCAAGAAAATAAAGTCCTACACTTTTTGTTAATTAAATTTCTTAAAGATTTAACTTTATGAAATATGCATTCAAATAAATTTTTTGTAATTAAAAAGTAAAATTTTAATAAGCATTAAAGTACAAATTAACGCAAAAAAAAAAAGTATAATTATTTTCCCCAAATATTAAAATTTATGTAAAATAAGCTTATTATTACATGACGAATCTTATTATTAATATAAAAAAGTATTAAAAATTATATTAATTATTTTTCTCAGATATTATATTAAAAATAAGTCACTCTTTAGCATAATCATTTACAATAAAAATGACAAATGTTATTATTGATCAAAAAAGAAAAAATACATTAAAAAATTCTTTTATTAAGATAGAGGTAATAATAAATATTATTATATTTTCTTTTATTCAATATTGTATAAAACAACACCAATTGTATACAAAAAAATTTAATTAAAATCATAAATATCCCAAATTTTGACTTATACTCAAGAAAATTTTAACATATAAAAAACATAATATGAAACTAAAAATTCAAATAATAACTTTTGTTGTTAACCACCAAAAACTAAACTATCAAAATACTCAATCATTTTAATCAGAAAACTCCATTAATAATTTAATTTAAAATTCTTAATATTTATATCACTTATCCAAAAATTATTCATAAATTATTTGAATGAGATAGTCTTAATTACAAATAAAATAATAATTAAAATGTATTGTATTAAAAAAAGGATAATTAAACATATATATTATTTAGGAATTAAAATTTGATAACATACAAGGGAAAATATGTAATTTTATTTATTTATACAACTCTAAAAAGTTGCAGGTGTACTAACTCTTATTTAAAAACTAAAAGGGAGGTGAGTGTTATTATGGTTATCTAGAGGGGGTGTCAATGTATTGTACTCTCTATATATAAACTAAAAGGGAGGTGAGTGTTATTATGATTATCTAGAGGGGATGCCAATATATTTTACTATATATATATATATATATAGTATTAATTGAGATTTGTGGTAAAGGTATATCTAATAATTCTAAAAAAAATTTAAATTGCATAATAATATTATGCAGTGTTATTAGAAATTTTTAATTAGCTTTAACTATTATATATGCTAATATTTTATAAAAAAAAAATAAGAAAAAAATTACCCCGACCGACCATGCAAGGGCAATCATATTAATTAGTCTATTTAAATTCTAAAATAGATCGATCAGCATCTCAATTAGCCTTATCCAAGTTGGAATAATTTTTCACAACACTAATTATTAGTGTTAAAGAGATAAAATGGGATAGCCTTATCCAATCCAAGATGGAATAATTTTTTCAGAACATGCACTAATTATTAGTGTTAAAGAGATAAAAACTTAGTTCTTTTTTTTTACAAGTCTCTCACGGGCCAAATTTATTCATAATAATCAAAAAACATCTGTTAGAAGCAAATGAAATAAGCTAGGATCGATGAATATTTCCAAACCAAAAAGTAGGAAAAACAAACGACTCAAATTGTGCCAACCCACAGGGCAGGGAGCTTCTGACTAATCCGAATCCAATCCGTAGCCAGCAGTACGGGTAACTTAATTAATTAACCTTTAAAAAATGCATGCAGGATGAATAAATCTCAATCACAGCAAATTATAATTAAATGATGTCTTAAATCCAAATAATAATCATCAATAATTGAGTCCAAATAAGAATCTTCTTCAACCCGCTAGAGGTTGTATGACTTGAAGGCAATCAGTTTGTACAATAATACAATTATAACTTAACTTATTTCATTCGTTTTATGGACAGCAACACCTTCAGAACAATCAACCGATCCATAAATTGTCAAGAAAATGAATCCGATGAACAACTGCACCAATCACCTTACCCAAAGAATCACCAAGAACAAAACCATAACCCCGAATATATATACGCATGCATGTGCATGCATCACAATAAATTTGATAAATGAACCTGCTGGAGGCAGAGACGGATTTTAACTAATTTTTTTTGTTGAAAGTTAAATAAAAAAATTTGAACTAATCATAATAATATTTACAAATTACAATAAATATTCATAATATAAACTAAAAAAGAAATTTTAAATAAAAAATATTTAAATACAATTTAGAAGACAAAAGTAGAATGAATATATGTTTTTTGCCCTCTCCAAGTATAACTCTTCTATTAATTTGTCCCTTTAAATTTATTCACTTACATATTTACCCCTACTTATATACCAATAAAAAAAATCCAACAGGGGCAACTGTCTATGCTGCCCCCTTAATGGATCCGCCCCTGGCCGGAGGTTTGCACCAAGAATTAACAGACTGAATATATAGGGGTAGCAACATTAGGAACAACAAGCTTAGCTCGATCTAGCTTCAGAACAAGCAAGACGATCATGGACAAAATTCATTGTTCCCGGCCAGGTAGGGGATACTTATAGAGAATATTGAACTCTCCTCCTCGAGTCATACTAGTAAACCAATTGACCATCACTCCCCAAATAATTATCTAAATACTTAATAAAAGTATATTAAAAATCTCATTAATTATCCTAAAATTTATTATTATTTCAAATGACAGGTTTCATGGTTGTTCATTTGCAATGAACGTGGCCTTAGTTGGAGGCATGCAGTTTAAAATTCATGATAGTTCATGGACGTCAATCATTAATTTTCACTTTAATTAAGCCTACTACTAGCAGTGTCAACTATACTAATCAATGAATAATGGTTATGGTTAATGATAATCAATGATTCAATGAGTGTGATGCGCTAATTAATGATATTAAAATTTTCTAATTCAGCTTTTCGTAGCTTTTAATTTATTTAAATAAAATATATATTTTTTAAAAAATTGTTTCAATCTCAAAATCAATTTTTATGATTTTTTAAAAATCTATCTTAAGTTGATTTGAATTACTTTGTTTATTACTCCCTTGATCCCAAGATAAAAGTCTTGGTTGACTTTTTGTGCATATCTATAATAATAAGATATAACCCAATTTGAATTTGGGTGGAAAAATACAAAGACGGTTTAAATTCATTATAATTTTCAAATGGTTAAATAGAGAAAGATGGAGGATTTCGTTACGTTGTGCCTTCAGAAACGGACAATTACTAACAAATATGATACTAGTAAAATAACAAAATTATTCATACTTTAATTCTTCTTTAATTGCACAATTTTCTGCATATAACTAATGATATTTCATAAATATGTATACATAATATAAATATAACAATTAATACTAAGCGTATTCGAGTATTTTTGCAAAAGAGATAGCTACCAAACTTCATTAATTATGTATGTATTTATAATTTTCTCCTATATTTAAAGAAAAAGATTATAAAACAATAATTATGACTACAATATTGTTAAAAGGTAACTTATGTTTCATTTAATCTTAAAATCTCAAAAAAAATGGATTCTATTAATTTAAAATTTTATAGAGGATTCCAACTAGGTATTAACCTAATGGTTAAATATGAAGTTCTCAAATTCGATCTCATTTGTAAAGCATAAGTTATTATATTATTATTATTTTTTACTCTCTTTGTCCCATAATAAACGTTTTAATTTGAATTTAATGGTCAAATTATTTTTTTTAAAATTCATGATTGAAAATATTTATATAGAATTTTTAAATTATAAAATTTGACACTAATAGTAAATTATTTGTAGTTTATTAAGATTATTATCACTGGCAAATATCTTAAATTATTTTAAGATTTATTAATTTTAAAAATAATCAATCAGACACTTAAAATCAAGCTAGAACATTTATTATGGAATAGAGGGAGTAGAATTTATATAG
Organism: Panax notoginseng; assembly: GCA_016801055.1. NCBI lineage: Eukaryota > Viridiplantae > Streptophyta > Magnoliopsida > Apiales > Araliaceae > Panax > Panax notoginseng. The sequence continues at coordinate 25,645,193 of CM029020.1, read as the reverse complement.
TACAATTCAATTTTAGAAAGAGAGACTTTCATCACTGGCCTATCAGATTTGGTCTAAGTGGTGATTTTGTTGTTCCTTCTTTATTAGAAGTTTGTATAGTACTGTACTATTTATTATGAAAATTAATATTTTTACAAAATAAAAATGATATTTTTCTACATATTATTATCTGATAAGTAAATCGTACACTTATGTGAGAGAAAATTTGTTAAAATCTTAATATTTATTTGTCAAATAATAATTTCTTTCATCATATATTTGAGGTTTGTGATTATATATAAATCTATCACTCACTGCATAAATTTGAAGTAATTATAAATGAAAAAGGTTGATATTAATTATGAATGTAAGACCCCAACTTTTATAAATAAAGATGAATTTTCTATAAATATCATTTTTGAATATTATGGAGTTAATTTGATATAATGTTATAGTTGTGGGTAATATTTATAAATTTTGCAAAGTAAGCAAGTTGTTATAAAATATTCGTTTGGTCGGAGAATATTCTTTTTGTCGAGGAATATTCGTACGACGGCACAATCATTGGTGGACCCCACAACGAAATTATTGTCGGATGGAGAAAACGACAGAATTATCTTTCTATAAAAATAACGGCTGAAGTGTTACCGTTAAAACCGTTAAAACTGTTGAACTACTCGGTAGTAAAAGTACAGTAATACGCGTGGTTGCATAGTAGCACACGGTATTGATTATTGATGCTTACGTGAGAAGTCACTCAGCTATACTCAATTATTGCTACAGTAATTGCTGCATCATATCTCTTAAATTATTGTCATAGTATCATCTGTATAATATGTTATATTATTGAGACGTTGTGGTAAGTTTGGTTATTTTATGGGGGGCCATATGTCATCATCTAAGAGTCTCTTCGTCAATAGTAATTACCGTCGTCAATAGTATTTACCTTGGTCAATAGTAATTACCTTCGTCAATAGTATTTACCTTGGTCAATAGTAATTACCTTCGTCAATAGTATTTACCTTGGTCAATAGTAATTACTTTCGTCAATAGTAGTTGTCCCTTCAATATTACCAAGAGTCATTTGACCCTTCGTTAAGACCAAGAGTCATTTGACCCTTCGTTAAGACCAAGAGCCACCCTCAGTTTTTCTATAAATAGAGGCCTAGGGCTTCATTATTTTTCACGAATTCATTCAAGCTATAGAGAGAGAAAGTATAGAGAGAATAAGAGAGAGAGAGAGATAAAAGTATTCTGCTACATCACTTTTCCAATATCCAGTTCTTTTAAGGTAGGGAATATTATTTCTTTTATATTCATGAAGAGAACTTCTGTTATTCCATTTGTTATTATTCTGTTGGAATAACCAGTATACGCGGTCTACCCTATACTTGGTGACATTCTTCTATTATTCTGTTGGAACATCCTGTCTGTGTGTTTTACACCGGACCTGGTTCCGTTTATTATTCTGTTGGAACATCCTGTCTGTGTGTTTTACACCGGACCTGGTTCCGTTTTATTATTATTCTGTTGGAATATCCTGTCTGTGTGTTTTACACCGGACCTGGTTCCATTATTTATTATTCTGTCGGAATATCCTGTCTGTGCGTTTACGCCGGACCTGGTTCCATTATTTATTATTCTATTGGAATAACCTGTCTGTGCGGTCTATCGCATGCATGGTGATTTCTTTTGTTATTCCATTCTTTATTGTACTCAGTTGGTTAAGTTTTGACTTCTATACTCCATGAAATTTGTGGAATATCCTTGATAGTTGCGTTTCATCCAGTATCTTTTCAAGAAAATATTCTTCTAAGCATTCTTGAATTTTACTCCACAATGCAGTATCATGTTGACAATTTGGACGTTGTTAATTCCTGGATAAATTAATTCTTGAACTTGTTTTATTGAATTCTTATATCATTGTCATCATCCTCATGTTTATAAAATGTTGAAAGTCATCTGTGGCATGTAGTGCATAGATGGACTTGGTATGATTATGACCAGGGATTATTCGGTATAATCATGACCGTAATGTTACAAATGATGTGGTAAAAGTCCTCATTGGCCCGTAGTGCATTGATGGACAGTTGTTGGCATGATCATGACCATTAATGAATACACGAATATCCTTGGCCGTAGTGCAGGGGTGATTCGATGATGTGGATTATTTTATTAAGCTGAGTCTCAGCGATTACAGTGTTGAAAAACTTTTTAAATCATAAAAGATAGTAGAGTTTATTTTCTACTTGACTCTTTTAATGGATTGCTTGTTCCGCTACAGTTAAACTTGATGTCTATTATATTTTATCAGTTTAACATTGTTGAAGGCTAATGATAATTTATTCTGCATTATCTTAGTCATAATATTTCTTACTGGGCTAGTTGAGCTCACCCTTTCTTTCACTGTTCTCTTCAGGAAATGAGAACGTAGCTGGGGCAAGTCGGGGAACGGAGTGATGGTCCGAATGATAGTATTAGTTAGTAGTCCTCACTATTCTATGTAATGGTGTGTTAATAAATGTAATGAGGACTCCTTTTGAGTATGAATACTCTCTAGAAGATAATATTTGTATTCAAACTCACACAGTGTTATTGTACACGACAGTTGTATTATTAAGTTGTATTTGTATTCTGTACTATGTATCTGACGACCCAAGATGGGTGATGTATACCTAATTTTGGGGGCGTCACAGTTGGTATCAGAGCTTAGGGATATGATCCCTGGCTAAGATGTGAGAATAGAACTAGGAGGGGAGAGACGGGGAATTCCTTCGCTAGTATGACATACCTAAGTTTATTTGCATGGTATTTAATTGGTCGGTCATAATATAAGGATAATATATGACATATCAATTAATTTTTATTTTGTGGCAGTATCTGAAAATGGCATCTGAGAATGTTGAGAATAGCAATGGAGCACAGACGACTGTTGATTCACCACATATCAATAATCAGGATAATGTGCATCAGGAAGGTGTCAATCCTCATGCAAACAACAACACTGACCAAATGATGAATGATCAAATGTTCAGAGGCTTTATGCAATTCATGCAACAACAGGTGAAAGCGGCTCCTGTCCACAACGTAGGTGGAAATACTGGAAACTCTCTGGCGGTCACCGCTAAACAGTTTAAGGAGCTGGGACCACCGGAGTTTAAGGGAGAACCCAAACCACTTGTAGCTGAAACATGGATAAAGCAGATCACCAAGATATTTGATGTCTTGGGTTGCTCCGAGGAGCAAAAGGTTCCCTTTGCCGCCTTTATGTTGCGAGGAGAGGCAGATTACTGGTGGGAATCGATAAAGCGTACTCAACCTGCCGCACTGAAGATGTCTGGGAGAAGTTCCAAGAGCTGTTTAACGACAAATACTTTCCCGAGAGTATTCGTCACATGAAGGAGGTGGAGTTCATCAAATTGGAGCAGAATAATATGACCGTGTCGCAGTACGAGGCAAAATTTGCGGAGTTATCCCGGTTTGCGTCCCACCTGGTGGATAATGAAGAAAGAATGACGCGGATGTTTTTAAGAGGTTTGAAGCCGGAGATACGTCAACATCTTGTTTCTCATAAACTGTGTTTGTATTCAGATGTTGTAAATAGGGCTCAGTTGGTGGAGCGCGATAACGAGACAACGCAACCAAAAGAGAGCAGCCGGCAAAATGATAATACCAGTGAGAGCAGTCATCGAAGCGGTGACAACAAGCGTGGAGGGAATCAACAGGCCAGAAATGGTAACCACTTCGGTGGTAATCAGGGCCAAAACAATAAGAATGGACATTTCAAGAAGAGGAGATTCAACAATGATGGAAAGACGTCAGCACCAGCACCTGTCGTTAAGGAAGGAGAACGACCACCTATCATATGTTTCAAATGCGGAGGGGAGGGGCACATCAGTCCAAACTGCGCGATGCCGTCCAAAGCATGTTATAATTGTGGAAGAGAAGGTCATTTAGCCCGATTTTGTCGTTTACCGAAGACAAATTCAGCTAGGATGGAGGCACCAAAAGCCGTCCCAGAAAAGTCAAAACCGGTTGTGCAAGGGAGAGCGTTTGTTGTGAACTCCCAGAGAGCAAGGAACCCGAATGAGGTCATCACGGGTAAGCTTATCATAAACTCTAAAGAAGTTTATACTTTATTTGATACCGGTTCAACCCATTCTTTTATTTCTCCTACTTGCGCTCATCGATTAAATTTGATTCCGGAGAAATTAGACTTTGACTTATCTGTGGAAACTCCGTTGGGAGAAACCTTCATTACCTCCACTGTTTATAAGTCTTGTTTGGTTCAAGTTGGTACCCACACATTACCTATCGATCTGATTTCATTAAAAATACTTGCATTTGACGTGATTCTAGGGATTGATTGGTTAACTACTCATTATGCAAAAATTGATTGTTTTCGTAAGGTTGTTAGTTTTCATATTCCTAATCGACCTATTATGCGAATTCAAGCAACCAAACCATTAAAATCAATCGCTGTCATCTCAAGCCATAAAGCTATTCGTTTATTGAAAAACGGATGTCAAGCTTTCTTAGCTCATGTCACAGATCTAAACAAAAATACGTCAGTTTTGAATGATATTTCTATTGTTAATAAATTCCCTGACGTATTCCCTGAAGAACTTCCTGGCCTACCCCCAGAGCGTGAAATTGAATTTTGTATCGATCTTGAACCCGGTACAAAACCCATTTCCAAAGCCCCATATCGAATGGCTCCTATTGAACTTCAGGAGTTAAAGACCCAACTGCAGGAATTGTTAGACATTGGCTTTATTCGTCCTAGTACTTCTCCTTGGGGTGCTCCTGTTCTATTCGTGAAGAAGAAAGATGGAAGTATGCGACTTTGTATTGATTATCGGGAGTTGAATCATGTCACCATCAAAAACAGGTACCCATTGCCACGTATTGATGACCTGTTTGACCAGTTGCAAGGAGCACAATTCTTTTCAAAGATCGATCTTCGTTCTGGATATCATCAGCTGAAGGTTAGAACTGAGGATATTCCAAAGACGGCTTTTAGAACTCGGTACGGGCATTATGAATTCTTAGTTATGTCTTTTGGATTGACTAATGCTCCTGCTGCCTTCATGGATATGATGAACAGGGTATTCAAGGAATATTTGGATCACTTTGTGGTCGTCTTTATTGATGACATCCTTATTTATTCCAAAAGCCGTGAAGATCATGAGCAACACTTGAGGCTGGTACTCCAAAAGCTTCGTGAATACAAGCTTTATGCCAAGTTGAAGAAATGCGAGTTCTGGCTGGAGGAGGTAGCATTCCTTGGGCACGTAGTATCAAGTCGTGGAATATCGGTTGACCCGGCAAAGATTGAAGCTATTCAAAGCTGGGAGCAACCTAAATCAGTGACCGAGGTACGTAGCTTTCTTGGTTTAGCTGGTTATTATCGGAGATTCGTGGAAGGATTTTCTCGAATCGCTACTCCATTAACTCAGCTGACTCGGAAAGATACAAAGTTTGGTTGGAGCGAAGAATGTGAGCAGAGTTTTCAAGAACTCAAGAGGAGACTCATTTCAGCACCTGTTCTAACAATACCATCTGGCTCGGAGGGATTTGTCATCTACAGTGATGCTTCGAGCAAAGGGTTGGGATGCGTTCTCATGCAACATGGAAAAGTCATAGCCTATGCATCAAGACAACTCAAGGAATATGAGAGGAATTATCCTACTCATGATCTAGAGTTGGCAGCTGTTGTCTTTGCACTTAAAATTTGGAGGCATTACTTGTATGGGGAGAAAGTGGAGATCTTTACGGATCATAAAAGCCTCAAATATTTCTTCACTCAAAAGGAACTCAACATGCGACAACGACGTTGGCTTGAACTGTTGAAAGATTATGATCATACCATTCAATACCATCCTGGAAAAGCGAACGTGGTAGCTGACGCATTGAGTAGAAGATCATATGCGGGTACAAGTGCAATATTAACAACGCAAAGGCCCATTTTGTGTGACTTGCAAAGGATGGAGATAGAGTTGAAGACTCCAGGGACCCATGTGATGATGGCGAATATACGAGTAGAACCGACTTTAATCGATAAAGTTAAAGCTGCTCAAGCTACAGACCTGGAGCTGATGCGTATGAGGAAGAAAGTGCAAGAAGGTGTTATGCCGGAAGCAAGAATCGATGAAGAAGGAATACTTCGAGTCAACTCCAGACTTTGTGTTCCTAACAACCCTGATTTAAAGTATGAAATCATGATGGAGGCGCACAACACACCGTTTGCAATCCATCCTGGAAGTACCAAAATGTATCATGATCTTCGTCATACATTTTGGTGGAGCAATATGAAGAGAGAGATAGCGTTGTTTATCTCAAGGTGTCTAACTTGTCAACGAGTCAAAGCGGAGCATCAAGTACCAAAAGGTCCATTGCAACCACTTGAAATTCCAGAATGGAAGTGGGAGCACATTACCATGGATTTCGTTACCGGTCTTCCTAGGGTTTCTCAAGGTATTGATGCGATTTGGGTCATTGTTGATAGATTGACCAAGTCTGCTCATTTCTTACCGATACGAGAAACTTATACACTTGAACGTCTTGCTCGTATGTACATAAACGAGATTGTAAGACTGCATGGTATGCCAGTATCCATAATTTCTGATCGAGACCCAAGATTCACTTCACGATTTTGGGTTAGTTTACAAAAAGCTATGGGCACGGAGTTACGATTTAGTTCAGCATATCATCCTCAGACGGACGGACAATCAGAGAGGACTATTCAAACTCTTGAAGATCTATTAAGACTCTGTGTCTTTGACTTCAAGGGAAGTTGGGACAAGTTCTTACCATTGGTGGAGTTTTCCTACAACAACAGTTATCAAGCAAGTATTGGCATGGCTCCATTCGAAGCATTGTATGGAAGAAAATGTCGTTCTCCAGTATGCTGGGATGAGGTGGGCGAAGCAACGTTGTTGGGACCGGAGTTGGTACGTATGACTACAGAAAAGATTCAAACGATCCGACAACGTATAAAAACCTCACAAGATCGACAAAAGAGTTATGCTGATCTTCATCGAAAGGACGTGGAATTTGATGTAGGAGATCATGTGTTCTTACGTGTTGCTCCATGGAAAGGAGTTACGAGATTTGGAAAGAGAGGAAAGCTAAATCCTCGATTCATCGGTCCATTTTTAATCCTCGATCGAGTAGGAACTGTGGCTTATAGACTCGCTTTACCGCCAAGTATGTCTCGTGTTCATAACGTTTTCCACATATCCATGTTACGCAAATATGTGGAAGACCCGAACCACATTATTGAGTTAGAACCGGACGAAATAGCGGAGGATTTGACGTATGAAGAAGTTCCTGTTCAAATCTTGGATAAGAAGGAACATATTCTACGCTCCAAGGTTATACCTCAAGTCAAAGTTTTGTGGAGAAACCACGATGTTGAGGAAATGACTTGGGAGTTAGAATCAGAAATGAAATCAAGGTATCCTTACCTCTTCGACATACCAGGTACGTACCCTAATTTCGAGGGCGAAATTTCATAAGAAGGGGAGGTTGTAAGACCCCAACTTTTATAAATAAAGATGAATTTTCTATAAATATCATTTTTGAATATTATGGAGTTAATTTGATATAATGTTATAGTTGTGGGTAATATTTATAAATTTTGCAAAGTAAGCAAGTTGTTATAAAATATTCGTTTGGTCGGAGAATATTCTTTTTGTCGAGGAATATTCGTACGACGGCACAATCATTGGTGGACCCCACAACGAAATTATTGTCGGATGGAGAAAACGACAGAATTATCTTTCTATAAAAATAACGGCTGAAGTGTTACCGTTAAAACCGTTAAAACTGTTGAACTACTCGGTAGTAAAAGTACAGTAATACGCGTGGTTGCATAGTAGCACACGGTATTGATTATTGATGCTTACGTGAGAAGTCACTCAGCTATACTCAATTATTGCTACAGTAATTGCTGCATCATATCTCTTAAATTATTGTCATAGTATCATCTGTATAATATGTTATATTATTGAGACGTTGTGGTAAGTTTGGTTATTTTATGGGGGGGTCATATGTCATCATCTAAGAGTCTCTTCGTCAATAGTAATTACCGTCGTCAATAGTATTTACCTTGGTCAATAGTAATTACCTTCGTCAATAGTATTTACCTTGGTCAATAGTAATTACCTTCGTCAATAGTATTTACCTTGGTCAATAGTAATTACTTTCGTCAATAGTAGTTGTCCCTTCAATATTACCAAGAGTCATTTGACCCTTCGTTAAGACCAAGAGTCATTTGACCCTTCGTTAAGACCAAGAGCCACCCTCAGTTTTTCTATAAATAGAGGCCTAGGGCTTCATTATTTTTCACGAATTCATTCAAGCTATAGAGAGAGAAAGTATAGAGAGAATAAGAGAGAGAGAGACTAAAAGTATTCTGCTACATCACTTTTCCAATATCCAGTTCTTTTAAGGTAGGGAATATTATTTCTTTTATATTCATGAAGAGAACTTCTGTTATTCCATTTGTTATTATTCTGTTGGAATAACCAGTATACGCGGTCTACCCTATACTTGGTGACATTCTTCTATTATTCTGTTGGAACATCCTGTCTGTGTGTTTTACAACGGACCTGGTTCCGTTTATTATTCTGTTGGAACATCCTGTCTGTGTGTTTTACACCGGACCTGGTTCCGTTTTATTATTATTCTGTTGGAATATCCTGTCTGTGTGTTTTACACCGGACCTGGTTCCATTATTTATTATTCTGTCGGAATATCCTGTCTGTGCGTTTACGCCGGACCTGGTTCCATTATTTATTATTCTGTTGGAATAACCTGTCTGTGCGGTCTATCGCATGCATGGTGATTTCTTTTGTTATTCCATTCTTTATTGTACTCAGTTGGTTAAGTTTTGACTTCTATACTCCATGAAATTTGTGGAATATCCTTGATAGTTGCGTTTCATCCAGTATCTTTTCAAGAAAATATTCTTCTAAGCATTCTTGAATTTTACTCCACAATGCAGTATCATGTTGACAATTTGGACGTTGTTAATTCCTGGATAAATTAATTCTTGAACTTGTTTTATTGAATTCTTATATCATTGTCATCATCCTCATGTTTATAAAATGTTGAAAGTCATCTGTGGCATGTAGTGCATAGATGGACTTGGTATGATTATGACCAGGGATTATTCGGTATAATCATGACCGTAATGTTACAAATGATGTGGTAAAAGTCCTCATTGGCCCGTAGTGCATTGATGGACAGTTGTTGGCATGATCATGACCATTAATGAATACACGAATATCCTTGGCCGTAGTGCAGGGGTGATTCGATGATGTGGATTATTTTATTAAGCTGAGTCTCAGCGATTACAGTGTTGAAAAACTTTTTAAATCATAAAAGATAGTAGAGTTTATTTTCTACTTGACTCTTTTAATGGATTGCTTGTTCCGCTACAGTTAAACTTGATGTCTATTATATTTTATCAGTTTAACATTGTTGAAGGCTAATGATAATTTATTCTGCATTATCTTAGTCATAATATTTCTTACTGGGCTAGTTGAGCTCACCCTTTCTTTCACTGTTCTCTTCAGGAAATGAGAACGTAGCTGGGGCAAGTCGGGGAACGGAGTGATGGTCCGAAGAATAGTATTAGTTAGTAGTCCTCACTATTCTATGTAATGGTGTGTTAATAAATGTAATGAGGACTCCTTTTGAGTATGAATACTCTCTAGAAGATAATATTTGTATTCAAACTCACAGTTTATGTACACGACAGTTGTATTATTAAGTTGTATTTGTATTCTGTACTATGTATCTGACGACCCAAGATGGGTGATGTATACCTAATTTTGGGGGCGTCACAATGAAATTCTACGTAAGTTTGACTATTAAAAAAATGAAGAAATTTGGAGAGGTTGTGTATGGATTGACAAAATTTTGGTCTCAAATGGGTAGGATTCTAAATAAATTGAGTCGAGTCGATTATTGAGTTAGTTAATGTTGGTTCATAAAATTTATTGAGTATGAAATAAGACTTGATTGAGGCTCGTTTAGCTACCAAGTCGAGCACGATCTCGAATTGAGTCCGAACAGTTTAAACTTTTCGAACTAATATGAACTTGATATCAATAGAAAATTACAATTTGAACAGATTCAAGTAATTTATCGAGCATCAAAATTTGCTCATTTTTGAATTATTTATATTTCGAGTTTAGCTCAAAACGAATTTTTAATCGATCGAGTACGAAACTCGAGCCCATAGAGTTTGGTTCATTTTACAACTTTACAAATGGGATTTAAATGATATGATATTAAAATATTTTAAAAATAATTTATAATATAATCAATCACTTGAAATCTGTTCAACTAATATTATAATTATACATTTAAGATACTTTTTAAAACAAAAAATTGAGACCCTAACATTGTACTTTCTATAATTTATAGTCATCTACTTCGATTCATACTATGTTCAAATTAGAGTGTCGATATTTTTGCCAAATGAAAATGTTATTCGTTCGCACGAGAGAGTAGACCCCAATAACTCATTTACTATTCTTGTGAATACTTTTTTTTATATGTATAAAATAACATTTTGTGAAATATATCGTTTTTTTTATAAAATTCAAATTTAAAATAGGGAACTGATATTTTTATATAGAAAATTGATATTTTCATATGATTCTTTTCACATGAACAATGAGTAGATTTCACATTCATATAAAAGAGACTCATATAAAATTATCATATATTTTTTTCATGTAAAAATATCAATTTTCTTAAAATATTGCAGACAAATTTATACTTTTTTCTTCTTCGAGTTTTTTTGTTTTATGCTCTGTCCATCGGTTTCAAAAGATAAGCTCATTATTAATTTTTTAAAATTTAGTTAATGATATTTTTAAATTTAAAATTAATATAAATTTTATTAATTTTAATCAATATAATAATAACTATTATAAAATATCTAAAAATACCCCTCATTATAAATTTTTTAGGTTCACAAGGGTAAAGTGTTAATGAATCATTTGAATTTTAAGTATAAAAATATCTCAATTTAACTTTTAAAAGATCTCATAATTTTGAAAGGAAAAAATATTATATATATTATTATTTTTATAGAGAAAAAGGTCGTTCACTCAAAATGACTAATGACTCTCAAACCTTCCTTAAGGAAGCATGACTTTTTGTAGGTAATACGGACAGACTAAACCGCTAGCTAACCTAAACACACCATGCCGTCATCATCATCCTCCTGTTATAATCTCAATCATCTCCAACCTCTGAACCAGATAATCATGCCCGCCATTGCCGACCTTCTCATTTTCGCTCTCCTCCCTCGACTGAACATACAATCCGTACACATACGAACAAAATCCCCACCCACAGAGCACCGTAGACACCACCTTTCCTCCCCCAAATTCATCCCCATAAACAATCACACCCCCCAACACATTCATCGCCATTAATGCCGTCATGCAGATCCCTCCAGTCAGCCCCGTAGTCAAAAACACCATCCCCGCCGTACCCATGAAGCAGAGCTGCCACGTCACGACGTTGCTCACCACCGTCGCCCAGTAAACCCCCTGACCCCGATCAAACACCTGCAAACTCTCCCTCTTCATCTCGGAGAACCCGCCGTCTGACGCCATTCCGATGGTGGCCAGCGCCGTCGCGGCGATCTCCATCACCAGCTGCATTTCCATCACCATGGCATAACAATACACCTTTTTGTAAATTTTCTCCATCACCGGTAAATACAGAGCAAACAACAATCCGGCGCCGATTGTACAAAAATACCCAATGAAATAATTCCTCCGGCTGAGTCCCGGCGGCTTGTCATGGCTCGAATTAATCGCGATTAGCACTGAACTAAGTGTCAATAAAACTACGCAATTCAGATTAGAGAATGTAATTTTTTGTTTGACGATTAGAACAGATAGGATGAGATTGAAGATTAATTGCGAGGAGAGAAGCAGAGAGGATGTTGATACAGGTAAATAAGAATTACCCCATGAGAATAAAAGGTTATTGAGGCCTAAAAAGAAGCCAATGACGAGGGATAAAAGGAAGAGTTTTGGGGTAAAATTGGAGAAGGGTTTTCTTTGGGTGGATTTGAAGAGGTAAAATGGGAGGTAAATTGGGAGAATTAAGAGAGGAAATCCAGCACATTGGACCCAAGTTGATACCCATCTGCTTGAGCCCTTGTGATTGAAGTAGAATTTTGAGAGCAAGCTTGATGAAACAGAGCCAAAAAAGAGGCACATGTAGTTGATTGCTAATAGCAACATGTAAGTCTTGTTTTTGGTACTTTTTGCTATGCTGCTGGTGATGGGTTGTTGGTGTTGGGTGGATGGTGGTGGTGACAATGGGTTGTCATTTATCATCATTTTTGCCTGACTTTGGTGGTTTTTGTGAGGAGACTTGGGGCATTAAATAGGGAAGGGGAAGGGAAGGGAAGGGAAGGGGTATAGAAGGTGGTGGGTTTTGGATCAACATTAATTCCTATTTGCTTATTTGAGTTGAAGGGGGGTTTTAGATTGAGTTTTATATGGAGTGGGGTCCATGTGCCTTTCGGCTGATGGAAGGGGGTTGCTTGGATCGAGCATGATGAGGATCAGCTGCATGACATATGGAAAAAAAGAGGGATTTAGGCGTTATAATTTGAAACGGCAGGTGCAACACATACACAAATTCATTTCACTCACTCTGACTCTACTCACCCTTTCTCTTCACTTTTACCACTCCATTTCAGCTCTTTCAATGGAGTATAGACTCTACAGAGACAGACAGGTGAGAGAGAGAGAGAGAATCTGTTTTAACTCATCTGGGTTTTTGACACCCGTGTAATAACCGGTAAAAATAAATAATTAAATAAATAATAATTTATATATATATATATATATATATATCAATTAGATTTTTTCATTTATTTGAATCAAAGTAATCATTAAATTATGTAAGCTAATAAATATTAATAATGATGGATATTAATTTTTTAAAATTGAGCCTTAAATTTTATTGGGTTTAATTTATATTTGTAGTTAATATTAAATTCCATTATAATTAGAGAAAATTAATAAAATCTATTAATAAATAAACATATAACTAAACCTAATCTTATTTTCGTTATACCGACTGAGAAAAAAAAAGAAACGAATATTAATTGTGTGAGATCAAGAAACAAAGATTGACATTTTTCTTATACAAGTTATTAATGTATATGAATGTATGTGGTATGTGGGGGAGTGGTTAGTATGAAGTTAATTTTGGCTAATTGGTCGATACAATGTTGACACGTATACGGAAGGTGATCTCTCTCTGCGTGTCAGTACTGTATTAGTCAATTAACCAACTTATCATGAAGTTAACTTTATAGTAATAGGATCCATGCATGTGTCTCTTTTATAACCTAAAGATAATTGCTACTGTGGGTTATTCGGAGTTGTGTTTTCAAGTTCCATCAAGTTGCTCTATGTATATTTTATTTGTGTACAGTCTGTCAAAATTACGTCGTTTTGACAAATTTATTTTTAATTTTTGATTTGAGAGAAGAAGATCTATTTTTTTAAAATAAATTTGCCAAAACGATATAATTTAGATAGACTGTGTATAAATAAAATATACACAACTGTATAGGGTGATATTGCCATTTATATTAATAGGTTACTGATTATATTTCAAACGTGTAAGTTATTCATGAGTAGTCATCATGTAACACTTGGTAAATATTATATTTACCTATTAATGTATTGTATGGTATTAAACTGTTAGGACATGTAGGTGGTGTGAAAGAGTTGATTTATATCAATAATAATAATAATAATAATTTATTATTAAAGCCAACAAGAACTTGAGATTGTTATAGGATTGGAGAGTGGTTAACATAAAATTAAATTTGATAAATTGACTAATATTATATCAACATGTAAGTGGGAGGTGATCTCTTTCTCTACGTGTCAGTACTGTATTAATGACTTGACCAACTTACTATGAAATTAATTTCATAGTAACCGAATTAGACATGCATGATATATATATATATATATATATATATATATATATATGGTGTTTTCAATTATTTTAATAATAAATATTGAAATGGCTAGTATTTCAGTATAACAGTAAGTGATGATACTAAATAAATCATATTGAGTAACATTAATGCACAAACATAAATAATTAAATAAACTTATAAATTTATATTTTTGTATAATTAGCTTAGTCAGAAGAAGTTTAATGAATTATATTGGGATAATAATTTTTGAGTATTACATTATTTAATCCATGTACGTATTTCGTACTCTTTCAGCGAGAATATTTTGATTTTAATTTGTTCATTTTGTTACTTGTTTCAAAATTTAGTATTACCTCTCATTATTATTCTTTGTTAAATTAATTATGATAGTTCATTTTAGCGTCGATATTTTGAACTCCTATTTCTACTCTTTAGACTAATGTATCATGTTTAGAATTTATTGTGATGTTTATAGTAATGTACATGTTAGTATATTTTTGGAGACTTTGTATTGATAATTCGTTTCGATTTAACATATACGTATTAGAACTCATTTGTGTTGATATTGTGTTGCATGTGTTGTGACATGATATGTTTATTATAACTTAACGTAGGGTATACTTGAGCTATAACCACCAATGGGGTACCAATAAATGTATGTCCTCCAGGCACCGAGGCATGATATCTTCCGTGGCGGTGTGATCAGTCCATGATGTCTCTATTTTGTGCTCCAGTGGGAGTTGACCATTTGGTGATTTGCTGTGAAAGACATATGGGTCGACCTTAGCTAATTTTCTGTTCTGCGGATTGGTGATTTTTGCTTCAAACACGCCTTCTGATTTTGCATTCATGGTCCAATGTTTGTGACTTGTCTATGTAGTATTATTTGACTTGCTTGTATGACAATATATATTTCTATTTTGTTTTGAACTGGTATGAAATAACACTAATCCATTTGATTCAACCTATTATTTCGTTGTGTTAGTTTTGTTCGTTTCAGTTCATTTAATTAAGTTAGTTATTCAGTTTCATTATTTGTGTACTCTATATCTGTTTGGCTCATGCTATGTTTTTCTTCCAGCAGAAAATCAAGGAATCAAGGACAAGTGTGATGAGAGCTCTTTTTTATCCAATTATTTTAAATATTTTGTTTATGTTGTGATCAAAATTTAGTATTACCTCTCATTATTATTCTTTTTTAACACTGTTATCGCTGTGACTCAGCTTAATAAAATAATTCACATCATCGAATTACCCTTGCAATACGGCTAAGGATATTCGTGTATTCATTAATGGTCATGATCATGCTCACAACTGTCCATCAATGCACTACGGGCCAATGAAGACTTTTACCACATCATTTGTAATATTACGGTCATGATTATACCGAATAATCCCTGGTCATAATCATACCAAGTCCATCTATGCACTACAGGCCACAGATGACTTTCAACATTTTATAACATGAGGATGATGACAATGATATAAGAATTCAATAAAACAAGTTCAACAATTAATTTATCCAAGAATTAACAAAGTCCAAATTGTCAACATGATACTGCTTTGTGGAGTAAAATTCAAGAATGCTTAGAAAAATATTTTCATGAAAAGATACTGGATGAAACGCAATTATCAAGGATATTCCACAAATTTCATGGAGTATAGAAGTCAAAACTTAACCAACTGAGTACAATAAAGAATGGAATAACAAAAGAAATCACCATGCATGCGATAGACCGCACAGACAGGTTATTCCAACAGAATAATAAATAATGGAACCAGGTCCGGCGTAAACGCACAGACAGGTTATTCCGACAGAATAATAAATAATGGAACCAGGTCCGGCGTAAACGCACAGACAGGATATTCCGATAGAATAATAAATAATGAAACCAGGTCCGGCGTAAAACACACAGACAGGATGTTCCAATAGAATAATAACAAGACGGAACCAGGTCCGGTGTAAAACACACAGACAGGATGTTCCAACAGAATAATAATAAAAACGGAACCAGGTCCGGTGTAAAACACACAGACAGGATGTTCCAACAGAATAATAGAAGAATGTCACCAAGTATAGGGTAGACCGCGTATACAGGTTATTCCAACAGAATAATAAGAAATGGAATAACAACAGTTCTCTTCATGAATAAGAAAGAATAACACCCATTACCGTTTTAAAGAAGAGCTGAAATAAGGAAGTAGTTAAGTAGCAGAAAACTCTTCTTCTCTCTCTCTATAGTTTCTCTCTCTAGAGTTCAGTGAATTTGTAAGAAATAATGAAGGAATGAGCTGTTATTTATAGAAAAATAGAATGTATAGTAACTAATCCATGAACGGTTCAGATTGATTACTTTAATCTGACGGTCCATATTTAAAGAAAAATCTTTTAAATAAAATATAATATATTCTATTTATAGAATAACTTTAATAAAGTATTCTGTTTTATATAAAAAGATGATTCTGTTTTATTACGTTAATAATACGAATAAAACAAAACGTCATTATCGCTAAATAATTCATATTATTAACTGACAATAATTGAATCAAACTGAGTGACTTCTCACATAAGCATTAATAATAAATACCGTGTGCTACTATGCAACCACACGTATTACTGTACTTTTACTACCGAGTAGTTCAACAGTAATAATAGTAAAACTTCCGCCGTTATTTTTAATAAAATATTTTTGTCGTTTTTT
Organism: Panax notoginseng; assembly: GCA_016801055.1. NCBI lineage: Eukaryota > Viridiplantae > Streptophyta > Magnoliopsida > Apiales > Araliaceae > Panax > Panax notoginseng. Next base: position 25,628,501 of record CM029020.1, on the reverse strand, counting down.
CAATCCGACAATAATTCTGTTGTGGGGTCCACCAATGATTGTGTCGTTGTACGAATATTCCCTGTTAAAACGAATATTCCCCGACCAATCGAATATTATATAACAACTTGCGTACTTTGCAAAATTTATAAATATTACCCACAACTATAACATTATATCAAATTAACTCCATAATATTCAAAAATGATATTTATTGAAAATTCATCTTTATTTATAAAAGTTGGGGTCTTACAATTTGCTTCGTCCATAATATATGACGTTTTAAAGTTGTATATAATAATTAAAAAAATAATTGTATATTATTAAATTTAATATTAATTATCTATAATACTTTTTACTATATATGTGACGCCCCCAAAATTAGGTATACATCACCCATCTTGGGTCGTCAGATACATAGTACAGAATACAAATACAACTGATTAATACATCTGTCGTGTACAATACGACAAAACATAAACTGTGAGTTTGAATACAAATATTATCTTCTAGAGAGTATTCATACTCAAAAGGAGTCCTCATTACATTTATTAACACACCATTACATAGAATAGTGAGGACTACTAACTAATACTATTCTTCGGACCATCACTCCGTTCCCCGACTTGCCCCAGCTACGTTCTCATTTCCTGAAGAGAACAGTGAAAGAAAGGGTGAGCTCAACTAGCCCAGTAAGAAATATTATGACTAAGATAATGCAGAATAAATTATCATTAGCCTTCAACAATGTTAAACTGATAAAATATAATAGACATCAAGTTTAACTGTAGCGGAACCAACAATCCATTAAAAGAGTCAAGTAGAAAATAAACTCTACTATCTTTTATGATTTAAAAAGTTTTTCAACACTGTAATCGCTGAGACTCAGCTTAATAAAATAATCCACATCATCGAATCACCCCTGCACTACGGCCAAGGATATTCGTGTATTCATTAATGGTCATGATCATGCCAACAACTGTCCATCAATGCACTACGGGCTAATGAGGACTTTTACCACATCATTTGTAACATTACGGTCATGATTATACCGAATAATCCCTGGTCATAATCATACCAAGTCCATCTATGCACTACATGCCACAGATGACTTTTAACATTTTATAAATATGAGGACGATGACAATGATATAAGAATTCAATAAAACAAGTTCAAGAATTAATTTATCCAGGAATTAACAACGTCCAAATTGTCAACATGATACTGCATTGTGGAGTAAAATTCAAGAACGCTTAGAAGAATATTTTCTTGAAAAGATACTGGATGAAACGCAACTATCAAGGATATTCCACAAATTTCATGGAGTATAGAAGTCAAAACTTAACCAACTGAGTACAATAAAGAATGGAATAACAAAAGAAATCACCATGCATGCGATAGACCGCACAAACAGGTTGTTCCAACAGAATAATAAATAATGGAACCAGGTCCGGCGTAAACGCACAGACAGGATATTCCGACAGAATAATAAATAATGGAACCAGGTCCGGTGTAAAACACACAGACAGGATATTCCAACAGAATAATAATAAAACGGAACCAGGTCCGGTGTAAAACACACAGACAGGATGTTCCAACAGAATAATAAACGGAACCAGGTCCGGTGTAAAACACACAGACAGGATGTTCCAACAGAATAATAGAAGAATGTCACCAAGTATAGGGTAGACCGCGTATACTGGTTATTCCAACAGAATAATAACAAATGGAATAACAGAAGTTCTCTTCATGAATATAAAAGAAATAATATTCCCTACCTTAAAAGAACTGGATATTGGAAAAGTGATGTAGCAGAATACTTTTAGTCTCTCTCTCTCTTATTCTCTCTATACTTTCTCTCTCTATAGCCTGGATGAATTCGTGAAAAATAATGAAGCCCTAGGCCTCTATTTATAGAAAAACTGAGGGTGGCTCTTGGTCTTAACGAAGGGTCAAATGACTCTTGGTCTTAACGAAGGGTCAAATGACTCTTGGTAATATTGAAGGGACAACTACTATTGACGAAAGTAATTACTATTGACCAAGGTAAATACTATTGACGAAGGTAATTACTATTGACCAAGGTAAATACTATTGACGAAGGTAATTACTATTGACCAAGGTAAATACTATTGACGAAGAGACTCTTAGATGATGACATATGGCCCCCCATAAAATAACCAAACTTACCACAACGTCTCAATTATTGATTTAATAATATAACATATTATACAGATGATACTATGACAATAATTTAAGAGATATGATGCAGCAATTACTGTAGCAATAATTGAGTATAGCTGAGTGACTTCTCACGTAAGCATCAATAATCAATACCGTGTGCTACTATGCAACCACGCGTATTACTGTACTTTTACTACCAAGTAGTTCAACAGTTTTAACGATTTTAACGTAATACCTCAGCTGTTATTTTTATAGAAAGATAATTTTGTCGTTTTCTCAATCCGACAATAATTCCATTGTGGGGTCCACCAATGATTGTGCCGTCGTACGAATATTCCCCGACAAAAAGAATATTCCCCGACCAAACGAATATTTTATAACAACTTGCTTACTTTGTAAAATTTATAAATATTACCCACAACTATAACATTATATCAAATTAACTCCATAATATTCAAAAATGATATTTATAGAAAATTCATCTTTATTTATAAAAATTGGGGTCTTACAATATAATTATCTTATACTCTCTTATTTATAATATTAATATTTTTTACGAGGGATAATTTTAATTTTTTTATTTAACTCTTCTAAATTATATAAAACATTAAATAATTTAAAACAAATAAATTCATTTAAAACGTCTTATATATTCATGACATTTGGGTGTAGTTACAACTGATAAAATAACTGGATTGCAATATGATTATGATAATTAAAAAGTTAATTTCAAAAGCAGTTAATAAATTGATCTGGGAACTTTATATGATGGGATATCTTATTATTTGGTCTAACAAAATTTTGGATTATTCTTTTAAGAATATACTTTCTCCTGTAATGTATATTTTTTTCAAAGTATATTTTTTTTAAAAAATAAAAAGAAAAAGAAAAACATAGAGGGGCCTACAATTTTTCCAAGATACCTAAATACATTTATTGTAAAATAAAAATAATTATATATATATATATATATATATCTTTCTTTTACTGGCCTTTGCCGACATTCAAGCAGTCGTTCTGGTCTAATTAAATTCTATCTAATTTTAGTCGCATAATAATATGATATGATATGATATGATATGAGCATAATTTAAAAGAACCTTGATTTATTACGACTTTTATAAAAATGCATATATTTTGACAAAATGGTAAAAACAAACCTTATCATCATCTCTCTTAGTGAACATATAATGACAATTTATACACCTAATTAGTACTTGTATTGACGTGACATGTCACACTTTTATAAGACTTGCAAATTATATTATTTTTAATTTTCAGATAACCATAATGATGCCCGGGTTACCAGATTTAATTAGTTACAAACATGATTTTTTAAAATATATTATTTTCTACAAGTTTTGAATGTTTCTTAATTAAAAACATTAATAGCATGAATGATTTTATTTTGCTGATTTATACACTTAATTACTTTTAAATTTTGAAACATAATAATAATAATAATAATATTTTGTGTTTATATTGTTATTAAAACTTATAAAATAGATCAATTGTAATTTTAAATATGATAATTAAACAGTTAATTTTGTATGATGGGCATAACACAATTAAATTCGTACTAAAAAAATGCATAGTGAGACTTGAGGGAAAGAATATTCTTGAAAAAGAAAAGAAAATATTGAGACCCAAATATTTTCCAAGCTACCTAAATAAATATATAGTAAACTAAAATATATATATATATATATATATATATATATATATATATATTAATTTCCTCTCGTGACATTCAAACATAATCATTTTGATCTAATTTAATCATATAAGGAGCATAATTCATAAAAAATTATTGAATTATTGCGACTTTTGCAGAAATAGTAAATTCAGTATTATCCTCTCACTTGATAATATAGGTAAAAGACAATTTACACACCTAATTTATATACCTATTGATGTGACGTGTCATATTTTTAAAATTTAGTATATCATATATTTTATTTAGCTGCAAAAATGATCCTTTTTTTTTTAAAGTATATTAATTTCTTTGATTTTGACATATTTCAATGTTTCTTTTATAGAAACATAATTAGCATGGAGGATGATTTCCCTCGAGGAAAATTAAAAACGGATATTTCAATGTCGACACATAAGTTGGGAGGCGATCTTTCTCTACGTGTTAGTATCGTATTGATAAATTAATCAACTTACTCTTAATTTTATGATAACCGGATCCATCATGAATGCTTCGTTCCTTTTTAAGATCATTTAGAGAACTTTATACGCGTAAATTAATTATACAAAATCTTTAGAAAGTAACCAAACTAACACTTTGTTTCTGAGTTTTGAACAGAAAAGAAAATAATAGAAAACTTAAATTAGAACAGAAAAGAAACTAATAGAAAACTTGAAGTTTTTCTTTGTGTTGTTTCTGAGTTTTTAATAGAAAAGAATACAAAATTTAAAATTGAGGACATGAGTTGTAATTTAAAATTTATTATATTAAAAGTTGAGGATAATATGAGAATTATCAAAAAAATTACTTATTCCAATTCTTTTCCGTCCAAATAAGGCCAATTTTGGACGAAAAACTTTGGCTGAAAAAATTGTCAAGTTTTCTTTCCTTTTCTTTTCTTTTTCGTTTATTAAAAAACTCAGAAACATAAGAATTTGAAAGAAAACTTAAATTTTCCGTCCATTAATTTTCTTTTATGGTTTGATTTTATTTTAAATTTTTTACTTTTTTTTAATTTCAAAATCTTCTTGTACTATTTTTAGAATTATTAAAAAATCTCCAAACACTTCAACCTCATTAAAAAAAGCTGACATGACGTTTAAAAAAAAGAAATAAAATGTTGAGTTGTAAATTTTTTAATCTCAATTGTATGAAATTAAGGATAGTAATGTTTTTTACTATATCATTCTTCTCAAATGACTATTAGTCTCCCAGGTTTCTCAATTTAATCAATGAAAAGATGATCATAGTTAATTTGTAAAATTTAAATTTGAATTGTGGCATAAATTTATTTTAATTTTTAAAATAACAATTTTGCATTTAGTAATAATTCTTTAATCTCACATGCTTGGGATTAAAACAATTACAAATCATTATTTATTTTCATTTTTAAATGCAATGTAGGATTAATTTAATGAGGTGGCAAAGGTTGGTAACTATATTAATACTCTAAAAAATAATATAGAGAGATCGAGATCTAGGTTCGAATTTTGACAGTAGTCAATTAAAACGTGTATTTAATTTCGGTCAAAAATTAATAAAAAAATAATAAATTAGAGTGCAAATATTATTAACTATCATAATTCTTAAACATATATACTTGTACGGGTGACAAAACTGGGTTTGAATAAGTACCTCAAATCTGCTGTTTTGGACAGGACAGGTGTAGTTCCTTCCTTCTTGGGAACTAAATTAATATGTCTTGCCCTAAGCACTGAATCTTGTTCGGGATCTCTGGACACACCGATTAAAACAAAGGAAAGTGATATTTGGGTTCATGTATTCATGGTTTGATTTTATTTTAATTTTTTTTATATAATTATAATTTGCAAAATGTGTAAATATTGAAGATGTATTTTAATTTATTTTATATTTACTCTTGAAAATTATACTACATTCGTTTTAAAATTAGAGACACATTTTATTAGAGTGTGTTGATCGCGGTGGTAGAGCTATTTAAATTTAGAATGCGAGATGATTATTGACATATTTTTCGGGTTCTCATATTAAATAATTAGTCAGATTTATAATTTTCTTGTAGTTAATATATATCTTAATTCTGTATTTCGATCAATTAAGTATATTTACGGTGTTCACTAAATTTTGATTATGATTGACCTCAAGGGCGTAAATACAAATTTTTTCCCTCCTAAACTACCGAGTGCTATTTAGATTTTCCAAATAATAACAAACCAGTGCTGGCCAAATACCCCCACCTCCACCTCCACCTCCACCTCCACCTCCTCTCCCGTTCTCTCCCTTGTTTGAATGTTCAATAACAAGTTAACAAGCACCCAACAATCATAGATAATAATAAATTTGAATAGACTAAATTAAGCCCTAACCTTCCCAAGAATAAAATAGGGTGAAAGTATTTTGTGTTGTCCAAATAAATCTAACCCATTAATCTGTCATATTCCCCCGCAATATCAAGTTAATTGACCGATGATCTTGGACGTGAAACTTCATACTATCCCGACCCGTGTTACTGATTCCATCCAAGTACGTACAGACATAGAATCATGCACGCATGGACACAAGTAGTGAAGGACACTGCATACTTTATTTTATTTGTTTATTTATTTTGGGTACTTTTAAGTTCTTGCTATTACAATACAAGGCGATACAACTGGGGTGGGGGATTCAAGCCTCATATTGCTATGCAAAGTCTGGGTAATATCAGTCACAGCTCAGCTCACGTACGGCTGGTGATACACAGACACTGCGTACTTTTATGTGTTGCGTGTTCGATCGCACAAGAAATTATGGCTTGCTTGAAATCGTTATAATTTTCTGAATTAAAATGTTTTAGAATTTATATGTGAATATAAAGAGGAAATTAAATTAATTAATGGCCGAAATCCATCAAGGTAAAATGGCCAATGGGTAAATGAACATTTGTGTTGATTCTATAATTTCTTAATAGTGTCAAAAGTATTAATTATGGTGTTTCGGCTTCTTAATATATAGACACTTAAAACTTTGTTAATTAATAAGAAAATTTTAATATATATATATATATATATATATATATATATATATATATATATATATATATAGCCCATGTGCATATACACAACTGTGTAGTACACAATCGCCTATGACGATGGTTTTTGAGTTATAGCGATGATTCACCCGTCGCTATAGGCCAGAATAGTTATAGCGACGGGTTAACCGTTGCTATGGCGACTGTGTACTATACAGATGTGTATATATATTTTTCCATATATATATATATATATATATATATATATATATATATATATATATGGGAATAATGGTCATACATAGTTTTATATATTTTATTTGTGCACAGTATGTCAAAACTATGTCGTTTTGACATGTTTGTTTTTGATTTCTGATTTAGGAAAATAGAAACTGTTTTTTTTGTTGTTAAAAAGCAAATCTGTCAAAATGACATAGTTTTGACGGACTGTGCACAAATAAAATATACACAGCCGTGTATGACCATGTTAAAATATATATATATATATATATATATATATATATATATATATATATATATATATACGGTCTGGATCAAGTGCATACCCCTTATCTTACTCACCCGTGCTCACCCCCCTTTAGGCGACGGTTTTGGTCATACAACCGTCGTCTATACTTTCAGCGACGCTATATGTTGTCTGTCGCTAAAAGTATAGACGACGGTTATATGACCAAAACCGTCGCCTAAAGGGGAGTGAGTATGGGTGAGTAAGATAAGGGGTATGCACTTGATCCTTGCTCTATATATATATATAAAAGGCATTTGCTTTGACAACCTCTATTGCTTAATAAATCCTAAATTAAGATCGATCCCTTATTTTTGGGACAAATTTACTACTACCTCCATTCCATAATAATAGTTATTTTATTTTAGCTTCATGTACATAAGTTAAGAAAATAATTTAATACTATTATTTAATAATTAAAATTTATATAAAATTTTATCACTACCCCTTTATGGAAAGTTGAAAACTACTAATAAAAATAAAATATTTTTTTAGGACAATGAGAGAAGTTAGGGGTGATATAGAAAAGTAAATAATTTATTCTCTTATAAAATTGTAAAGAACATGTAAATTGGAACAAATTCTTACTTTTAAAAAATCAATTATTATTAGGGCTGAGCAAGTAATCAAATTGGAACCGAAATCGCACCAAAAATAACACGAACCGCACCAATTAAAATCGCATCAACTGTTCCGGCGTATGTAGCGATTTTAGGTGAGTTGAATAATCAAATTTACGGTTCCTGTTTGGTTAATAGCCAAAACCGCACACATACAACTGAAACCGCACCATGTGTGTGTATGTATGTATTATTTCTAGTAAATTCTAAAGTTACGTTTTACTTGAACATGCTCAGAGAAAACTCAAGTCTTGCATTATCATCTTTTCACCAATTGAAAGAAGATGGTTAGAAGTTATAGAGTCAAAAATTAAGCATTTGAATTTTAGAATTTTAAATTTGTTTGATGCGTTACTGGAGGGGCTTATAGCTGAGGGGTCAAATTAGTTGGTTCGAGCACTTGATGCATTGGCTAAGGTCTATGTTATAGTAGTAATAGTCTAATAGATTATTTTTCAAATTAGGTATACTTAGGATTATATTATATAGGTACTCCCTGCAATATATATAAGATAGACTTTAATTCTATCTCTAGTATATACTTTTAATTTTTGGTGAACTATATAAACCTTCTTGCTTGTTATCGAATAGATGGTCTTCGTTATTTTATATAGTGCATGTTTTAGTTTTAAAGCATCATTCCTTTATTATAAACTAAAATTATTTTATGTGTCTCATTGTTCTATGATTTGATGGTGAATTTGACATGTTTGGCATAATGACCTTTGTTTATATGCTTGATATGATTCTTATTGTTGACTCTATCACTAAGTTAATTGCTCGATGTGAGCTCTATGTTAAATTCTATTGAAGACTATCTTTTTGTTGTTTCAATTGGTTTTGAAACCGAAATCGTACCAATTGAAACCGAACTGCACAGTTTAAAACAAAACCGCACCGCACGAATCACAAGCGATTTCATGTGCGATTTTGAATTTGTCAAACCACACCTAAGCGATTTTGGGTGCGATTTGAACTTTAAACCGCACCACGCTCATCCTTAATTATTATGGAATGGAGGTAATTTTTTTTACGAGTCAAATCTCAATCTTGTGCCACAAACTGAAAGTAAATTTTATCAATTAGGTACTGGATCAATAGTTAGGGCCCACTACAAGATAATCAACAAATAAAACGAAATCTCTTTTCCACCACCTTCGCTATACAGGATAATTTACCCACCCCTAGTTTGGCCCAATCCCAAAGCCAGTTTCTAAGATGATATTATATGTCGAAAGCCCATTACCAAGATACCATATTATTCTAACTGATAACATCTTGGGTAATTTATTGGTCACCTGCTGACCAATAAAAATACCTTTAAACAAGGTCCATTGATATATATATATATTTTTTATCCACATGGGCAGGACAAGTCTCCACTTTTACTGTCCCTTCTTTTTTCCCTATTGTCTCTGTCTGTCTTGATTGATTTTTTATTTTTATTTTTGGGGTTGAAATTAAAAAATTAATATCGTCTTATTTTTAAAATTTGTTACAATCACATTAAAAGTAAAGTGTCTCCAGTCGAAACTATCAAATATCAGTATATCCGTCTCCATATCTACATTCACAATCGTTCAAAATAAAACTTTAAAAGCCTTAATTTTTTTAGTTCTTAACAATGTTAAGATAATATATATATATATATATATATATATATATATATATATATATATATATATATATATATTAGCAAGGATCAAGAACATTTCTTTTAAATAGCACCCCTCTTTAAATAACATTCTTTTATTAAAACTACGTCATTTTGGAGTGACCGCGTGTGACATTTTTATAGATAAAAGAAAAGCAAGTGGGACCACTATACTGATATTAATGAATACAAATATGCATATATCCGTATTTTTATCCGCTTTTAACGGATACAATTGTGAATCTTATCAATACATGAGATAAGTTCACGTAATACATGAGATTGGTAATAATTTAAGCCAAATTATAATTTACGCCAAATTACAATAGTGAATCTTATCAATACATGAGATTGATAAGAATTACAGGAAAATTTCACTTATCACAAAAAAGATAAATAACTATGCACGTGACTCGCGACTGAAAAATCAAAGTCGCAATATATATTATTGGTAGTGTAAAAATTAATACAATATATTTAAAACAAACTAAGTTTGAAACAATTTGGGTAAAAAGGAAAAGGGAGTTTTCATAATTTAGTCAAAAATGCAAACATAAAAGAGAATAAACAACGCTTCTAAGGTTTTCCACATGCCTCCATGTGTTGCCGTCCGTCCTGAATAATCTAATTTTTAATTTTAATTCAGATTTTATTTTATTTTAAATTTATAATATAAATTTGTAAGAGTAAAGTCGGAGAGTTAAAATTGAAGTATGAAGACCAGCAGCAACATAACATAACATATGGGACAATCGAATTAATATTCATGGACAATGAACAAAGGTAAAATAGAGTAATATTTCTGCATCACTGGAAAAAGCACATCACATGCCAAAAAAGGCCCACTTTAATACTCCATACCCTGTCATTCCACAAACTAATGCTACATTTTCACAACACACACACACACACATGTACATATATATATATATATATATATATATATATATATATATATATATATATATATATATATACAAGGGCGGATTCAACCCATTAGTTCAGTGGGGTCAATTTTTTTAAAATAAAAATTTATAAAAAAAAATAAAATACAATAAAATAAAAGCGTCAGAATGCAAGGAATATTGCAAATAATTGTGTGAGCTATCATATAAAATTGATATTATTTTATGTAATTGAATACACTTCGAATCCTCGATCTTATGTTATATATAAAATGCTATTTTATAATTTTTTAAAACACAGTTATTTATAAGAGACACTTCTTGTGTCCTCTAAAATAAATTACAAAACTAAATAATATTGTTAAAATATTATTTATAATAACATTTTTCGATATTTCATTGTTTGAAACTATCGTAATGATAGTCTCATTTCAATAGATGCAAAAATATCATATTCAATATAAGTTAGTAAACAATATAAAAGAGTGAGAGTATTTGTGTTAGTAGAAATTTGAAACATTTAATAGTCTTTTAGTCTGAATTTTTTATTTTCACTAAACACTTTATAAAATCAAAATCAAATTAAAAATTAACTCCCAAAAATTCAATAGGGTCAATTGACCCTACTGCCCTAGGCTAGATCCACCCATGTGTGTGTGTGTATATATATATATATATATATATATATATATATATATATATATATATATATATATATATATATATACTATCCGGATCTTAAGCTTACTACTTACAGTCCGGACCGAACATATAGCGACGGACCTAATCGTTGTTCGATCCGTCGCTAAAGGGGGATGAGCAAGGTGAACTAGATAAAGAGTGAGCTTAAAATCCGAACCGTGTGTGTATATATATATATATATATATATATATATATATATATATATATATATAGTTCTTTTCCCCCCTAGATTTTTGTCTTGTTTACTCGAGTGTAAAGATCTACAACAACTGTTCAACACTGTTTCTTTTGCAATTGATCTAATTACCAGTAAAACAGAATATAATAGAAATGTACAGACATCATGGATATAACTTCTTATGGGTATAGTTTCTCAATCTATATTTATAAAAAATAAAAAATAAAAAAAAATAGTAAGTACAATTAATTTCGGAGACGGAAGAACAACAGATGCATGCATGCAGCATATGCATAAATCATAATGCTGCTGTTGTTTTATTAGGTGTTTTTGTTGTATTCCCTCATCACTCGTTTCACTTTCCTTTTGAGCCTTGCCTTGAGTTGGTTACATGCCAACTTTGACTTTGTCCTCCTATGTTCTAACTTTCTTTTTCTTTTTTATAGTATAGTATAATTAAAAATACCCACCTGTTATCAATTATTCCATAACAATACTGAAAATTCCCGTCTCCATACAAAAGCACTTTCTTTTCATAAACAAATTAAGCACAACCAGAGCAGAGAAGATAAGGGGTAGTGGCCCCCGAGACACCGACAATTCAACCACTCCAAAATATAAAAACTACTATGATTTTGTTTTTATACCCCAAACATGTACCACCTGTATCTATTATATCTATTCATAAAAAGGAAAAGAGTAGAAAACTATCATACAGAAAATAAGGCCAATAAAATTTGCTCCACCGACAGATGGAATTAAAATGTAGAAGGGACTACTACAAGGAGGAGGAGGAGGAAAGGTAGTATAAACCTCATTGCCGCGTTCTTTGTAACCTAGAGCCGATCATTTTGAGCTCAAATCTCTTGACAGCTCCAGCAGCATCTCGCATTGTGGTGTCCAAAACATAATGAGTTCCTTCAAGAGTTAACTCTGTGGTATTCATCAGCTGCTGGCACGGCTCACGTCTCTCCGATACGGTTCCATGATAATGGTAATACATTATACGTCCCTCTGTCTTATGAGTTGTCTTACCTACCATGTTCTGGGACATGTGAACTCCGGTTCCAAATACATTGCGCGGTTTCACCACATATTTACGATCCCTCCTGATTCCCGTCTTTGAATCCTTGTACACTAGCTTCTCAATTCCCCACTTCCTGCAATAAAAATCACACCAACTACAATTTTAGTAACTAACAGTCTAATATTAGCTGCCGAAAATCAGTGTCAGTGTGTTAAATTCTTAATTCATTTAAACATAGATAATTGTCTATGCAGTTTGACTTCAGTCAACTTAACCTTCAAGATCAGACAACTAGTCAGACAGGATGGAGCAACCAGTCACGAGAAATACAATATTTAACTATCAAGGAGCCTAAAATATATTCTTCATTACATAATCATTAATCAGAATGGTTGGAAAGAGAGATACAACTGAAAAATTTCTTAGGATGCAACCCTCCCCCATTAAATGAGTCCGACAATAAGGTGATATTCTGACATACAAATTAATCATGACCGTCACAACAATAATATTATGTGGGTTTTAACTCGTGTTTATAATTAGTTTAATCATAACATAGTCAGTGTTCCTAATTTAGTGGGGATTTTAAATATTAAACTCTAATTCTCCAGAGAAACATTTGAACAATCTTGGGCAAATTAATACTATTAGATTAACTCCTTGAAACATATGAAGGTCGATATCATGAATAATAAACAATCATTTTACAACAAGTTATAACCCACCCCACTTCCACTTGTCCCAAATGAATGAAGAGAAGAGAAGCATCTAAACTAACACCACATGAACATGTAAATAAATCCAAACACGTATACACCTCTTGATTTAACATATTTTCATTATCAACATATTCTATAATTCTAGAAATTTCAACATCTACACCAACCGTTGCAATTACTCAATAACGCTGTATTACAAGGGACAAATCTCACACTAATGGACAAAAACACAATAATAGCTCTAAAGTACTTGAGCTCCAACAGATAGTGGCCTCAAATATAATGGCAGATGATGATCACCTCAAATATACCAGAGATACCAGAGATGATAGTCAATTTTCATTCATAGTTGATTACAGCTACAGACGCAATCGGTGCATTACAACTTGTTTTCAGATTTCATCATTAGCCATTAGTCATACTGATTAACAGATATTAAAGTCAACGTTTCCCTATCAATTAACATATGAATCAAGTTTTTGATTTATTACAATTAACACTACCACTAAAAAAAATTTAACAATGTTGAAATTCTAGCTCAAACAAATGGCAATCAATCTTCAGCTCAATGATATGTTCCCAGATAACCTACTCAGCAACAAAACAATATCATACATTCACCCTTATGAAATTTACAGCATTGAGTCATTTCCCTAAGATAGTTCAACAATCGTCCACCTAAATTTGGCATTTCACTGCAAATTATCAACAAATCCAACCAATTTTATGACTACAACTTATAAATCTAGTTACATTCAGTATTGATGTGATTATGCAATGTTTCTCGCAAACAATGTGAATTCAACTGTGATAGATCTAGTCCGAAATTGTATTCAATCCAACCAATTTTGAAGAATTAAACTACCAAAAGCAATTCAAACAACCAATCAAAACCCAAATTTAAACACATTAGAGTGAAGAACTATACCTGTAAGTTTTGCCTCTATCTTCTGTAAGACAGAGCTTGTTAGACATGGGCATCTGCTCAATAGTGAACTGTGAATACTCCGAAAGTGAAGCTAGCACGGATTTAATGGTACTCTTCTTGGGCACAAAAATGAACTCATCCACATCAAAGAAAAACATCCACTTAGCCATAAATTTATATCGATGCAAACAATCATTCACCACAAGGAACTGATTATGGTAATACCCATCAAACCTTTGTTCCTCCCTAATATCATGCAATGTCACATACCCTTTCTCCATCCATGGCTTCAAAACCTCCATAACTTCCGGGTGAACCCCACCGGCGTCGTGAAACACAAAATGGGATTTCTCCCCAAACATCCTTATATGATAAGCCAGCCACTCCCTAACTCTCTGTGGACTTAAATTTCCATAGAGAGAAGATCCACAATAGAAGTAATCATATTTAGGAGGGGATGTAAAAACCAATGGGTTTAAAGTATTTGGAGCTTCATTCAGTGCAACAATGGTGTCGGTGAGGTTGAAGTCGGTGTCACCGCCGCCGTTGGTAGACGCGTAGAGGACTAATTTTCCACCATTTTCTCCGACAGGGTGGGGGAACGTGCAGTTAACAACCACGACTGTGTAGACGTGGCCGTAGCCCCAGTCGGGGAGGATTTTGTAGCCCTGTGTAGTGATGGGTTCGCCGCCGGAGCTGTTATGTGGGACCCACTCGCACTGGTAAGTGGGTTTCCCGAAAACGTGGAGGGGTTTCGAAGCTAATCCGTTAATGGCGAAGGTGTTGAGGCCGCCTCTGTAAGCCGACATCAGTACGAAATTGTACGCCGCCGCGCCGTACGGCTTGAAGGCTCTCTTTACAACGCCGTTCGGAAGTATTTCTTCTTGTTGGACGGAAGGCGGCGGTGGGGGAGGAGAAAGAAGGGGCGGTGGTGCGACGGAGACGTTTAACGGCAGCTCCGCTGCCAGCTTTTCGGTGTTGGGGGTGGTGGAGGAGATGCAGTTGCGGATATCGGAGACGGAGAAGGAGAGACGAGAAGGGAGGAATTGAAACATGGTGAGGAGTGAACAGAGGAAAAGCAGAGCAGTGAGGAGGAGTTTGAGCTCTGCCGCACAATTCCATACCACCCCAACAAACATTTTCTTCTCTTTCTGATCTTTTTCCCTCTCCTTTTCATTACCCATTTCTGAATTTCTCTTTTACAAGAACACCAAATTCCTCAGGCTCAGGATGAAGAACAAGCTAAGATCAGTCCAGTACCGGATAAATTTTATGGAGTCTGTTTTCCACCCTTTTTCTCTCTCCTAATTTTGAAGGGAATCCGAAGAGCTTATTTCTTTATAATGAGAAATTGGAAGGGTTTATAATGTAGTTCATATGCATAAGCAGATAAGCTGAAAATAATTTTACTCCATTTTTACCGTGAAAAAAGGTTGGGAATGTTTGGGAATTTAGAAAGAAGTTGAGAGGAGAGAGAAAATAAAATAGAAATTGATTTGTTTTTATTGGGGGAGGCTTTTTGGGGTAATTGGGCGTGTTAGTTGTTTTACTGCAATTTTTTTTCTTTTTGTATGTAAATAGAAATACTCAACTCAACGGCTTTCTATTCATTTTAAAGAATTTAAACTATAAAATACTAATAAATATTTGATTTTTTAATTATCAATTACTTGAATAAATATTAATTATAATTTTTTTAGAGAAATATATAATAACTAATAAGTGAAATTTTTTATAATTTTTGTCAATCTCATGTATCGATAAATTTCGAAATTATAATTCGACATAAATTTATTACAATAACTCTTTTAAATTTTAATACGCGTTATATTTTAATTAAAATGTTGTATTGTCAAAACAAAAATAATGCTTCTACGAAAAGTTGGACAATATTTTTATAAGTATTTTAACGACATTAACATTTTAAATAATATTTTCATAGCATTACTTTTAGTCTGGCGTCATCAATTATTTTAATTGTGTTTATATTTTTTAACGAAAAATTAATTTGGTTATTGAAATCGGTCCAAATAATCATTAATTAAAAACTAAGGGGATTTTTTATAAAAACTAAATGAATCTGAATGAGTTGAATCTGAATGAAAAAAATTGTTTGATAATTGACATATATAAAATATCTAAATGATAAAATTTTACTCTCTCCGTCCCATGATAAAAGTCCTTATTACTCCATATGTTCCTAAAAGATTATCGTTTAAAGTTTTGGCCCATGGATTAAGAAAGTATCATTTACCTATTATTCTGTCGGAATATCCTGTCTGTACATTTACGCCGGACCTGGTTCCATTAATTATTACTCTGTTGGAATATCTTGTCGCGGCGCCAACTCTGTGCACCAGATACCAAATTCAGTTTGTGAACTTTGTGAACTTTCCGGGCGCATAACTTCTTCGTTATAGCTAAGTAAAATTTATTTGAAATTTTATCACTATCCCTTTATGGAAAATTGAAAACTATAAATACAAGGAAGAGAATTTATTGGGACAATGAGAGAAGGTAGATGTAACATAGGAAAGTAAATAATTTATTTTTCTCGAAAGTTGTAAACGATAAACTTTTTGAAACAAATTTTTTCTTCTAAAACGACAATCTTTTAAGAACGGAGGGAGTACTATTTTGGACAGTCCCATGTTAAATGTCTATTTTTCTTTAATAATCAAATTTTTACACATATTTTCTTATTATATCCGTAATATTAAATATCTCATTCTTTTCTTATTTTAATTCTCTCTCTATATTTAATGACATTATTATGAGCAATTTTGTCATTTCATTCATCTTCTTAATATGCGTGAAAAATTCACCAGGACTTTTATCTTGGGACGGAGAGAGTATTATTTTACCCTTCTAAAAAATTTAAAATTGTTGTAAATTTATTTAATATTACTTAATATAATAGTTAATTTTTTTTAATTTTTTAAATTTTTTAATTTTTTTTACTTCATTCACCTACTCATTCAGCTACTCATTTAGCTAAAAAAATTCGACTTAGTCATTCAGCTCGTCTATCTTACCGATTCAGCCATTCAGACCAAAACAGAAGTACTGACCGATTCAACTATTCAGATTCAACTCTATTTAGCTCTAAACAAATATCCCTTAACGCGTGTCCTAAATATTACTCCAATACCTATGAATGCGTATATAGGCAAAGGAGTTCATGAAAAGACAAAATATAAAATTATTATTGACATGTTTAAAGTCAACTTAAAATTAACAAATTTTTTATTAATATTAGTCAATATAATAATAAATATTATTCCCTCCGTCTTAAGATAAAAGTTTTGGTTGACTTTTTGCGCATATTAAGAAAAATGATAACATAACAAAATTGTCCATATTTAAACTCTCATTTAATTGCATAGTTTTTTATACATTACTAGTGATGCTCCATAAATATGCATAGAGAATAGAAATATAACAATTAATAATAATGGTATTATAGATAAATTATTATAAAAAATAGATCATTTAAGGTAAGTAGACATTTAACTTGTGAATACTTAAAATAGTAATAAAAACTTTTATCCTGAGACGGAAGGAGTATAAATTATCAACCTAAAGCCAACTATAAATCTTATAGTTTCTAAGGGGGAGAGCATTATATGAATTGTAATAATTAGAAAAAATTATATATATTGTAAATGTTTACGTTAATTTTTTAATTATTAGTTATGTGGATAAATGTTACTTCATCCGTTCCATAATAAAAGTCTTTTTTATTATTTTGGGTAGTTCCATATTAAATGTTCACTTTACTTTAATAACTAAATTTTTACACATTTTTCTATTATACACGTAGCATTAAATATATCATACTTTTTTTATTTTAATTCTCTCTCCATATTTAATAAGTATGGATAGAGAATATTTTGAATTTAATAGTTAGAAATTCACTCTCTCACATACATTAAAAACAATTAATGACATATTATTATGGATAATTTTGTTATTTCATTCATCTTCTTAATATGCGTGAAAAGTCCACCATGACTTTTATCTTGGGACGGAGAGAGTAATAGTAACACTTTTGGAGAGATGTGTAATAAGTGATTTTTTTAAAATTTAATTGAATTTCATATATTGATATGTTTTGTAATTATAATTCGGACCATTCGATATAAATTTAACGTAATACACAACAAGACTTATAGTTAGATGTGGTATTGTACAATGATGATATGGTATTAATGTGATATTCAATATTTTATGTGTACATAAAAATATAGTACACACACACGTGTGTATATATATATATATATATATATATATATATATATATATATATATATATATATATATGGTAATAATTCATAACATGTATTTATTATTGATCCTTATAAAACATACATTATTTATATAATTAAAAACAAGAAGGAACGGTCATAATTAAAAATTAAAAATCGGTGTCTGCTACTATTAATAGCTGACGCCACTACTATTATATATGGACGATGGTACTAATCTTAGCGTCATCCGCTATTATTAGTAGCGGACGTAGCACGTCGTTCACTACTAATAATAGTTGACGTGAATTAATCTCAGCCTTTAGTTCCTGTATTGAGTGACACATATGATATATGCCTATTTTTTTATTCATAATAAATGTACATGTTATGGGGAATATGAGTTCTTTTATTTTAATCTCACTTTTAAATATTTACTCATAGTTGCATGTATAAAATATTTTATGAATTTTTCTTACTTATGATTTGATCATAAATTAAAGTGTTGCCTACCGTCTTACAAATATTTCATAATTTCATATTTATAAATAATCAACTAAATTCATGTTGAAAAAAATGAGGTGTAAATGGATACAAGTTGAGGGAATTTGTCATCTTCACCTGTTTTTCTATTATTTTTCTTATCAGTAAATTTACTATCACATAAAATTACTCACATATCTCTCGCATGCATATTTTGATGGCTCACGTTTATGTGAACGATTTGATATGATAGTAGACTTATTTATTTCTTATATTCTCCTCTTGTTTCACTCTTGACTTTCTCCAAATTCTTCCCTATACCTCTAAGATAAAAAATTTATCCTTAAAATTAAATTTTAATAAAATATAAGATCACCAATTTTATTATAATTAGTTTTTAAAATAGTGAGAATAACAAGTTTACACGCTAACGGTGAAGATTAAATTTCTGACCTACAATTCTCATAATTTCATCTTAACTATCAAGGTTACTGTTGGGTCCCGATATTTCCTCTACTGGGCCGGACGGCTTGGGCCTCCCCATTTACTTAGCCTAGTGGACCTTTACTATTAAGTCTTCTAGCCATTGGGCTTAACCTTTACCCTGTCTTTATTGTCTCTCCTTAAACATTGGGCTGGATCAAGCGGCCGGTCCATAAAATCTTTTAATATCTAAGACTTTGACTGGTAATGATGAAAAAGGAGAGCAGTTGACCAAAAGTCTGCAGATCATTAATGTGGATGTGATTTTATCCGGCCGGCGGCAGAAACAGTAGAAAAAAGGTGACAACCTGCATGCACACGGCTAAGACCATAGAGGAGCAGGGGGCTGTGTCAGATCGTGGTTGGTGGCACAAAAAACCGAGTATGAGAGTATAACCTAAAAGGGGGGGCTCCTAACAAAAAGGTACGCATACACTTTCCGTCTAGCTCAAGACACTAGATATTTTTACATCCTCCATTGTTAAATCTTGAACACCTATATTGACTCTCACGCCGGAGCTATCCCCCGACGGTCCAACCGTCAAGCTTTTGGTGTTGATCGTGTTTACTGTGCATGATTAGGACGTCTTACGTGATTGGGACGTCATCAAAGATCTTGGCGTTAACAGTTACGATCTCATTGGTTACAAATTAAAATAGAGATTTTATTTTTGCACTCCAAATAAATGACAAAAAGGACCTTTATCTTATTGTGTTTGTCGAGTTATTTGTATTACACCAGTGAACTTTAAAAAAATGTAATTGACTCATTGAGCTTTTTAAAAATTCTTAATCGAGACATTCCGTCCAATTTGGCTAACAAATCTCTAAAAAACTGACCAATTTTCTTACGTGGTTTTTAAAAAGAAGAAGAAAACACGTAATGGCTAATGTGTGGGGTAAGGCTAATCAATTTAGCATACGTGGAATGGACGGGAGAAAGATTATAAAGAATCGATTGAAAAAGGAGAAACTAAATGAAAGAAACGAAGGAAAGAAATAATCTACTCAAAAGTTAATTTTTGTCTAAGAAGAGATCGGCGAAGAAGGTGGGGCTCATGCGACAGAAAGCGGCGAAGAAGGTGGGGGATCATTTCAAAAAAGTTAGGGTTTGGATCTTCTACCAATCATGTATGTTTTGTCTGGGTTGCACACATTTTTGTTTGATAAATTAAAATTTGCACTACTTTTTATTTGTTTTTTATTTTAAAAGTGAAGGTATGGTGGAGTTTTGGTACAAAAGTTTTCCTTGCACTTATTTAAACTAATATTATTGTGGTTAAGTTGTTCTTGCAATTGTTTAAACTAATATTATTATGGTTTGAAGTCGGTTTCGTCGATTAACAGTGATGCAAGTGAAATGGGTGACTTTGTATTGTCGTTTGTGTTCATTGGGTGACTCTTTATTTTCTTTAATGTTTACAAAGTATAAAAAGTGGGAATACAAATTCTGTAATTTGTTTAATGTTTAGTGTTGTGTTCATTGGGTGACTCTATACTATGTTTAATATTTACAGTTGTGTTCATTGTTTAATGTTTGCAGTTGTGTTCATTGTTTAATCTGTAAGCTCTGTAATTTGTAATTTGTTTAATGTTTACAGTTATGTTTAATTTGATATTAGGGTTTACTAGTTAATTTTGGTGATTACTTTGTTTATTCAATCTAGTTAATGTTGGTCATTATTTTGTTTATTTAGTCTGGTTAATGTTGGTGATTTCTTTTATTTATTCAGTTAATGGTCATGGTGCTGATAGTGTGTATTATGTTTCATGCAACATGAACTACTTTATTGTTGAATTGTACCATGGAGGTCAGTTTGTTACTAAAGAGGATGAATCATATGTTTATGAGGGTGAAATAAAAATCTTATAAGGGGCCCGATAGAAACTACTTGAATGTTGACAAGTTGAGGAACTTACCTAAGAATCAGTGTATAAAAGAAACTTTGTTTTGTACTTCAAATTGGCAGGGTTTAGTTTGAAAGATGGTATATAACATATTAACTTATATAGCAATGTAAATTATTTAGTCACAAAATTTTAATATGAATTTAAAACCAATAATTAATTAAATAAATGGAGGTAATATGTACACTATAAAAGTGAGAACTCAATGAATTTAAAAAATAATCATAACAAACATGAATAAATAGTTTAATTAACTTAAAAGATGCAATTTGCATGACATTAATTTTAAATCACTCTATTATCATGAATTTTCAACAAAAACTTGTTAACCGATTTATGGCTAGTTCTTAATTTCTAGTTGGTTACTTGTAGATGATAACTTTTAATCAACGCAATTTATCACGAGGGGGCCAACTAGCTAAGTTAATTGCTGAAAAACTAATCAATTTAAAGGAACCTCTGCACTGCCACAATCTTCTTTTTTTCTTAATCATTTAAAACAAATTAATAAAAAATATTTTTTTTAAAAAAAGGTCAATCACAAAAATAAATAATGAATAGCACAAATAATCTTCAAAACGATGATTGAAGTGAAAAAAGTCCCAAAAATATTTAACCTAAATATATCAAAGTTGTGACGCCCCTAAAATAGGTATACAACACCCATTCTGAGTCGCCAAATACATGGTACAGAAAGCAAACTACAACTTTAATAATACAATTGTCGTGCAAAATACGACAACACATACTGTGAGTTTAAAAATAAATATTGTCTTCTGGACAATATCCACACTCAAATAAATCCTCATTACAATTAATCAAACACTATTTTACAGAAATAGTGAGGACTGCTAAAACATCTTTCTAGAACCATCACTCTATACCCCGACTAGATCCTGCTATGTTCTCACCTCCTGAGAATAAAAAATGGAACAAAAAAGAAAAGGGTGAGCTCAACTAGCCCAGTAAAGAATATTATGACTAAGATAATATACAACAAATTATCGTTAGTCTTCAACAGGAAAAAATCTGATAGAATATAATCGACAACAAGTTTTAGATCAACAACTGCAGCGGAAACAGCAAACCATTAGAAGAGTCAAGTAGAGAAAGAATTCTACTATCTTCTAAGATTTAAAAGTCCATCATCAATATTTTATCTCTGTAACATCAATTAATAATCATCTTTATCCAAATATTCATCTTTGCACTACAGGCCAAAGATATTCATTTGTATCACCTGTCAGTTATGTTCATCTCAACACCTGTTCATCTTTGCACTACAGGCCAAAGATATTCATTAAGTAATCATACATCTTTGCACTACATGCCAAAGATATTCAGTAATATCATCATTTAGGACTGAGGATGATGAAAAATATGTTAAAGAGAACGAATCCAGTGAGACAGAAGGACAAATATTAGAGATTCGTATAACAGTTTATCCAAGATCAATAATACTTCATAATAATCAATTGTGAAGCAGAATTCAAAAATAAAGATCAAAACATGGATACAATCAAATATAGTAACCATAATAGACATCTTGGACAAGAAGGGAAAATTTTATTTTTCGGTGAATAGTGTCGTATTCGTGAATAGTACCGTATACGTGAATAGTGCCGTATACGTAAATAGTAACCCCGACACAAAAAGTTCTAAATTTGATAAAAACTCATATCAATATTTCAGCATAATGATATTGAAGAAAATAATATCATTAAGAAGAAAATAATATCCCTTACCTCAAAATATCAGTACTTCTGGTCGGAATACCGGTATAAGGCTGAAAGAAACTTGCTCTGATGAATAGAAACTCTCAAAGTATCTAAATACTCACAAAATACACTCAATAATCTAGAGAGAGAAAGAGAGAAAACTTGTTTCTGGTGTGATTTTCAATTCTAACTTAGCCCTCTATTTATAGGAAAATGTTAGCACGCCGAAGCAGACTTAACCTGCAACCTGATGGCTTTACCTGCTACTATTCCCACCCACCATATTTGAATAAAAATCTCAGCACATTTCTTCACCAACCAAAAGTGGGGCCCACCAATTCTAGAGTTTTCCATCAAAATGATAAACTCCGAAAATTTAACAATTTCTGAACTAGTCATCTCGTAAAATTCATAATAAATCATACGTTCATTTTTAACGGTTCAAAATTTGTGGACATATACTCAACTTATATATGTATAACATATCCAAAAATTACCACGATCCAACGGTCGGATTAAAAATTATAACCCCCGCAAAATATCTCAAAAATCTTGATTTTTAATACCTCTATTCTGACAAAAATACTGATAAAAACCTCAACATTAACTCCTTCATTTTTAACCACAAAAATATATCCCTCATTTATATCCACATAAAATAAATATTTCCTTATCATATGAATCAATAATTAATTATTCACAAATAATATTACAGAATCACATTTATGACAACCAGGCCGTTCCCAAGAAAGAGGAGGCTTTCTAATAAGGATTTCTCCATACTGACGCGTAATTAGATGACCAAACCTCTCCTTAGACAAAACTTTCTAGACATTGCCAATAATATTATCTAATAATATTATTCAAATAATATGAATTATTGATTTGATAATAGAAAATACTGTGCAGCAACAATTATTGAAATAACAATAATATAAAATATCAACGCAATAATTATTGAATCAATAAAATAAAATATTGAACAATAATTACTGTAACAATTATTGAGTAGTGCCTTCTTACGTAAGAATCAATAATTGGTGCAATACCGTGTGCTACTGTATTTTAACCACCGGGTATTCCAACAGTATTAACGGTAATAACTACGCCGTTATTTATAAATAACTTATACTTGTCATTTTCTTCATTCAATCGCTTTCCGTTATGGGGCCCACACAAGGCTGCGCCGTCGTATGAATATTTCCCGACAGCAAGAATATTCCACGACCAAACGAATATTACCCGACAAAATGATTATTTTATAACCACTTGCTTATTTTGTAAAATTTACACATTTCACCCATAACTAAAGTATTATATCAAATTAACCCTTTATTATTCACAATAATATTTAGAGAAAATTTGATTTTATTTATTAATAAGTTGGGGTCTTACAACCTCCCCTCCTTATGAAATTTCGTCCTCGAAATTGATGTACGTACCTGATATTTCAAAAAGGTGAGGATACCTCGCTTTCATTTCTGATTCCAACTCCCACGTCATTTCTTCAATAGCATGGTTTCTCCATAAAACCTTAACTTGTGGTATAACCTTTGTGCGTAGGACATGCTCTTTCCTATCCAAGATCTTAACATGTACCTTCTCATACGTTAAATTAAAGTCGGTTCTACTCGTATATTTGATATCATCATGTGGGTACTTGGAGCCTTCATCTCTACTCGTATATTTGTATCTTTCTATATGCCAAATTGAAGAAATGCGAGTTCTGGCTTGAGGAAGTAGCATTCCTTGGGCACGTGGTGTCAAAACATGGAGTATCTGTCGATCCGGCGAAGATTGAAGCCATACAAAGTTGGGAGCAACCGAAGTCGGTAACCGAAGTACGTAGCTATCTGGGCTTAGCTGGTTATTATCGGAGATTTGTGGAAGGATTTTCTAGAATCGCTACTCCGTTAACTCAGCTGACTCGGAAAGATACAAAATTCGTATGGAGTGAGAAATGCGAGAAGAGTTTCCAAGAACTCAAGAGGAGACTCATTTCTGCACCTGTTCTGACAATACCATCTGGTTTGGATGGATTTGTTATCTACAGCGATGCTTCAGGCAAAGGGTTAGGATGTGTTCTCATGCAACATGGGAAAGTCATAGCCTATGACTCACGACAACTCAAAGAATATGAGAGAAATTATCCTACTCATGATTTGGAGTTGGCAGCAGTCATTTTTGCGTTGAAGATCTGGAGACACTACCTGTATGGGGAGAAAGTGGAGATCTATACAGATCATAAAAGCCTCAAATATTTCTTCACCCAAAAGGAACTCAACATGCGGCAGCGACGTTGGCTCGAGCTGTTGAAAGATTACGATCATACCATCCAATATCATCTTGGAAAAGTAAACGTAGTAGCTGATGCATTGAGTAGAAGATCATATGCGGGTACGAGTGCAATGTTGTTAACACAAAGGCCAATTTTGTATGACTTGCAAAGGATGGAGATAGAGATGAAGGCTCCAAGTACCCACATGATGATATCAAATATACGAGTAGAACCGACTTTAATTTAACGTACGAGGAGGTACCTGTTAAGATCTTGGATAGGAAAGAGCATGTCCTACGCACGAAGGTTATACCACAAGTTAAGGTTTTGTGGAGAAACCATGCTATTGAAGAAATGACCTGGGAGTTAGAATCAAAAATAAAAGCGAGGTATCCTCACCTTTTTGAAACATCAGGTACGTACGTCAATTTCGAGGACGAAATTTCATAAGGAGGGGAGGTTGTAAGACCCCAACTTATTAATAAATAAAATCAAATTTTCTCTAAATATTATTGTGAATAATAAGGGGTTAATTTGATATAATACTTTAGTTATGGGTGAAATGTGCAAATTTTACAAAATAAGCAAGTGGTTATAAAATAATCATTTTGTCGGGGAATATTCGTTTGGTCGTGGAATATTCTTGCTGTCGGAGAATATTCGTACGACGGCGCAGGCTTGTGTGGGCCCCATAACGGAAAGCGATTGGATGAAGAAAATGATAAGTATAAGTTATTTATAAATAACGGCGTAGTTGTTACCGTTAATACTGTTGGAATACCTGGTGGTTAAAATACAGTAGCACACGGTATTGCATCAATTATTGATTCTTACGTAAGAAGACACTACTCAATAATTGTTACAGTAGTTATTGTTCAATATTTTATTTTATTGATTCAATAATTATTGCGTTGATATTTTATATTATTGTTATTTCAATAATTGTTGCTGCACAGTATTTTCTATTATCAGATCAATAATTCATATTATTTGAATAATATTATTAGATAACATTATTGGCAATGTCTAGAAAGTTCTGTCTAAGGAGAGGTTTGGTCATCTAATTGCGCGTCAGTATGGAGAAATCCTTATTGGAAAGCCCCCTCTTTCTTGGGAACGGCCTGGTTGTCATAAATGTGATTCTGTAATATTATTTGTGAATAATTAATTATTGATTCATATGATAAGGAAATATTTATTTTATGTGGGTATAAATGAGGGATATATTTTTGTGGTTAAAAATGAAGGAGTTAATGTTGAGGTTTTTATCAGTATTTTTGTCGGAATAGAGGTATTAAAAATCAGGGTTTTTGAGATATTTTACGGGGGTTATAATTTTTAATCCGACCGTTGGATCGTGGTAATTTTTGGATATGTTATACATATATAAGTTGAGTATATGTCCACAAATTTTGAACCGTTAAAAATGAACGTGTGATTTATTATAAATTTTACGAGATGACTGGTTCAGAAATTGTTGAATTTTCAGAGTTTATCATTTTGATGGAAAACTCTAGAATTGGTGGGCCCCACTCTTGGTTGGTGAAGAAATATGCTGAGATTTTTATTCAAATGTGGTGGGTGGAAATAGTAGCAGGTAAAGCCATCAGGTTGCAGGTTAAGTCTGCTTCGGCGTGCTAACATTTTCCTATAAATAGAGGGCTAAGTTAGAATTGAAAATCACACTAGAAACAAGTTTTCTCTCTTTCTCTCTCTAGATTATTGAGTGTATTTTATGAGTATTTAGATACTTTGAGAGTTTCTATTCATCAGAGCAAGTTTCTTTCAGCCTTATACCGGTATTCCGACCAGAAGTACTGATATTTTGAGGTAAGGGATATTATTTTCTTCTTAATGATATTATTTTCTTCAATATCATTATGCTGAAATATTGATATGAGTTTTTATCAAATTTAGAACTTTTTGTGTCGGGATTACTATTCACGTATATACGGCACTATTCACGTATATAGTACTATTTACGAACACGGCACTATTTACCGAAAAATAAAATTTTCCCTTTTTGTCCAAGATGCCTATTATGGTTACTATCTTTGATTGTATCCATGTTTTGATCTTTATTTTTGAATTCTGCTTCACAATTGATTATTATAAAGTATTATTGATCTTGGATAAATTGTTATACGAATCCCTAATATTTGTCCTTCTGTCTCACTGGATTCGTTCTCTTTAAGATATTTTTCATCATCCTCAGTCTTAAATGATGATATTGCTGAATATCTTTGGCCTGTAGTGCAAAGATGTATGATTACTTGATGAATATCTTTGGCCTGTAGTGCAAAGATGAACAGGTATTGAGATGAACATGACTGACAGGTGATACAAATGAATATCTTTGGCCTGTAGTGCAAAGATGAATATTTGGATAAAGATGATTATTAATTGATGTTACAGGGATAAAATATTGATGATGGACTTTTAAATCTTAGAAGATAGTAGAATTCTTTCTCTACTTGACTCTCTAATGGTTTGCTGTTTCCGCTGCAGTTGTTGATCTAAAACTTGTTGTCGATTATATTCTATCAGATTTTTCCCTGTTGAAGACTAACGATAATTTGTTTTATATTATCTTAGTCATAATATTCTTTACTGGGCTAGTTGAGCTCACCATTTTCCTTTTTGTTTCATTTTTTCTTCTCAGGAGGTGAGAACATAGCAGGATCTAGTCGGGGTATGGAGTGATGGTTCTAGAAAGATGTTTTAGTAGTCCTCACTATTTCTGTAAAATAGTGTTTGAATAATTATAATGAAGATTTATTTGAGTGTGGATATTGTCCAGAAGATAATATTTATTTTTAAACTCACAGTATGTGTTGTCGTATTTTGCACGACAATTGTATTATTGAAGTTGTAGTTTGATTTCTGTACCATGTATTTGGCGACTCAGAATGGGTGTTGTATACCTATTTTGGGGGCGTCACACTATGCAGCAATTACTGTGACAATAATTGAATAAAACTGAGTGACTTCTCACGTAAGTATCAATAATCAATACTATGTACTACAAAGCAACTACGCGTATTATTGTACTTTTGTCATCGGGTATTTCAACAGTTAACGGTAAAACTTTCGTCGTTACTTTTATCGAAAGGTATTTCTGTCATTTTTAACTCCGACAATAATTCCGTTGTGGGGTCCACCAATGATTGTGACGTTTTATGAATATTTTCTGTTATAACGAATATTCTCCGATCAACCAAATATTTTATGACAACTTGCATAATTTGTAAAATTTATAAATATCACCCACAACTATAACATTATCTCCAATCCACACCATAATATTCAAAATAATATTTAGAGAAAAATTAATCTTTATTCATGAAAGTTGGGGTCTTACACAGGTGCCTATACTGGCCAAGCATAGGTCTGCCCCTGACTGATAATAAAATTTTATACAGTCTATTATAAAATTTAATAGTCTAAATTTTAAGCAAATTAAGATCATAATCACCCTTTGTTATGATTGGACCTCCATACATATATTCTTTTGAGAAAATATAGTTCTTTTTATTTATTGTTTGTAAATTTTAATAATTTAGATTATTATGCTATATCTATACTCTAAATCAGCACCGACCCTGGGCTAAAGCTCAAGGTGCCCGAACTTTAAGCCCACTAAAATT
Source organism: Panax notoginseng (assembly GCA_016801055.1). Lineage (NCBI taxonomy): Eukaryota > Viridiplantae > Streptophyta > Magnoliopsida > Apiales > Araliaceae > Panax > Panax notoginseng. The sequence continues at coordinate 25,599,635 of CM029020.1, read as the reverse complement.
AATAATTTTTTAGGGCCCCCAATAGGTATTTTTGTCATGTATATATATATATATATACCCAAATAAAAGAGCTCAGCCCATGTCAATTTAAATTTAAAGGCTTACAAAAAAATGAAACAATTACATTTTCTATAATATTTTTAAAAATTATTATAACAATAGTGCACTCATAAAATATTTACACAATTAATGTATTTTAAGTTTTATTTACAAAATTAATGCATGCTTTTCCCTTTAATTTAGTTGAGTGTTTTAATTTAACACTTTCTCTCTCCTCCCTTCTATCCCCCGACAGCCTACGTGAAGCTTGCATTGAAGTATCATCCGGATAAGAACCAAGGAAATGAGGAGGCTAACAAGAAATTCGCCGAGATTAATAATGATAAATTAATGCTCAAATTTTGATTTTGATTTTTTCATATATTGTCTGGTAATTGAGTTGATTCTTTTTTACGTGAGGAATTTGATTTTGAGATCTGAAGTTTGAATGAAATGGGTGGTTTGAATTTGAGATCTGAAGTTTGAATGAAATTCATGAACCTTATTTTTTTTGCTTTAATTTACAGTATATACAAAGTTTGCTTAAATCTGAAAAGAAGGATTGGTAGTACAATATGGACATTACGATTTTTTTATAGTACAATTGGTAGCCAAATATTCAAATCAAAGTAACCAATACAGTGTTATTAGGTTACTAATTTATTTTTAAAAAATCTACTATAGATTTTTTTATTTAATAGTGAAATTGGTAGCCAACACTTTATACAAATGTAACCAATTCAGTTTTATTGGGTTATCAATTAATTAAAAAAAATATTGTAAATTTTTTTTCATAATGCAGTTGGTAGCCAAACCTTAATACAAAGGTAACCAATTCAATTTTATTGGGTTACCATTTAATTATAAAAAATCTATTATAGATTTTTTTTTCATATTGCAGTTGGTAGCCAAACCTTAAATCTTAATACAAATGTAACCAACAAAAATAAAAATGGTTACCAACAGCACTGAAATTTCTATTGGTTACCCACAAAAACTAAAATGGTTACCTTTGTATAAATGTTTGGCTACCAACTGCACTAAAATTTATCTTCTTCTCCTTTTAATTTCTGGACTGTTGTGGCGGTAATGGATGAGGAGATCGGCGTTCATGGCGGCGACGGCGAAGGAGGAGGACGAAAAAGAAGAAGAAGAAGCGGAGGTGTTGAAGTAATAAACTAGTAGCTAAAATGAGGAGATCGACGTCCATGGCGGCTACATCTTCAAGATCTATAAATCTACAACTTCAAGGTATTGTGGCAGTGGCGGCGAAGGAAGAGGACCGCCGCCGAACGAGGAGGATGAAGAAGAAGAAGAAGAAAGAAGAAGAAGAAGACGACTTACAAGATCTACATCTTCAAGGTGTTGAGGCGGCGGCGACGGCGGCGAAAGAGGAGGACGAATGGGAGGAGAGAGGAGGCGGTAAGGGAGAGAAAGAGAATGAGCGGATGAGTGTTTCCCTAAATTAAGGACATTAATATTGTAAATAAATATGAGAAAATTATTATTTTTGTAATTATTTTGGTGATGCACTAATAGTGTAATTACTTATTAAATATTGTATATTATTGTAAAGGACCCTAAAAAAATTACCTAATGAAATAGACCCAAATCTCAATGGCAGACTTAGTGATAATGTGATATTTAAATGATGCTTTAGAAATATTAAAATATTCGGTTATTATATTTGGTATTCTTTCGTATTTATGCTCTTTTATTCAGGAAAAGCTCTTAGTTTTTTTTATGCCTATCTTAATAGCAATTAGTAAAAGGCCCATTTTTTTTATCGTTTTAAGCCCTTAAAAACTCAGGGTTGACCCTGCTCTAAATATCATTTTTTTCTTTTATTTTTTAATAAATTTTAAGAATATTTTTTTTTATTTCACACTTAAATTAATGAATTAAACAAAATGGTAATCATATTTCTTAATGTATATATTTATGTCTAAGACGTCATTAAGAAAAAAAGAAAAAGCCTGTATATAAAGTAATATTAAAACGACAAACTCTTAACAGAGAAGAAGACGACGGGTCATATCTCGACGGTGGAGACTGGAGACAAGTGGTCAAGTCTTGATGGTGGAGACCATTTTTTATTTTTTTTATTGTGCAACTTCTCGTCGGTTCAACTCTGTTCCTAAACAAAAGTAATTTAACAGATACTCTCCCTATTAATTTTTCAAAATCAATTTAAAACTAATATAGATTCGTTTAGATATAGTTAATATAAGAGTTAAACGCACTTTATATGTCTGAAGTTTACTTCATTTTGTATATTATATTATATATTTTAAAACGTGATATTTTGCATATCGCACTTTTAACGAACATGTGCATAACACATTCTGGTCCAAAATACGTCGCTAAAAGTAACAGGGTTAGTGTTGATGAATTTTACACTTTTAGCGAATTTTTTTGAACCAGATGGTGTTATGTGCGGGTTTGCTAAGATACAACGTGCAAAATGAGATAAACTTGGAAGATACAGAGTGGATTTAACTCTCAAAATAATGATAAATGTAGTAAATTATCAAAAAAATATTACTCATTGTAAAATTTATTGTTTCATACTTTATAATGAATATTTTTAATTTTTAATTTGAAAATATCTCGAATTGACTTTCAAAAGTCAATAGTAATATTATAATTTAGAACGGAAGTAATTCTACACGAAATTAAAAGTAAAATCCTCCTAAACCCCTAAAATGATAGGCTCGATTTTCTCATAATTGTACAAGGTAAAAGTATTTCTCTCTTTTGTTTTGAGAACAGAATATTTGTGTATTAACCATGGATATATAGCTATTATACACAAAATAAGTAAGAAGCAAGATGCATATAGAGTGAATCAATAATTTGATGTACTATAGTGTTGCAAATTGCAATAATTATAGCAAGCGTGAGTTCACCAAATGTGTGGGCAGAAATGAAGTGGTCCTACTCCAACCTGTCTAGCAGTACCCTTGGGACATACCGTGGATTGATGAATTCAGCTAGGTATAGCTAACTAATATAAGGTCTAATATAAGGTGTTGTTTGTTTGTGTCTGAATGTTTGTTAATTCATTTGTTTTTGGTTCGATCAGAGATAAATTTTGTTTGGTAAGTTTTTTTTCGTCTCTTAATGCCTGTTGAGAAACTCAAATCTTAAACTATTAAGAGCTGTCTCTTAATAGTTTATTTAAAATTTATGGACACAAACAACCTCAATAAATATTGTACTCCTTTAATTTCAAATTTAAAGTTCATTCAAATAAAATTTTTAAATAACTCATAGGGTTAAAATGGTAAAATAATGTCATTCAGATGTTTTATACTTTTTAGTTATCAAATAATTTTTTAATTCTAGATGATATTTTATTCAGATGATCTAATTTATTAAGATATAAAAATTATTTAAATATTAATTACTCAAATTTATCAAATACCCCCTAAGAATTGTTATATTATGTATAAAAAAAAAGGAAAAAAATAGAACCAATTTCAACCAACCTCTTCCGGCTCCTTACCATAGTGACCAATATATATATGTCACATGGGATCAATGAGTGATTTCATTGTTTGTGGATTCATTATTGTGCTTGTTTTTGTGATGGCGTAGGTGGGTCCACTGCATGCATCATCACTCAATTTAACAACTTTATGTGCGATTTCTCCGCCTTTGGCTGTCGGTTCTACTCAATCCTATACATACACAAAATTATTAAATTCACAATAGAAATTATTATTTTTATAATAAAAATATCGGTATAGATTTTATAACGACGATTTTTATCGTCGCTGTATATCTACAGCGACACTTTTATTATAAAAATAATAAAAAGTGTTTTAAATTTAATAATTTCCTATATATACCATCTATATATGGTTGATCCATAATAAACGCTTTCTATAAACACTATTTTAACAAACATCTCCCACCGTTCATCGTAAACATTTATAATCTAACGGAAGAAATTGAATACGACTTATGTCTGACCGCTAATATGACATGCGACCAGTGCAACTAATGACAAAACTAATAACTATTATGCCTTGATTTTTTAAAGTTATAAAGAGATAAAAAAGATTCAAACTTAAAAGAGATAAAAAAGTTGGGTTTCACCGCAGCTCTTACTTGCTGTCAGAATAACGCTTACTAGTTATGAACATGTCATACAAATCAACATACTAGTTAATCATAATTATAAAAATAGTGAAATTGATAAATTTGTTGTCATGTACAAAGTTATTTTATTGTGGTCGTGAAATTTATGATTCTTATCTCGTGAGATCTTGTAGTGAACTGTTCGTCATTATTGTATTTTAAAAAGAAATCTCGAATGAAATTCAATCAATATATTTGGTCAAATTTGTTATCTGTAATATATAGTATTATTTAATAATGCATATAAATATAATAATAATAACTTATACAAATATAAATCCGAGTCCTTTGAATTTACAAAGTCTCCTTAAAATAAATTTATTCCCCCACAGATGCTAAGGGTTAATTGAATAATTGCTTCCCAAGATAAAACGGATTTCAATTCTTAATTAGTAGCATTACAAAATTAAGAATTCGATGAACCAATATTTATGTTATGTACTGAAACTATATGAACATGAATGATGCATGCATGAGAACTTACTGAAAAAATTATTGCAGAAACGGAACGGGAAAAATCCACTGCAGAACGGGAACTGTAGAACAGAACGGGATTATGCAGAAGTTAACGGGACGGAACAGGAAAAAGGAACAAACCTTATTTGCAGAATGGGACGGGAAAAACTGCAGAACGGGACGGAAATTTCTTACTGCAGAACAGGAATAATGGAAGGAACGGGACGGGATTTTTTGACAGAACGGGAAAGGGAATTTGTTATTTTTTTAATGCTTTCCCACACCGTTTATTTATAGGAAAAATTCGCACGTAATCGTCGTCAAAACGACGTAGTTTTGTGATGATAAAAAATATATATCATGAACCCGCCCGTTACGACCACGACCCGACCCGACCCGAGTCAATTTTCTCATTCAAATCCCATTTCCAACAATCCCCCACATGAATGTAAAATTGACTTTACAATATGCAAAATATGTTATGAATATGCAGACACTAGTTCGAGTACATAAGAAAATATATTTCATCAGGTTAAGTAGCCTAGTGGCTTTGAACTTGCCTTAGTAAAATCTATCGGATTTACTTGGCTAATCAGTAGACTTGATGTCTTTGAACTGTTAGCTTTTTATGTAAACCAAGACAATAGAATTCACAAAATATCTCTTCAGACATAGTTAGTTCTCACGTTTGTGTTCATTTTGACCTTGAAACACCTCTTGGTTCCGTAAGTATATTATAGAATTCAGCCTTCAAAATTCTAACAGAAGTGGCCCCCTTCTTACTCACGTAGGTGACTTCTATCAAGAGTATCATGCAATACCCCACTTGAACATATTTCAAGATATAAAAATCATTAAAAGCGTATCTTATCATGATTCTCGCGGCAGATGTGCACTGTCTCATTTTGGAATGGTTAGGAGTAATTATCTCCTCAGTGCTTTACTGAGTACTATATAGTTCGGTTTGCCCATTGAACCTAGATCTTGGGATCTCCAGTCAGCTAGGTTGGGTTGCCACTATGACGACTCTTATTTAAACAGTAGGCTTTAAACCCATTCCCCTCGATGATTTTTCCACTTGCTCTCTTGTTAAACCTTTCGTAAGCGGATCCGCAATATTATCTTTTGACTTTACATAGTCAATTGAGATAATTTTATTTGAGAGCAATTGTCTAACGGTATTATGTTTTCGTCGTATATGACGTGACTTACCGTTATATAAATGACTCTGTGCTCTTCCAATCGCTACTTGGCTATCACAGTGTATACATATAACTGGCACAGGTCTTGACCAATTTGGAATATCCTCTAAGAAATTACGAAGCCACTCAGCTTCTTCTCCTGCTTTGTCTAACGCAATGAATTCTGATTCCATTGTAGACCTAGCAATACACGTTTGTTTTGAGGATTTCCAAGACACCGCTGCACTACCAAGTGTAAATACATATCCACTTGTGGATTTTGAATCTTTAGTATCAGATATCCAATTAGCATCAGTATATCCTTCCAATACTGCTGGATATCTTGTATAGTGTAGTCTATAGTTTTGAGTATGTTTTAAATATCCCAAAACTCTCAAAATAGCTTTCCAGTAATCTTTACCTGGATTACTCGTATATCGACTTAGCTTACTTACTGAATAAGCTATATCTAGTCTAGTACAGTTCATGACATACATTAAACTGCCTATTATACGAGAATATTCTAATTGAGATATGCTATCACCTTCATTTTTAGCTAGATGAAGATTTATATCAACTGGGGTTTTATTCAGAATTATATTATACTTGCTAAATTTTTCAAGTATTTTCTCAATGTAATGAGATTGAGATAATATAATTCCATCAGAGGTTCTAGAAATCTTGATTCCTAAAATTATATCAGCAATCCCCAAGTCTTTCATGTCAAACCTATTTAACAACATGCGTTTGGTAGAGTGGATAACTTCATTGTTGCTACCCATGATTAACATATCATCCACATAAAGGCAAACAATGACATATTCCTTTTGAGTGCTTTTGACATAAACACATTTGTCACACTCATTGATTTTAAATCCATTTGATAACATAACATTATCAAATTTCTCATGCCATTGTTTTGGTGCTTGTTTTAATCCATACAAGAATTTAACAAGTTTACATACTTTCCTCTCTTGTCTAGGAGCAATAAAACCTTCAGGTTGTTCCATATATATTTCTTCATCTAATTCACCATTTAAGAATGCAGTCTTTACATCCATTTGATGTATTTCAAGTCTATTTAAAGATGCTATTGCTATTAGCATCCGAATAGATGTAATTCTTGTAACAGGTGAATAAGTGTCGAAATAATCCAATCCTTCCTTTTGTCTATAGCCTTTAACAACAAGCCTTGCTTTGTATTTATCAATTGAGCCATCAGCTTTCATCTTCTTTTTGAAGATCTATTTATACCCTAAGGGTTTTGAACCAGGTGGAAGGTCCACCAATTCCCATGTATGATTTTACATAATGGACTCAATTTCGCTATTTATTGCTTCTTTCCAATGAGAAGCATCTGGATACTGCTTCCTTGTAGGTTCGAGGATCGTTTTCTAACAAAAATGTTAGAAAATCCGGACCAAAAGATGTTGAAGTCCTTGCCCTTTTGCTACGTCTAGGTTCATCCACTACAGACTCTTTGTTTATATTATTAGGATTATCCCTAGTAGCATCCAAATGTCTTTTGTTTAAATTTGAATCATTATTTCCATTATATGGAAAAATATTCTCAAAAAAATGATGCATCTCTTGATTCAATAAATGTATTAACATGAATATCGTTAATTTCAGATTTATGAACAAGAAAGCGATAAGTACTGCTGTTATTTGCATAACCAATGAAAACACAGTCAATTATTTTTGGTTCTATCTTAACCTTTTTAGGTTTAGGAACCATTACCTTTGCTAGACACCCCCACACTCGTAAGTATTTATAGCAAGGTCTATGACCTTTCCATAATTCATAAGGTGTTTTGTGAGTTTTCTTATGAGGCACTTTATTAAGAATATAATTGGCAGAAAGCAAAGCTTCCCCTCACAAATTCTGGGGTGCTCCAGAACTGTTTAACATAGCATTTAACATTTCTTTCAATGTTCGGTTCTTGCGTTCAGCAATACCGTTAGATTGAGGTGAATAAGGAGCGGTAGTTTGATGAATAATACCATGAGTAGAGCATATCTCTTCAAATGGTGATTCATATTCACCACCTCTATCGCTTCTTATTGCTTTAATCTTTTTGCTAAGTTGATTTTCAACTTCATTTTTATAAAGTTGAAACATTTCTATTGCCTCATCTTTGCTTCTTAGCAAATATATATAACAATATCTTATGCAATCATCAATAAAGGTTATGAAATATTTTTTTCCACCTCTAGTTTGCACAAACTTTAAGTCACATATGTCAGTGTGAATTAAATCTAGAGGTTCAGTTTTCCTTTCAACAGAATGAAAGGGTAATCTTGTCATTTTTGATTCCACACAAATTTCACATTTATGTTTTGGATTAATATCAAATTTAGACAAGAATTCTAAATTAATTAATCTACGCATTGTATCATAATTAACATGTCCTAATCTAGCATGCCAAATATTCCAACAAGTAAGCAGAAGAATTAATTTTATTATTATCAATAGACTTCGGTACAACAGTCATAACATTCATCTTAAAGAGCCCATCATTCATGTAGCCCTTTCCTACAAACATATCATTCTTTGTAAGTACAAACTTATCAGACACAAACTCCAACTTAAAGTCATGCTTGCTAAGTAGTGACCCAGAAACTAGATTCTTGCGAATATCTGGCACATGAAGCACTTCATTCAAAGTCAGTTCTTTGTCAGATGTCATTTTCAGTATAATCTTTCCACGTCCTTCAACCTTTGAACTTGAGGAGTTTCCCATGAAGAGTTTCCCATGAAGAGTTGATCATCATTTTCTACTGGTTTGTAAGTAGAAAACATCCATTTGTTGGAACATATGTGGCGAGTAGCCCCAGTGTCCACGTACCACTCTTTAGGGTTTCCTACCAAATTGCATTCAGATACAACTGCAGAAAGATTAATGTCTGAAACATCTTCAGACAACTTTTTCAGTTCAGTCACATTTGCTTGAGACTTCTGTTCTTTCTTGAACTTCTTTGGCTTGCGACATTCACTTGATTTATGTCCTTGGATGCCACAGTTGAAGCATTTGCCCTTGAATTTCTTCTTGGCCTTGAAGGCTTCTTTGCCTTCACGCTTCCTTTTGTTGTTGTTTGGCCTTTGTTCTACAACATTTGCCTTTGCTTCAATGAAATTCTTCCCACTCTTCTTCTCAGATCCTCGATTGTCCTCTTCAATCCTAAGTCGCACAATCAATTCTTCAAGATTCATCTATTTGCGTTTATGCTTCAGATAATTCTTGAAGTCTTTCCATGATGGTGGAAGCTTCTCAATCATTGCTGAAACTTGGAATGATTCACTTAATGACATTCCTTCAGAATGAATGTCATGTAGAATTACTTGTAATTCTTGAACCTGAGTGATAACTGCTTTGGAATCTACCATTTTATAATCAAGAAATCTACCGACAATGAATTTTTTCATGCCAGCATCTTCAGTTTTATATTTCTTGTCTAAAGATTCCCAAAGTTCCTTTGCCGTTTGAATTGTACAATACACATTATACAATGTATTGTCTAATCCATTCATTATATAATTTCTACAAAGGAAGTCTGCATGTTTCCATGCATCAACTGCAGCCACTTTTTCTTTGTTAGTTTCTCCTTCTACAAGAGTAGGACAGTCCTCTTGTAGAAACCGAGCCAAATTCAATGTTGTGAGATTTAGTCTTGCATTTACACGCATGCAGGTGTGCATAACTAAAAGTGTGGAAATGTAAGTTTTATTCATAAAGCTGCTATGACACATCATGTAATAGATAAAAAATAATAATAATAATAATATGAAATATATAAATATAGCATTTTTTTTATTTTTTTTAAACAGTAAATTTCTATAATATTTACCAACAATAAATTTCTGTTATTATAATATGAATATATTCTGTTAAACATATGAACAGTAAAACAGTGTACTTAGATTCAACAAAATTTGCAGAATATCTTTAAAAAACGTATTATATATATAAGCATAATCTGATGACTTTAGTATATATCACAAATATTTACTGCACTCATTGATTATACCAATAATAAGGAGACTTTGTTCATACCAATAATAATTTCATGCACCATGCAATATTAACCTTACTGCATATTAAAAAATAAATAAATAAATAAAAATTCATGCAATGTTAATCTTGCTGCACTCATATACATATATCTATCTTTAACATCAATACTATGTATTAACAAAGAGATAAATCTAAACAAATAATATAATACTAATTTGTTACAATCTTCTGTTATTATGTACTATTCTGTTCACATAAATAACAAAGTATTAAATATGTTCATATTCTGCAATTTGCATGTTACTAAATAAAATCATAGCAATTAATTTGCAAAAATTAATGAAAAGTGGTACAATTAATTTGCAGAAATTAATGCAATTTTCATGTTAATTTGCATGTTTATAACAGTAAATTAATTTCTTAATGAAAACAAGACATGCAAATGATATGTAGAATGACTTCGACGGTCATTTCTCATTTCTTAATTTCTAAATTAATTTTTTTCAGAACATACAATTACTAAACAAACATAGTATTGTGGAAGGGAAATATACTCACGGAAATATGAACCACGAATAGTATTGCTGAATATGAAGAAATATATTTACTAATTACTGATTACTGCATCCAAACATATTCTCATCCAATATTGCACATTCAAACTAATTACTGCATTTTAACGGTAACTTTTGTTCGGTTAATATAATATATTACTCATATAACTGCACTCATATATTAATATAATATATTATATATTTATATATTTAATATGAACAAATGCAACACTTGCACAAATACACACACCTTCAGCAGTTATCATGCATGGCAATGGTAATATATATTTTAGAAAAGTGACGTGTTTATTTATTTATTTTTTTATTTTTTTTTCTTTCACTTGAGTGCAACAAAAATGAATCACGGTAATGGACAAAACAAATATGATTGTTTCCAGAATTTCTAGAAATTCAGTTTTTATAAAACAATTTTCTATTCACATAAAATAATTTTCTGTTCACAAAAAACAATACTATAATTACAGAAAATTAAATTTGCTTTAAGATTGTTATCTGTAATATATAGTATTATTTAATAATGCATATAAATATAATAATAATAACTTATACAAATATAAATCCGAGTCCTTTGAATTTATAAAGTCTCCTTAAAGTAAATTTATTCCCCCACAGATGCTAAGAGTTAATTGAATAATTGTTTCCCAAGATAAAACGGATTTCAATTCTTAATTAGTAGCATTACAAAATTAAGAATTCGATGAACCAATATTTATGTTATGTACTGAAACTATATGAACATGAATGATGCATGCATGAGAACTTACTGAAAAAATTATTGCAGAAACGGAACGGGAAAAATCCACTGCAGAACGGGAACTGTAGAATAGAACGGGATTATGCAGAAGTTAACGGGACGAAACAGGAAAAAGGAATAAAACGGGATTATTTGCAGAATGGGACGGGAAAAACTGCAGAACGGGACGGAAATTTCTTACTGCAGAACGGGAATAATGAAAGGAACGGGACGGGGTTATTTGACAGAACGGGAAAGGAAATTTGTTATTTTTTTAATGTTTTCCCACACCGTTTATTTATAGGAAAAATTCGCACGTAACCGTCGTCAAAACGACGTAGTTTTGTGATGATAAAAAATATATATCATGAACCCGCCCGTTACGACCACGACCCGACCCGACCCGACCCGAGTCGATTTTCTCATCCAAATCCTATTTCCAACAATCCCCCACATGAATGTAAAATTGGCTTTACAATATGCAAAATATGTTATGAATATGCAGACACTAGTTCGAGTACATAAGAAAATATATTTCATCAGGTTAAGTAGCCTAGTGGCTTTGAACTTGCCTTAGTAAAATCTATCGGATTTACTTGGCTAATCAGTAGACTTGATGTCTTTGAACTGTCAGTTTTTTGTGTAAACCAAGACAATAGAATTCACAAAATATCTCTTCAGACATAATTGGTTCTCACGTTTGTGTTCATTTTGGCCTTGAAACACCTCTTGGTTCCGTAAGTATATTATAGAATTCAGCCTTCAAAATTCTAACAGAAGTGGCCTCCTTCTTACTCACGTAGGTGACTTCTATCAAGAGTATCATGCAATACCCCACTTGAACATATTTCAAGATATAAAAATCATTAAAAGCGTATCTTATCCTGATTCTCGCGGCAGATGTGATTTGGATACATATAACAATACAGGTCAGTACAGACTTTTTAAAAAAAGTAAAAAAAAAGAAGAAGTCCGCATTTTAAAAAAATGCGGGAGTCCTGACCTGATCATTTGTGTGTGTGTGTGTGTGTGTGTGTGTGTGTGTATATATATATATATATATATATATATATATATATATATAGTCCCCTTCAGTTGAGGGATCCCTCAAATAGTATTATTTGAGGGAACTTGTGCTCAACCGTTGGATCTGTTTTAATAACTTTATGTGGCTGAGATTTTACATCTTATGTGTTGCATTGGGTAACAGTTGTATTGGATGTGTTGGGTTATTTGGAAAACAGGTTTAAAAATATGTAAAATCTCATCCACATAAAATTATTAAAACAGATCCAACGGTTGAGCGCACTATCCCTCAAATAATACTATTTAAGGTATTCTTCAACTGAAGGGGACTGATATATATATATATATATATATATATATATATATATATATATATATATATATATATATATATTGCTTATGTACCGTTGAATTGCTAAATAAAAGTAAAAATTTCTTTGTATATAGACATTGATTATAGCTGCCATTAGATATAGATGTTGTTTTATATAGTGCATCTCCTACTTACTGTTTCGAAGAATATTTTCTTGACGACAACTTGGTATTTGTAAATAAATCACCTTCGGGTTAAAACCAATTGGTTTTAAGCATATAGACTTCTCTTAAGTATATATAATGCATTTTTATGTAAAAACTCGTTATAATCCATTATAATTAAATAATAAAAACAACATAATATAGGGTGGGTTTGAGGGCCACAAATATGCTTAAATTGAAGGAGGAGAAGAAAAAAAAAATAGAAGGAGAAGAACTTGATAGATTATTTTTTGGTAATTGCGTAATTTATTTTTGAAAATTCAAGAAATTAGCCTCAACTTGCATGCAAATTTATTGGACGTGTGCTCATCCATTTGAGCAGTAACGTGAAATCAGAAAAATGAAGACAACTCTAATTCGGAACATGGGGGATGATTAACGTGAATTCGGTTATCATGAAATTAACTTCATGAAGTTAGTCAATTAATCAATACAATACTGACACGCAGAGAGAGATCACCTCCCGCCTGCGTGTCGATACTGTATAGGTCAATTGACCAAAGTTAACTTTATAATAATCACTCCCCTAAATATTATACGATGACTGTAGAATGCCACGTGTGCAATACGCTCAACAATTGAATTATATTTGTTCGTAAGGATTATAATTCTGACTATATTCCCATAAATTATAATCTTAAGACTATTAATACTAGAATTAAATAGTACTAGTCACATGTTTATTTTTTATGAGATTATTCATGAGATAACTTAAAATAATCTCATGTTATGTTTGTTTTATACAAGATTATTTAAAATTAATCAAATTTACGAGTTAAAATCTGAATGAATTTTGAATGAGCCCAATATTTGATGGCATGAAATTAAAGAACCAAACTTTTTTGGCTTGTGCGGTGTGATGTTGGCCTTTGATGGATAGAAGGAAGATGAACATGATCTGCTAGCAATAAGTCCAACAAAATTTAAAGCCTTATGAAACTTATAATCACAAGAATTAATATAATATAATATAATATAATATGAGATGTTTGGCGTTTGGGATCTGATATTTTTACATAAAAAAATGATATTTTTATACGATTTCTCTCACATGAATAGTGAGCCAGTCCCACATCAATGTGAGAGAAACTCCTATGAAAATATCAGTTCTTAGTCAATTTGTAAAATTTAATATGAATTCATTTGATTTTAACTTTACGAGAGGTACTATTGTGAACTATTTTTGTACAAATTAATTCTTTTGAAAACTAAAATAAATTTACAACACAATTTTAATTTTAAGATTTCACAAATTAATTTTAACCAAATGTAAATGAGACTCTGTTTATAAAATGAAGGGAGTATAAAAAAACTAAATTTTTGATAGAAAAACTTAAAATGTAAATGAGTGTAATTGAGTTTTGAGTCGATTAAAATGTAAAATTTAACATAGTGTGAGGAACTGAGTTGAGCATTAAACCTCAAGAGCAATCTAAGTTTGTTTTGGGCCGAAATATGGTTTAATACTTTAGACATTTATTTTTTTTCATTTTGGGGGTTTGTTTTCTCAATTTTCTCAATTAAGAGATTAAACTTTTAATATTTTTTTTCACTTTGGGTTTGTCCACAGGCGGAACCAAGGGGGGCGGGTGGGGGCAGTTGCCCCCGGTAGCCGGACGCCGGACGCAGTAGGAAGACGGTCACCGGTCAGGCGGTGGACGGAACTAGGAGGGGGGCGGGGGCAGCAGGCTGTTGATAATTGCCCAAAACATTAACTACAGCTGCTGTTGCATTAATTCCAACTCAACCAGTTTTTGCTCTAGCCTCTCTACAATTACGAATTTTTCCATCAAATTTTTCGAATTCTCCTCCTCTGTATTTCCAACTCTTAAGAGCTTATGCAGAAACCCTAATTATAGTTCAATCAACTCCTGCCGCCTGCCGCCCGTCGCCGCTTGGTTTAAAAATTTTGAACCCCCCTACAAAAAGATTTGGGTTCTGCCACTGGGTTTGTCTTCTCAATTTTTTTCATTAGGGGATTAAAATTATAATTTTTTATGATTACGTCTATTTGATAGTGTAACGTCAAAAAATTGATGACATGACAGCAACACGTGATTAGAAAAATACTTATGCGTAATATTGAGTCTCATTTTAGCATTTATTCAATTATTTTTTTGTACCAAAGAGGGTAAATATAGGACTATTATTAATTTTAAGTAAAATATTATTATTATTATTTTAATATAAAACCATTATAAAAATTTTAAAGTAAATTTAATGATAATTTTACCATTTTGGTAAATTATTATTTCTTTAAATTTATTTTTTTGGAAAATTTAATTTTTTAAAGTAAATTTAATGACAATTTTTTAAAATACAATTAATAATGGTCTTATATATATCCTTTTTGGTACAAAAAATTAATCGAATAAATGTTAAAATGAGACTCAATATTACCCATAAATATTTTTTAGTAAAGTGTCGATGTTATGTTATCAATTTTTTGATGTGACACTATCAATTTAGACGTAATCAAAAAAATTTAAAAGTTTAATCCTATAATGGAAAAAATTGAGAAGACAATCCCCAAAGTGAAAAAAAATTAAAAGTTTAATCCTCTAATTTAAAAATTTGAGAATACAATCCCCAAAATAAAAAAATATTAAAAGTTGAGAGTATTAATCCATATTAAGCCTCTGTTTTGGGTTTCAAATCAATAGTGTATTTGGGCTAAAAGATTTGTTCCTAAGCAAAATTAATTGGTCTCATTTTCCTTATGTTATGTTTGTTTGCAAGGATTATAATATCGGAATTATAATTCATGGGATTATAATCTCAAGACTATTAATCATAGGATTATAATTCCGGGATTATAATTATAAAGTCAAGACTATTAAACCATTTTATAATCTCCAGACTAATAATCTAAAATCAAAATTTAAAAACAAACAAAATATATAGAATTAATAATTTTATATTAAATATAATTCTTACAAATAAACATAGCCTTTAAATCTTGTAATCCAGAGAGGCATAAACATATTGGGCTCAACTTGCTCATCTATTGGATCAACTCTTTGTACTCTTTGTGTTGTTATTTTAATAACTGAAAAATGAAAACTTTGCATCCAAAAAAACAAAAGAAGAAAAATTGAAGATTAATATATAGAGGTCCTACCGGGAGTCGAACCCAGGTCGCTGGATTCAAAGTCCAGAGTGCTAACCACTACACCATAGAACCAACGGCCTTTATTTCTGAGTTTCACTAATTTTGTTTCAACCAACTAAGTGCTAACTGCTTACTAATTACTACTAGTTTTTTTTTAATTTACGGAACATTGCTTTGTTATTCCCAATCTCTTTTTTTTTAATTTACGGAACATTGCTTTGTTATTCCCAATCTCTGATAAAAGTGAATTTAGATGTGGCATGGGCATTAAATGCATGATATTGTGGGTCCTGTAATATGATTGTAGCCGTCTTAATTATCACAGTCTAGTTCTATTATCACGTGACTATTTTTTTCTCCGATCATCCGATATAGTATGTTATTCGGTAAGTCTAGTGGCTTCTTCTTTCTTCTGATTTTGAAAGTACTATCGTGATGAGACTAATAGACAAACCCTCATAACTAAAATTCCTATCATTTTTATGGACTACTTACTCTTAGAACAGTTTGTTTTCTTGATTTCCCTTAGCTGAACACTTGTGGGTCAAAGGGCTTTCAAGCAAACTTCCATTTTGATTATAATGAAACAGTGATATAGGACTAGATACATGCATTGACACTTTTTATGTTTGGTTCTCACTTTGATTATGACAGAATGTGGCAAATTGACATAACCAGTCAACTAATATTCTGAGTTCTGCTGATTTTTTCCTTCTTTTCTTAGCCATGGTTGTACCCCATTAATTGGCAACTTATATAAATATGAATTTATTAAGGTTCTACTAGGCTGCAGTTTTTCCCAGCTCGGCCAGAAGGTTTAACAGTAAGGCCCAACCCTCGTGCCCCATCCTGGTGAGAGGACCAAACACTAGGGAGTTCAATATTAGGAAAGTGGCCAGAAGTTAATAATAGTATCACGTTGCCTTGCTCCCCACCTCATACGACAGGGTAGGCGGGGGACTCTCGCCTCCTAAAAGCGGCACTGAAAGCCAAGTGCAAGGTGTAATTGGGTTTGAAGATTTATTAGTAGTCCGGTCTTGGGTTTTTTACCAATGTATTGTTATAACAACTACGACTTTCTAGTTAAAATAAAAAAATATTGTTTGGTGTGTGAATGAGTGCGTGAGACATCTTATTAATACATCAAACAAACAACACTAACCAAATGGGTGAACCTAAGTATATAGTATGTTCTTACTTTTTCGTCTTTTATATAATATTTGTGTAATTATAATATTATTCGTTTTTAAATTCTAACACTAACTTTATACACCGGAAGCGTTACACGGCGGAATCACTCCATATCTTGTCGTATGAACGTGTCTTGCAGGGTTGGAGCTTAGTGTGAAACCTAGAGGACCCGTCGGAGGGATAGAACATCATCATTGGCTCTATACATTAAAGGAATGATCAAATTTTCTATATACTAGTAGGTGAACCCGTGCAAGTCAAGAAATATTAGTATATAAAATTTATCTAAATGTTATAATTATAAAATTTTAAACATGTGTATTATATATATTGCATGTTAATTAATCCATTCATGCACTGATCACAAAATTTATGAATAATATAAATGGTCTTCACTATATATTAATGTATCTGGATATTATTAGACTTGAGTTAAAGTTGAGAAACATTGTGAATATTTTTTGTTAAAATTCATAAACCATCTTTAATTTCAATCTATTTAAAAATTTATAAATTGAAGTATTCCTAATCAATTTTGCATAGTAGATGGATAATTGCTCAATTGATCGTGAGTTTTAATGTTATTGTGCTTTTAGATATAGTAATAGATTAGGAGTATTCATTTTGGGGCACTTCCAAATTTTGCATGCACATAAGTCAAAAAAGGCCAAAAGGAGAAAAAAAATGAGAACCATGAAATCCAATATTCTTGCTTGAATGACAATGAGGAATTTTAATTGAGATCAACTATGAGTTGCTTCCCTCTCGCCTAAGATTCTTCTCCTTTAAATGAGACATTAGATGGCATTAAAGCTTTGACCTAAAATTTCAAGAGTCTCATATGTGTAATGTGATGATGCTATCAACTGTTGAAAGTAAGGAAAAGGGAAAAGGGAAAAGGGAAGATCACATGGTGAAGATGCTCAACTTATGCAGTCACCACTTAAAAAGAAATCATCAAATGGCTTGTTGGGTATGTGTTTGGAGGGTTTGAAAAGCGCTTTTTGGTGATTTTTAAGCTCCAAACACAACGTATTATTTTTAGTGAGGTGAGCTTGGGACATAAAATATACATTAGTGAGTTAAAAATGATGCTTTTGACCAAGCCCCTTATGACTTAATGGTAAAAAAATTATTCATACGGCTTAGGTGCATGAGGTCTTGGGATTTACTTTTATCAGAGGTAAAAATGTTAAATTTTAGTCTAATATAGTAAAAAAAATATGCTTCTTTTAGAATAAGTTACGTTTAGATGAACAAGATTCTTAAATTAGTTTGGACTCCAAAAGTTCCAAAAACTCTAAACCAAACTTGCACAAAGTATATATACAATGAGCAATCAAACTGCATCCAAGCAGTCAATAATGATACAATCCAAATGGACGAAA
The DNA here is from genome assembly GCA_016801055.1 of Panax notoginseng. NCBI lineage: Eukaryota > Viridiplantae > Streptophyta > Magnoliopsida > Apiales > Araliaceae > Panax > Panax notoginseng. The sequence goes on along the minus strand of CM029020.1, from coordinate 25,581,235 downwards.
CCCAAAAAAAAAAAAGGAAAAAGATAATAACACTCAAAAAACCTTCACAATAAGTTATGAACTTATGATACACAAATTGACGTTCCCCTCTAAGTAGGGTTGAAACTTAAAATGTCTTGACACATGGCTACCATCTAAGCTGAGAGAAGAATAAGTTTGGTGTACCCTTGAAGGATGAAATCATTCTCCTCTGAAGTAGATGCAATAATTGTTAAGGCACAAGAGAATATGAAAGGCCTGCCCCAAATTCCCCTTCTTTTTCTCTCTCTCTCTGATATTTGATCCTTTCACAGCCTGTTAAAAGCAATCAAATAATGGAGAGATGTGGTGGTCACAAATAAATGAAAGCCATATGCATAATGCACCAACCACATGCCCTTGTCCCATTTTCCTGCCCACTTTGCACATGCATTGCTCTCTATATTCCCCCTTTGTTCTTCTCCTTTTTTTCACAACTTATTCTATGAATTTATAATTATACTTCCTAAACTTATATTTTCACATATAATTATGATATTTCTTTCGAGTCAATAAATCACTGCTGTTAAGTCAAAAATAATATTATACCACACTTCCACAGTTCCACACTTCTAAAATTAAATTACTCAAAATGTGTAGTTAGTTAAATCATCTAGTTTTTAAACTTAGTGTTGCACTCTATTATTAATAATTAATCTTCTTGGTCAAGGGGTTGACATTTTATAGAGCTGGTGCTACGGTAGCACGGTGAGACGACGCATTGAAGGTGTCGTGGGCAGGCGGTCAAGTGGTCGTTGGTTAGGCCTGCCGCCTGCATGAAGGAGTGTACGACTGTCGGTCCGACCAACCGGAATCCCCTCCTCACCATGTCTTTGCTAATGGCCTCTGATTTTGAAGTCTTGACTGGCATTTTGTGGCATGATTTGTATTGGGTTGCAATGGGCTTGTGATTCACAAATCCCCACAAATATTTGTCAAATGATCCAAAATCCTTCTTGATCTGTAAAAAAAATATGAAGAGAATTTGTCAAAACAAAAAATTTACTATAATGTTGATTCTCCATCCACATACCTAACACTATAATTAATGAATTATACGTAATTAAATATATGTACTAATTATATTGGTGACAAATTTAAGAGCCATATAATCATTACGGGTCCCACATATTCTCATGTTAATAGTTGCACCAATGTTATGAGCCATGAGGAATGATAGATTACGAGCGATCCGGTTAGTATAAAGTTTATTTTTTGGTAAATTGATTAATAGAATGCTGACACACATAGATTATCGCTTACATGTCAGCATTCTATTAGCCAATTGACCAACTTACTCAAAAATGAGCTTCATACTAACTACTTCCGATTACGAGAGAAAGAGGATAGAAAAGACAGTTAAAAAGAAGGTGCGCACTTGTTATTTAATCCGTAATGATAACAAATTAGTAAAAATAGTCGTATTCCACTCATTATTTTTTTTCCAAACAAACCTGAAGAATTCGGTTAGAATTGTCTACAACTCCTCGGACTAGCCTTAATTCTATGTTATATTCGGCACTGATTGATGTAATTTTCTTTTCTGAATATTTTGAAACAGTTTCTGCACCAAATTCTGCAAAAGCATCCCTGAAAATAAAGAAAACAGAACAGAGCCAAGTCATTTAATTTTTTCTACAGGTCAGGCCATTTCAAGATTTTATCAAGATTTCTAAATTTAATTCACACCCACCTAAATTCCTTCCTTTTCTTTAAGACTGAAGTCCAATCTGATCCAACTTGTGCACCAGTTAATGCTAATAATTCAAACAGCAGCCTGCTTATCACAACAACAACAACAACAACAACAACAACAAAAAATGAAAGAAAAATCAGTTCCATATCTGAATGTTGTAGAAACACAGAAAGGAATAGAGAAATAGAATTTATTTATTTTTATTTAGCAAAAAAAAAAATAGAAAATAAAGCAAAAGAGGAGCTCTTACTTGTCATCGTGAGCAGGAACTCCCCATTCTTCATCATGGTAAGCAACATAAATAGGGTCTGAAAGAACAACACAATAACCATAAAAAGACTAGCTCTGAATTCTGATCCCCTTTTTCTCCATTTCGAGAGGGGGGAAATCCCATGTTCTGTCATATAAATTTATTTTTACATAAAAAACCCCATAATTAAGCTAAATATTCATACCTGAATTTGGTGTAATAAAGCTGCATCTTTTCTCCTGTGCGGCAGTAGTGGCATTATCACCACCAGCAGCAATATTATCAAGGAGAAATATGTTGCCTTCATATTTAGCAGACTTTGTTCTTCCATAATGAGCAATTCTCATTTTCCTCTGCACTTGCATATTTGCTACTTGTTCCCTCCTTGCTGCAGCTATACTTCCTGGATTCTCCACTATTGAAGAAGGAGAGTAATTCAATGTACTAGTATCCACAAAAAGTCCACTTTTTTTCAATTTTTTTACCACATTCTCAGCTTTAATGCTGCTTCTTGGTGTCACCAACACCTTTTCAGCACTAGAATTCAGGCCATTTGGATCATTTCCTCGTTTAATCGCAGGCTGTCGAGGCGATTTTAGCTTAGGAGAGATAGGCGGAGTGATCACAAAAGGCTTAACTTTAGGACTAATAGCACTGGTACTAGTAGTTTTAGTAGTAGTACTAATTTGGGATGTCAAAGGTTGGATCTTTGGTGGTATAATAGGCTTTGTAGAGGCTTTTTTTATAGAATTGCGGCGTTCTAGAAGGGGAACTTGGTTGCGATTTGGCTGCAGGACTTTGCGGCCATTGATATCAAGAGAGCCAGTTTCTTGAGGCTTGGACTTGGAGGAACACATTGTGAATTTTGAGCTCTTTTTGTGGTTTAAGTGGTGGTTATGTTTTTTCAGGGGAGAAATATTGAAAGGGTTTTGGGAATGGAAATGAATGAAGGGAAGGTGGGAAGTTTAGTTAAGAAGAGGTTTGGGAAGGATATGGGGGTATATAAAAGGGAAAGTGGTGGGGTAAGTTTAGGGAAGTTGTAACATGGGGGGGCTGGAATCTGCCAGACATCCTCTTGCAAGGGGCATTATCTTTTTGTTTAATGTGACCATGAGAATGATGCCCACTCCCTCCTCCTTCAGTCCTTCCTCCCAAAGTGGGACCTACCATAGAATACTCTCTCTCTCTCTCTCTCTCTCTCTCTATATATATATATATATATATATATATATATATATATATATATTTATTTATATAATTCTGTTCATATATGAAATTCTTCTTTTGTCACAAAATTATAGTCTCATTTAACTTTTTATATTTTTTTAAAAACAAACATCCTCTTTCACTTTCTTAAAAAAGACTAAAAAATAACAAGATATTCTTCCCCGCAGCACTACAGTTAATATTGATGTCGTCGTCTTAATTAAGTTAGGAAATAAAATCAAAAGAAAAAATCCTTTCATTAGTCTCTAATTTATAGTTGTTTTTCACCTTATATTCTTCTAATTATTTCTTTAATGTGTGTATTTTATCATCAAATTAACTTCATAATTTTTCAATCCCCCATAAAAACAAAGTAATTAAAAAAGAATATGAAAAACAACTTTAGTTTAAGGGCTAAACGTGAAAAAGAATTACTATAATACAAGAATTGAATATAAAAATATCCGTTAACGTATGAAAGATATAGTTCGAAGACAAAATAAATGAAAAAAAGTTGTCACCTCCCGACTTACGTGTCGACGCTGTATTGTTCAATTGATCAAAGTTAACTTCATGCTCACCAGTTCGGAATGAGTAGTATTGAGATACTGTGAAGACTGAGGAAAAAGGCTACTAGCTAGGTGGTGTCATTGCCACTTAGCCAGCATATTCTCATGGACCCTTATTTTCATGGGCTCTTGAGCTTTACTGCTGTAGCAGCAAGAGTGGGGGAGAAGGTTTAGGGGACAGAAAAAAAGTCCAATTATTTCCCATCCTTTAGAGCTGGCTGTAATTCTATCTCTCTGTCTCCCAGCCTTTTCAATAAAAATATTCTATATAATCAAGAAAAAGGATTAGTCACAATTTTCAGATTAATTAAAGTTTAGTTGTGGGAACTAATCAAAAGGTTAGTTGAGACGGATCCGGTTAGCATGAAGTTTATTTTTTGGTAAGTTAATTAATTGGCCAATAGAATATTGACACACATAGAATCTCGCCTGCGTGTCATCACTCTATTGGCCAATTGACCAACTTACCTAAAAATGAACTTCATGCTAACCACTTCCAGTTGAGACCTAGCTAGTAGATATGATTTTAATTATAAAATTAACTTGCTTTAGAAGCTGACACTTCTGTGGTCTTAATTCATATTTTCTGGTAAACAAAAAGTGAGAATCAGAATTATATAGAATCTTTTTTTTTTTGTCTTGATTAATCCTTAAACCGCGTCCGAATATGCCTGATTAAAGCTAAATTATTAGCATTATGTAACAGGTTGTACAATCTTATTATAAAAATATTTAAAACTCAAAAAAGGCATCAAAATCTGGTAACCGTGTGGAAAGTCTTGTTTTTTAAAAATGAGTTTTAATAATTTTGGCTAAAATATTAACAATTAAAAAAGAGTAACACAAACTATTTTACAAACATTTTACGAACTGCTGATGTGGTATACTCCACCTCAGCATATTGATCAACAAATTATTTCAATATAATTTTCGGCCCCACACAATATGTTGAGATGGAGTATGCCACATCAGCAGTTTGTAAAATAGTTTTTGTCTCTAGCATTATTCTTAAAAAAAATACTAGTTACAAACTAGAATATGGTTCTGCTCTTCTAATTTAATTTTATACAAAATCAAATAATTTTTTTATATTTACATTTCTCCGTCTTAAAATGAGAGTTTCTGTCACATGTTGGTCACTTCGTATTGTTGGGTAATACTAGAGCTCTCAAAATTTGATCTCAAATGATGTTTCATCATTATATTAATTGAATAAATCTCATGTCATTGGTTATTCTATAAAATATCACTAAAATATTCAATACCATATCAAATCAACAAAAAATTTGAAATAATGCTACTATCACATAATGGTAGCTCACATAATACTCGCATATACATATATACATATTTGTGGGCCCCACATGTCAGGCGGAGACCCACAATATATATGTGAGCATTATGCGAGTCTTTTTTATGTGATAGTAGTATTGTTGAAAATTTTGAGACGTCCAACATTATTCATATCGGAAATATAAACTTGTCAAACTTTTGATTGCTCCATTATTTATGTGAGTAAAAAAAGTAGGAAATATTATAGCAGCAGACCAAGTTATAAAACTCAAGAAACTAAGCCAGGGGAAATTATTTTGAAACAAGAGGAATACAACTTTGTAATTTTTACCTTCGGCAAAAGCAGGCCGAAAGTAAGAAGTTAAAAAGTAAAACAAACTCCCATTTACAAGCAATGAATCAAATAAGAAAGAAATTCCTGCAAACTTCATCATCAAGTAAATACTTACAACTCTAGTAGTATAAAATTCCAAACTTCAACAGTCATCTAAGATAGTATATAAATGAGCGTACTAGGATCCTCTTTATTTCAAGTAAAGTCCAAGATATAATAGCTTAAACTAGCTCTTTGCAAGAGCATGGAAATATATATCCTATGATCGAAGTATACATTAGTTGGTCACAAAATTAATAAAACAGCCCATGTGTTCGTCCGACATATTTGCATCAATAATTCGAGGCAATTTCTAGACAAAACACATGATTGGGGATGATAATGCATGCCATTTCCCCCTAACTAAATTGTTAACCTCTTTTTCTCATCAACTTCACCTCAAGGTCGGCCACAATTTTTATTATAATTTCCTTCCTGACAATTATTTTCAACCATCTTGAATATATACAGGAAAAATATATATTTGGTGGCATAAGGCCGGCCCTATGAAATCTAATTTTATTTTTTTTATATTTTAATTCTTTGGTCTTGAAATTATTAAAGATATTACAAAAAATTGCATTATTAATCATCTCTCTTACACATTTGAATCGATCTTCTTCTTGTTCTCTTTTTGTAGTATTTTCGAACACGTGCACTGCCCGAGTGAGCATTTAGATGATCAGCAACACAAAATCTAGCTACTTTATATCAAGATAATTGATTTTACAGATTTCTATATATGAACATATTTTTAAAGGACATGGGTGGTAATTATTATTACTAGATCTGTTTCATAAAATGAGTCTTATTTGAAAAAAATGGTAATGATATATATTAGAGATATTTTACGTACGTTCATTTTTTGATTGTCAACAAGTAACGTGAATAAATTTTTAGAGAGATGTGTAATAATTGGACCACTCCTATAATTTCTACCAATTCCATTTATTAATAAATATTGTAATTGTAATTCGGCATAGATTTATCGGAATACATAACATGAATAAAAAAATTTGCTCAACAAAAAAATTCCACTTTTTATTAGTGAGAGTAGAAACTTTAATGTCCTCACATTTAACAACACAATTCACTAGTATATGCCACTACTCCTAGACTAAATACTAATTATATTTAATCTTATTTAACTTACAAACATACTTGAAGAGCTGAATAAGCTTGGTAGTTGGTACCAAACACTATAACGAAAAAAAGCTGCAAACGTTAATAACCAAACAAATTACCTTATATATTTCTATTTTTATTTGCTTCACTTATTGCCAAGCTTCCATATTTAATAAGGAAAGGGGAAAACTTTCTGACAGTTTCTACTTATTATGATGAGGAGGATCGTGCAGTTGCTTTGCCCATTGGGTGCCTGGAATCTGGATATGATTGCTCTATAGTAAACTCGGCCAAATTGCATTATTGTCCGTACAAAACCCAAATACATAACTTCTTATATATATATATATATATATATATATATATATATATATATATATACAGGGTATAGACGTATTAATTAGATCAACCATTACTCACCACAGAACCTAAAAACGCATGAAATCCATTTTTTGTCTCTAAGGTATTTATTTATTTTTATTTAAATATTTACATTCAATTCAATCATATGCATTGAAAATGTAGATGATCATTTATCACAGATTGAATACAAAAATTTGAAGAAAAAGTAAGTTTAAATAAAGAAAATTGATATTTTCACTTGATTTTTTAATATTTTCACATGAATATATAGCGGCGGTAAAAACCTTTGCTATATACCGTTGCTATAAGATCTATAGCAACGGTTTTCAGTTTCCTAAATAAATAGTCATCTCAAATATAGTTTTCTACTATATAAATGCAACTCTTTTATAGAGACCGGTTATATGAACCGTGAACTGCTTGGAATCCAACAATATGTAGTCTTCATGTCACATTATCTGGCCTATTATATATGGCCTAAGAGCTTATTTCTCCCTTTGCCTTTGTCTGTTTTGGTTAAAAAGGGATTGAATACAATAAATTGCTCGGGTCCTTTTGAGTCATCGCTAGGCAACTCTTGGCTGCATTTATTGTGATGGGGATATTGGAGTGCTTATAGGAAGACATGGTGCCCCTACAAGTTGGGCGCTGGTACTGGCGTGGGGCGTCGCCTGTTTGTGTCGAAATTCTGGATGATAGATCCACCAAAAATACAGAAATTTGGGAAACAAGGAAAAAAAAACAGAAAAAATGGACTTCTGGCTGACAAAGACCTCTATTGGTGTTCCATTACTTTCATGTCCTTGGCGTAATAGTTGATTGATTGAATGGGGACGATAACTTAAGGCATTTGTCCTAGTTTTGGGGCTAAGTATTTACTTTTCACTGAAAATGGTATTTTTTTAATGGACGGAGTATGTACTTTTACAATGTAGAATTGTGGGAAATTACTAATTTGAAACATTACTCCTATCATTCTTCTTGCTTTAATTTTATAGTTTTATTGTTCCAACTACTACTCCTATCATTATTCTTTCATTTTACTATGATTAAGAAAGAAGTACAAAAGGAATAATATGACTGAAAATTTTCCAGTGCCATTTCAGCAAGACAATACACTAACTGGTACAGTGAATTATTTTTATGTACAAAACATTATCAGCTATGTTGGTGGAGAATTAGCTATCATCTGTTGTTAATCTTGGCCTAGTATAAATGATAAATCACTTATCATTTGTTGTTAATCTGGCCTATAATTAATGATAAATCACATAAAAATTAATCTCTACGCACCAACATAACCCTAAAAACAAGAAGAAGAAGAAGAAGAAGATACCGTCCTTGAGCTCATGATTCATTGGATCAAAACCTGTAATCAAGATATGTACGCACAACATCTAGTATAGGTGCTCGACATATTGGACAGTTTCCACTACCCCATTGCAGCTCTTGGGCGCATTTGTAACAGGTGCACATGTGCCCACATCTGAAAAAAATCATGCTAGTTAAATATTACAAGATGATTCTGATGAAGTGCTGAATATATACTCGAACACGAATTTAATTTTTGTTCAAAGTTACCTGTACAGAAGAGAATCAACTTCTGATTCACAGCAAAGGCAACAAGTTCCTTTCCTTTGAGTTCTATTCTTCGACTCATTTCCTTTCTTTCGAGCTGTAAGGATATTAAGTAAACTTCTTGATTATAATCCATATGGAAAATGGAAAAACAATAACATTTGTGTGTGGCAAATTGAAGCAAATGTGCTCACCTGAATGACTAGGGGAATTTGCAGCCTTCTGCTTCATGGAATGTTGCATTTTCACCTGCATCTTTATGCAGCTTTTTAAGGCTTTTCGTAGATCAATTATCTCCTGATGAAGTTGCTCCATATGTTCTCTCAAACCATACATTAGTTCCATCTCCTATTACACCAACAACGAAGTTAAATTTGGCTTAAATAAAGATCTTCAAGGACAAATTTGATTGCAAAGAGATGAAAAGAAAAACTCACAACTGAAGGACGATGATTCTTGAAGGAAGAGCATTGTTGATTATTATCCCGAGTGTAAGAGCTTGATGAAAAAGATTGTTGCATAGATGGAGTTGAAAAAGAATCATCGCTAACATCATGATCTTGGTTCCTACTCCATGACTTAAATAAAGATGGTGTAGGTGAAGTTATGGATGATGGTGTTTGATCAAAATATTCTCCAACTTCACTATATTGTCGCGCAATTTGGCTCTTGTTTTCTTCATCAGCTTCTTCATATTGTTCTGCAGCCGCCTCCTCTTGTTTATTTTCCTCCTTTTCGTCTTCCTCCATATGTTCTTCTACCTGATTATTTACTACATCTTGTTGTCCTTGAGTGCGAGATATCATTAGTTGGTCTATTCTTTCTCGAAGTGCACTAGAAAGAAAAGTTGAAACGCTTCTACTGCGCAGACAAATCAAAAGATCAAATTGATGTGAGCATCATGCTAAAGAAATAAGTTTACCAGGGAAAAATAACGGTGCCCAGATTCTAAAATTCAAATATCCACATTTAATCCAATTTAAATCCCGTATAAGATATCTAAATTCACTTGTAGCCAACTCCAAAACTGCATATAATGTTTCTAATAATAAAAGGTCCTGATTATAGATCAGTCATGTATGTAACATAGAGGCCTTTTCCTACTTTATACTTCATTCAGAAACATATGGTGATTTATGTTCCATAAACTTAGAAAATAAAGAAGCAAGGAACAGAAGGAGATATGACAAAATATAAATGGTCATCAGATTAATAGCTGGCATACCTTCCAAGAAGTGTCTTTATATCGCCATTATCCGTGAAAGGATCAAGCATTTCTTGGTACCTTTCTTGCCTAAGGCCTTCCCAATCGCTACGTGGGCGAGAAACATCATTTATCCAGTCCTGATAGCTTTCTTCTATCTGTTGGTAACTTAATTCCTCTTCTTCCCACACGTCCGGTGCTTGAGAAAAATCTCTAGTCCAATTAGTACCGGTTTCTAGCCCTTCATTTGTCTCTTGATTTTCCCAATCACCCTGCAAAGGGGAAATGTCCTTGATCCAATCAGTAAGTGATGCACTTGACTGCACTTTTGTGGCATGTTGTTCTTCATTCTTGCCGTTCAATACACTCAAGGATGTTATAGTGTCTGCAGATTCTCGCGTCTCAAAATTTCTGACCTCATAGCTTGTCCCTTGCAGCATTACATCAAGACTTGGACTAGCTTCTTTTTGGAGATTTTCTGAATTCTGGAGTTGGGAAGTGCTTGGCTGTGGAGTTATAACATCTTTATGATTTATGTATTCTTTTAGGTGATCGGAGGTGAAACAAGTCTCCGTATCCGGGGTGTTATTGATTACATTTTTATGAGGACTTTTTGGGTGAGCAACTTCCCGGGGTTGAGTCTCTTCTTTGAGTTGATTGGATGTTGAAGAATTCTCCGCATTAGGGGTTTGATCTATCACCTCTTTTGGTTGTTTGGAGGCAGACGATTTCTCCACATCTTTGGTGTTATTTATCACCTCTCTACGGGGACTTTTTGGTGGATCAGCTGCATTATGCTCAACTCCTGTGTTAAATCTCTCCCTGAATCCATTTTATGTCAGAAAAAAAGCTGGATAACTGATGATCAAGGTCTCATTAGTAGAACAAGCAGCTTTTTTTTTTTGTGGATACTGTATTCAATGTCCTTTTATAGCCCTACTGCTGGTCCATATATAGAATATCGCACAAATAAATCAAAGAAGGAGGATTGTTACCTAAGATGCATAATGCTGGATCCTTGTGGATGCTTGTTCCTCTCTGGTGCTGTTGAGTTAAATTTGCTACCATTTTTAGCTTCTACTCCATGACGTAATAATCTAAGCCTAAGCAAAGCCTGTTCATCATATATAAAATGCAAAAACACAAAGCAAATAGTCATCATAAGACAGTTGGAAATGGTTGGGCAATCCTTTTGAGCAGTTTATAGAAACTAGTTACAATTTATATAGCAAAAAAACGGCGATCATCTGCCTATATAACTGTATTTCAATACCTGAATTCGCCCTCTTTGTGAGAATTTTGAAACGGCTTTACGCTCCCCCAAAGCTTCAATCTCCTTGTTCCTTTGGCGCTCCATTTGCATAAGCAAATCCTTAAACGCTTGGCGCCCTCTAATCCTTGGTGAGGCTGTAGCACCTGCAAAACCTCTCATTTCCTGAGGATTTTCAAATGATGTACGAATTTTAGCCAACGAAAGAAATTGTTCACGATCACTAAGTTCTTCTCCATTCACCGATGTTAATCTCCTAATAATATCCACCACTTTAATTCTCTCATTTTCTGTTGCATTAGAATCTCTGCTCCATGTAGAAGGAGGACCACTAGTAGCAGTTCTATCGGATTCCCAATCCGTAGACGAATCCTCTGCCATTGTTGGAGTTTCAAAAATTTCTTCAGAAGCCCCAGAATTCCTCATTGGGATTTCAAGAATTGAAGTGTTTTCTGTAAAAGTTGAGTTTGAATTGCTCCTGCTGCTACAAACAGGGGAATTAAGAGAACTATTATTACCATTCAAATTCAAGTTCTTGGACTCTGCCTCAAAATCTCTCCACCTTTGAACAAGCGAAGATACAACACGAATATTTGGAATTTCAACAGAACAATCGGATTGAGCCGGAGATGTTTCTCTCTCAGACACCATTTCTTGGGCATTAGCCCATTTATCATTCTTCTTTGGCTTCTTATTATTCTTGCTATTTTTGTTATTTTGTGGGATTTGAAGCTTAGAATCTGCATTGCGAGATTTCTCATTGAAATCTGAATCAGAATTTCGGGTTGGCACCGAAATGCAAGATTGGACAAAATCTTTGAGGTTCTTCTGAAAAGCAGCAGCACGAGCATTGCTTTCTCTGCCCCATTTCTCTCGCCTGTTTTGATCTCTCAGAACGTAATCAAATGGAGAAGACGAAGCGATTTCAACTTGAGAAAAGGCCATCAATGAAACAGGGAAACTAGTATCCAATTGGGAATTCAGTGATTTAAGATTAGAATAAGTTTTGGATTGAAAAAGAATGAAGAATCCATTTGAAGAATTGTTAGAGGTTGGGTTTAGGAGGAATATAAGATTACAAATCAAACACACAACATTCATTTAAAACAGCCCATTACTCTATTTGTTCTCTTCAAATGAAAAAACCCACCAATCTGAAGATTTGGTTGAATGAAATACAAACCGGCCTTGCCAAAATCTCTCGTCTTTGAAAACTGGAATGGCTAAAAATGGGGAAAATCAATAACTAGGAGGTGAAGGGAGAAAAAGATGGTAAATTGGGGGTTATAAAAGCGTCAACAGCTCAATTATCTCAAATTAAAACGCGCCAGTGCCTATATTTAGAGCTCTTAATTAATTGTGCCACCTTGGATTTCATCTAAATTTCACAGAGAAAGAAATAGAAATCCCAATAGCTTAGAGCTTAGTGAGGACGTTGATAATATATGACATTTTAGTATGATGTATACTAAAATCAAATAATATTTGTAATATAATGCAGTTAGGTACACAATTCCTAAAAACAAACCAAAACGTATGGGGTAATTGTTAAATCCACATCACTTAGTGAAAATAGTGTCGTTGTAGATGTATAACGACGGTAAAAACTGTCTCTATATGATCCTATAGCGACACTTTTGTTGTGGAAATAACAATTTCTTTTATGAATTTTACAATTTCCTTCCTATATTAGGACCATCTGATCACAATACTATTTAGAACAAATTTCCCTAATTCTATTGTTTCATTTCATTGCATCTCTTGGGTACTTTTGTACATGTCGTATCAACATGTGTTGAGCTAATCACGGTGCAAGTGTGCCAAGCCACTACCACTAAACGGACTTACTTGACTTGGTTTTTTCCAACTTTTAAACTGATTTTGTTCCATATATTGTGTCAAAAGTCCCGAGGAGAGCCGAGTGATCCAAGTTGAAGCAAGTGTCAAGTGATTAATCCAATCATTTGTCATGACTAACATTTCTTTTACTCCATTAAGAGTTTTCAGCCATATTATTGTATTATTACCATGCATAACCTTCCTTCCTCTCATGCTGCGTTTGAATTGAAAGAACGGAACGACGGATAGAATGGAATGATTTTAAAGTATTTTGAGTGTATATTTGATTGTTGGTGGTAGTAGGTGTCGTCATATAATGACAAAATTAAAACATACATTCCATTGAAATGAATTTTATTCCACCTTTTTCGCATAAAATAAAAAACACAAATGGATGAAATGAATTTTCATTTCATTGGAATGATTTATTCTTCCTCTATTTTATTCACTCAATCTAAACTTAACATTAGAGTTTTCAGTCATATTGATGTATTATAACCTTTGTTCCGTTGATTGTGCCTTGATCACTTGTTGGAAAATGGATTCACAAACTCTGATGATATATACTCCCTCTGTTCCTAAAAGATTGTCGTTTAAGGTTAATGCACACAGATTAAGAAATATAATTAATACCTGACGAAAATACTATACTACCCTTATTAATTGTGTCAACCAATTATTCCATTTCCAATGTTTCTTATTCAATTCAACCAATTACTTCTTATTCAACCAATTACTACTCGGATTATAGCATTGAATTGAATAAGAATCATTGGGAAGTGAAGAAAACTTTAAATAGGAGAAAGTTTTAAATAAGGGTAAAGTAGGAAAAAAAATAGCTAATGTGTATTGATAAACTCAAAACGACAATTTTTTGAAACAAAAATCACTTCCTAAAACGACAATCTTTTAAGAACGGAGGGAGTATGTATTATGTCACAGTAAAGAGAGATGGCTACAACTAAGGTACTACTATATTTTTTTATCTTTGTGAGCAAAAAACCAATTTTTTTTATTACTTATTATTAATGTCGAAAAAGTATTTAGGCAATAAAAGATTCTGTGACCAGACAATTATATTTTTATTTGAACTATTTTTTATACTCAGATTTGAAATATATTATTAACAAATTCGATACTTGTTCGTATTTTTTGAGACCGAACTGTTTGGTTCAATTTCTAAGCTTAATCACAATTGTCATTAAAAAGCAAAATTAAAAATGACTCGTTAGGAGCATTGTTATTAAGCCCGGCTCCAACCGGTAAAACTAGAATCGATCAGCTCTTCGATCCCGATTTTATTGATTTGGTCAAAAACAGTAGAAAGTGACTGATTATACTTGTAAACCAATTTTACAAAGGTAATTTTGGTACATCATGTGTGAATATATTAGAAATAGATAAAACATATTAAAATAACTAAACTAAAAACATTAATTAATAATATAATTGTTGGTTTATATGTTTTGTGATTTTAATAATAACAATATATTTGGGAATCTATTTTGCTGAGATTTCAATTCAAATTCGAATCAGAGTTTTTTAAGGAATTGATTTTGCTAAGGAGTCTGTTTATATTTAAAATAGAGTCTTATAAGGAATTGTTTTGAAATGCTCAAACTCTATCAGTTATAGTTTTTTTTCCTTTATTCTAGCTATTTTGGTTTGACTAGGATATTATATTCTTAGTTTACCATATTTGTTGGTCTCTTTATTTTAAACATATGATATTCCAATTGTTGAGATTTTCATGCTAACCAAATATATATTTATTAGTCCTTGAGCCAAGCTGTGAGTTCATTCTTTTGTCCAACGGATATGAGGCTTATTTTGCTAACAAAATAAATATAGCTGTTAGGTTCTTCTTTATATATATATATATATATATATATATATATATATATATATATATATATACACACTATCATTCTTGGCTTTAACAGGTACATGAAAGTAAATATCAGTTAAGGAAAACTTGAAGCAAATATCAATCTTACAAAGATACTTCCATAGAGAGCTATCAAAGTTTATTTCCAGCAAGTCTTATTTTAGTATTAATTCTTTGTTGGTTGGAAAATAAGAATTATTTGTATTCATATATTTCCTGTAAATCTGAGATCAAGTCTTGTTTGGCTTGACTTATCCAGTAGTGAATAGGGTATGTTCAAAAAGAGCTTTCAAGGTTGCAGAGGTGCAAATGTCTCAGTGGTGAGAAAGGTTGCAGTGGTGCAAAAGGGGGCTGAAATGTCCATCGCAGTGAAAAGCTTTATTTAAACAGGGAGTTCTTTTTATTATATTTAATTGAGTATTAAGTTTAATAAAAAGAGTCTCCAATACTAGTTGGTATTGGACGTGGATTAGGCTACTGGATATGGGCTGAACCACGTAAAAATCTTTTGCGTTTATTATATACTTTAAAAATCTGCAGATTTTGGTTTACGTCGAAAAAATTTTATACTAATACGGATAGATATTAGCTGTCCGTTTATAACAGACGAAGAACATAACTAATACGGACAGGGTTAGACCGTCCGATTATATCATGTAATAGAAAACTTTAAAAATTGACCACTGTAGATCACTTTTGAGTATTTACACCTATTCACCCCCTCTAGGTGTGCTTATTACAGAATTACAATAATTATAAAAAAACACCAAATATAATACAAACTAGATCCCTGTATCTCCAATTTCTAGACCCAAAACTGGCATCAAATTCTCCTCTCCTTTCATACACAAGAACCACCGTCACCAAGCCTCTGCCATCACCAAGCCGCTGTCACCAAGTTACCCACACCAATTAAAGAAATTGATGGCAACAACCTTCCCAAACCCAGACTCCAATTGAAGAAATTAATCGACAACGAGGAAAAGCTCGAAGATAACAATTCTAAACTTTATACAAACCAATTAATCACAACAATTTAAGTCCATTGATTACACCCGTCTCTAATTGAAATTCAAACATAACTTAAAAATAATGTGAAAAAATAAATAGAGATTAAGAAAAATATAATCACATATCCATTCACCTTTCAATAAATCTATTTCTTCTTCACTTGATTTGGCAAAGCAATGTTTTGTTAAATTAGGATTTGGGTGTTGGGTATAAATTTTGAGTTTACACTCTGTTTCTTAGTTTTGAACAGAAAAGAAAGGAATAAAAAACTTAAATTAGAACAGAAAAAAAAGAATAGAAAACTTGAAATTTTCTTTTGTGTTGTTTCTGAGTTTTTAATAGAAAAGAATAGAAAATTTAAATTTTTTCTTTGCTTGCGTTTTTGAGTTCTAATGAAAAGAAAAAAAAATATCACTTTTACAAATATATGTGTGAGTTAAAGAGAGATTGCTAAGAGCAAATTGGGGACTATATTTAGGCATGAGTTTCACCGAAATAGGAGACAGATCTTGTAAGACCCCAACTTTTATGAATAAAGATTAATTTTTCTCGAAAATATTATGGTGTGGATTTGATATAATGTTATAGTTGTGAGTAATATTTATAAATTTTACAAAGTAAACAAGTGGTTATAAAATATTCGATTGGTCGGGGAATATTCGTACGACGATACCATCATTGGTGGATCACACAACGGAGTAACTGTCGGAGTTAGAAAACGACAGAAATATCTTTTTATAAAATAACGGCGAAAGTTTTACCGTTAAACTGTTGAAATACCCGGTGGTAAAAGAACAGTAATATGCGTGATTGCATAGTAGCACACGGTATTGATTATTGATGCTTACGTGAGAAGTCACTCAGTTATACTCAATTATTGCTACAGTAATTGCTGCATAGTATCTCACGTTATTTGATTCAATTATTGTCACAGTATCATCTGCATAATATTTTATATTATTTAATCAATAATTGAGACGACAAAGTTATTCATATTATTATTTACAATATTGACGATATCTAAAAAGTTCTGTCGAGGAGAGGTTTGGTCACCTAATTGCGCGCCAATAGGGAGAAATCCTTATCGGAAAGCCCCCTCTTTTCTAGAAATGATCTGGTTGTTAAATATTGTGAGTTATATATTAACGATGAATAATTGTTAATATATTAAAAATGTGTTTATAAGTGATTTGTGGAAATTATTTATTCAATTTTTGATATAAATAGAGGGGTTTGTTATGAGGTGTTTGTTATAAGCTTGGCTTATTATTCCATGAGGAGATGTGCTAATTTTTCAAACCGTTGGTTGAATTAAGTTATAATAGTAAATCAATATGAATCGTTGGTTTAAAGTTTTACTAGTAAATCAGTATAGACCGTTGCTTTAAGTTTTAATAGTAAATCAATATGGACCGTCCGTTTACAAGTGAATTAATCTGGACCGTTCATGAATTAGTTATTATTCAATCATTTTTCCTATAAATAGAAGCTTATTCCTTCATTATTTTATTACGAATTCACTGAAACTCTAGAGAGAGAAACTATAGAGAGCAAGAAGAAGAGTATTCTACTACTGCCTTACTTCAGTATTCACTCTTCTATTAAGGTAAGGGGTATTATTTCTTTCGTATTCATGAAGAAAGTTATTTTCTTTCAATACTCGTAAGGGTTGTTATTTCATTCTTTATTATTCTGTTGGAATAACCTGTCTACGCGGACTACCGCATGTATGGTGAAATCTTTTGTTATTCCATTCTTTATTATTCTGTGGGAATAACCTGTCTACGCGGACTATCACATGCATAGTAAAATCTTTTATTATTTCATTCTTTATTATTCTGTGAGAATAACTTGTCTACGCGGACTACCGTATGCCTGATGAATAACCCTTCGTATTCAATTGTTATTAAATTATGGAAATGATCTGTCTACGCGGACTACAGCATGACGGGTGAAAATCTATTTGCAGTTTCGTATATTATTCTTTTCATATTCTTAAATCTAAATTTATTATGGTAAGTATTGCTTTTATAATTCCTGAAATTAGTGGAATATCCTTGAGTTTTGCGCTTCATCCAGTATCGTTTCATTAGAATATTTATCTGAACTTTCTTATTAAATAGCAATATTTTCACCCGGAGTACTATTCATGTGTTACTATTCACTCGGTTACTATTCACTCGAATATTATTCACCTGAGGATTCGGGGTACTTTTCTTACCGAGTTACTATTCACGGGCTACTATTCACTCGGAGTACTATTTATGATAAAAATTAATTTCTTTTCGGTCCAAATCACTTTTGATACAGTATTATTATTGAATTTTACTCCACAAAGCAGTATCATGTTGACAATTTGAACATTATTGAATTCTGGATAAATTAAATTTAAATATTTAAAAATTTATCATTTGCTATCTTTTAATTGAATATTCTTATATCATTGTCGTCGTCATCATGCTTATATTGTGATAAAAGTCATCTGTGACTTATGTGCATAGATGTACTATTGATTGGTATGTTTATGACCAGGGATTATTCTGTATAATCATTACCGTAATGTTATAAATGATGTGGCAAAAGTTCTCATTGGCCCGTAGTGCATTGATGGACAATTATTGGCATGATCACGACCATTGATGAAAACACGAATATTCTTGGCCCGTAGTGCATGGATAATTCGTGGTCATGATACTAATGAATATCATTGGCCGTAGTGTATGAATGATTCGATGATGTGGATTAATTATTAAGCTGAGTCTCAGCGATAAAATTGATGATAAACTTTTTAAATCATAGAAGATAGTAGATATCATGCTCTACTTGACTCTTCTAATGGATTACTTGTTCCGCTGCAGTTAAACTTGATGTTTGTTATATTTTTAACAGTTTAATGTTGTTGAAGGCTAACGATAATTTATTCTGCATTATCTTAGTCATAATATTTCTTACTGGGCTAGTTGAGCTCACCCTTTGCTTTAATTGTTCTCTTCAGAAATGAGAATATAGCTGGGACTAGTCGGGGAACGGAGTGACGATTCAGATGTTTGCATTAGTAGTCCTCACTATTCTGTGAAATAGTGTGATAATAAATGAGGACTTATTTTGAGTTTGAATACTGTCTAGAAGATAATATTTGTATTAAAACTCACAGCTCATGTTGTATATTTAAGTTTATATTTGTATTATGTATCATGTATTTGGAGACTCAGAATAGGTGATGTATACCTATTTTGGGAGCGTCACAGATCTAGCCGAAAAGTTACCGAAGAGGGAGAGATTGGGATGTCGGAGCGCCGACAAGAAAATTTTTTATTCAGTTACACTGTTGTAGGGAGCTTGGGCTTGAACCAAAGAAGAGAACTTGTTCGCGGCAAGTCATTCGCGTCTATACTTTTATCTTGATCAGATTAGATTTAGTAGATAAAAATAAATTGAGGACATGAGTTGTAATTTAGAATTTATTATATTAAAAGTTGAGGATAATATGAGAATTATAAAAATATTACACTTAGGCAGAAAAAGTGGCCAAGTTTGCTATCAATTTCTTTTCTTTTCTTTTCTATTTATTAAAAAACTCAGAAACATAAGAATTGAAAAGAAAACTTAAATTTTCTGCCTATTTCTTTTCTTTTCTGTCCATTTTAAAACTCAAAAACAGAGCGTTAGTATTTTTGTTTGGGATGTGTGTTTGGGTTAGTATTTTGGTTTGGGATTTTTAATTTGGGGTTAGGGCTTGTTAAATCCTCTATCTCCTCATTCCTTTCCATTTTTCTTCTCTTCTCCACTTCCCTCCCCTTCGTTTAATGTCCGCAACTTGTCATGGTAAATTTTTTGACGGGAAATCGCCGAGGCATGAAGAAGATAGAGAAATCGACTAGTTCAGTAAAAGTGGTGTACAGAGAGAGAGAGAGGGGGTTTGGGTTTAGAGTAGGATTTTATTTTTTTTATGTTTTTTTTATATTTTTTTAAATGTTTTTTGTTCATTGTAATATGTTTTTTGTTTTATACTTACAAAAATCAAATGATCGGAAGTTATAATTACTTTTGACCTATTAAATCTAAAAAGTTGTATTTTGTTTAGCGAAAGTTGTACATACAAGTTTTTCGGTTTGAGGTGCAAATCTGGACAAATGGGATTTGTTTGTATAAAGTTAACTTTGGTCAATTAATCAATACAACGACACGAAGATCGGGAGGTGATATCTCTCTACGTGCCAGCACTGTATTGGTCAATTGACCAACTTATCATGAAATTAACATCATGATAACCAAATCCCTCAACAATGGAGTAAAGTTTAGGGTATGGAAAGCAAAAAAAAGGGTACTAAATACACCTGGAAAACGGGCGGGCCGGGCCAACGGCGGGCTAAGCCAAAATGGCCCGGATTTTGGTGGGCTAAAATTGTGAGGCCCGTGGTCCGGATTGGGTCGGGACGGGCCGGCCTGCGGGCTTCTTCCATGTGGGATCCGGATCCTCTATGAGGATTTCTATGTGAGGATCTTGTGAGGGTTTTGCTGTGAAGTTGACAATACATTAAAAAGGAGATCCAATGGCTCACAACTCTTTTTTTTTGTCTGTGTCTTAAAACGACGTCGTTTTGATATGAATTTTTTTTACAAGTTGACAAAAAATTAGAAGTCACCAAACGCCGTTTATTTTTATATATAATTATTTTAAATTTCTTGATTATTCTGTATATGATTTTTTTTATATTTAATAACTTAACTTGCTATTAATATTAGGATAACTACAAACTTGGCTCAAAAAAATGAATAAATATATCAGTTATAATTATTGTGAATGTTTTCAATGTGGCTTTAGTTATTTTTCGTTTATTATTGTTTTTGTTTTTTTATTTATATTATTATTTATTATTATGATTATTATAATTTGTATTTATCTGTTCCATGAAAAGAGTTTACTCTCACCATTGAAAATATTATTATTATTTACTCTAACCATTAGGCCGGCTAGGTCAACCAAGGAAATATTCTTGACCTATTAATTATTATTATTTACATATTCCTTTATATCTTTTTTTATTATTAACAATCGTTTTACTTTATCCCTCTTAATCCACTGCTCAACGGAGACATGCAATCATCATCACAACTCAAATACTATTTTAAATGTACTCTTTTTACTTTACTTCGTTTGTTTGGTAAAAGTAAATTGCGTTTGGTAGCTTCCAATTATTTGTCAACTTGAATTTTTTTTTATCAAAACGACATCATTTTGATACACAGGCAAAAAAGAGAGTTAGTGAGCCATTGGATCTCTTTTTTAATGTATTGTCAATTCCATAGCAAAACGCTCACAAGATCCTCATAGAGGATCCAGATCTCAGGACGTGGGAGTCAAAAAACCGTTCTCTATGTATCCAAATGACATTTCACACCCTCATTTAAGTGGACAACTCATCAATCATTATCCAACTTATCTTCATTTTTAAATTATAAAATTAATATTGACTTATTTTTAAAAAATTAATTTCAAACGTATTCAATATTAATTATAAAATTTATTATTTTTAAAATTTAAATGAATCATATTAAATTTAAATTTAAAAATATCACAAATTAACTTTTTAAAAGTTAATATTGATCTTATATATAATTGCAGCTATAATTCATTCAATACTCACTCCATAAATTACTTAAAATTTAAATAAAATAAAAGTTATTTTACAGTGAAATACAATTGATAAATTATACTCTCTTTTATAAATTATAAGATTATTAATTATTTTTATAAGTCAATTTGATGCATTCTCAAACTTAATAATTTTGCTAAGAATTGTAGTAGTATTTTTTTTTCTAAATAAGTCACAATATGTATTGATTAAATTTAAAAATATTAAATACTTACTTCAAAAAAATTAAAAAATTAATAGCAATTTAATAATTAAAAACAAAAAATTGTAGTTACAAGTTACAACCGACATTTTTGATCGTTTAAACTTTCAAATTTTAATTTTTAAATTTTATTATTTAAAGAATAAATATAAGTCGATACATGAGTCAATATTACTACGGGATAGAGTAAAAAGAAATTACTGTGAATGCTCTCCAACACGACAACCACAGTGCCTTATTTGTATGTTTTGCCCGCTGAAAACCTAAAAGCTCTTGAACTGAGTGGAGGAGAGAGAATATGACGGCGAGTGCGACGATGATTGGAGCTCTACTGGGGTTGGGCACCCAGATGTACTCCAATGCCCTCCGCAAACTCCCTTATATGCGCCGTAAATTTTCTAAATTTCTTCAGTCAATCCCTGCCATTTATATATGTGTAGCAAATGTGATCGAAATTGGAGAATTTTAGCCCTAACCTTGTGAATTTCATTTCTTTTTGCTGGGAAAAACATGGGTTCAAATCCTTGGGAGCATTTGTTGGGGATGGGATTGGGAGCTGTGTTCGTGAACCAGCTGGTAAAATGGGACGCTAAGCTTCAGGAGGACCTCGATAAGATGCTGGAGAAAGCCAAGGCCGCCAATGAACGACGTTACTTTGGTTCTCTCTCTTTCTATTAATTTGTTTTTAGCTTTATAATGACAAATTACACTTCAGTTCTGATTTCTGTCGTTCTTACTGCTAACTAGATTATTCCTTGATTAGACTAAATTGTTGATTGAAGAATGTTTTGATTTTTATGCCTATGATTGTTTTTTAGTTTTACAAGACTCTTTGAGATGTGGATATCTCATAGTAGCTCAAATTATAACTCAAGAGTTTAAGAAATCTTAGTAATTTCAAAATACGGTTATAAATATTGTCAGTAGTTAATGCAATCCTAAAGGTTAGAATTTTGCAGCATTTCTTTTAAGTACTTTAGAAAGTATGTAGCAGTGAAGGCTGGTAAGAATATAAGATAAAACTGAAGATACATGTAGCTAGGTACACATAGTTGACCAGAGTCTTAATTGTAGGAGAACACGAATAAAATATAGGATTCAATTATAAAATAAGGAGAGACTAAAGAAGGACTTATCGAGTTATAGCAAATTATGTTGAGCAGAGGCGTGCAGCGTGCAGCGCACTGTCCTTAAATAGAAATTTCGACCCTCAAATAACTTTTCTCGGTGCTAAGGTCACTGACGAAATTCTACTCTAGGATTCAACGACTCTTCACTCAACTAATCAGCACTCGAAATAGTTGAATGACCTAAGAACAACTTCTAATTTTCCTTCCTCGAACTCAAAAAATAAACTGTGTATATACAATAAAACATTTATATGGAACTCACTATTTATATATATATATATATATATATATATATATATATATATATATATATATATAATACTAGTAGTGAAAACCACAGTAGTATATATATAGGGCAACACTTTTTTGAAGATGTATGAGGACAACAGCTTTATGTTGGTGTAAGTTGTCAACAACTTTTTTGTTGGTTTTTCCATTACTAAGAGCTCAGCCTTATTTATAAAAGGAAAAGATGGCAACGGTAAAATAATTAATATCCCAAACGGTAAAATGAATTAATATCCAAATGAATATGCAAACGGCTAGAAAATTTATTATTATTGAAATTATATATCAACAATCCCCCACACTTTCAATAATAAGTAAAAAGGAAAAGGAAATGAATTTCTGAAAACTTCTCACATATTTTTATTTAAAATACTACAATTTCCCACAAATTACAAAGTCAAAATAAAAGGATTTGAGTAAGGATATAAGAGTGCAGTGCATTAACATTGGTATCTTTTGAACTATAAACCAATGTATAGAGTAAATAGGACTTGATTCATACGAATTCAGTAAAATAAAAATTTCTATGAATCTTATTCCTTATTATGAATCAGTAAGTATATTACTCACACTACAAACTTTAATTGAAGCTGTTCCGCACGATTTGACATATTTTGGCCTTGCGCCATACCTGGAATTCATGAGCGCTTTAGAAAACCTATCTTATTTTCATAAGATGCAGCCCCACCTCTACTCTCATATAGGTGTTTCCATCAAATGTATTCTACAGTTAAACACATCACCCAACAGGACTATGGAAATCATTAAGAATATATAACTCAACCTTTTAACACTGTAGAATTAGATTATCCTACATCATATGAATGAACTCAAATATGTATAAAATGGATAGTGTCTCAATCAATCAACCAATGACTTGTTGTTACCCAAATGAGCCTACTTCCTAGGATTACCATTCATATAGGTTGAGTTATCATCACTGTTGATTTCTGTAATAGACAGTAGTCCCATCCCCCTCGATGTATTGCTTACTAGCCTCTTACTTAATGGCTTTATAAGAGGATCTACAAGATTTATCTCTGACCTAAACAAGTTAAGGGATATAATCCCATCACACAACAACTGTATCACAATATTATGTCTTAGGCGTATATGCCTACTCTTGCCATTATAGCTCTTATTTTTAGCTCTGCCTATAGCAGCTTGGCAATCACAATGTAGAGACAGATGGAACTGGTCTCGTCCACAAGGGAATATTTCCCAAAAGATTTCTGAGCCACTCTGCTTTAGAACCTACCTTTTCTAAGACAATAAACTCAAACTCCATAGTAGAGTGAGCTATACAAGTCTGTTTAGCAGACTTCCAAGAAAATGCTCCTCTTCCTAAGGTAAATATGTAACCACTCGTGGATTTGATTTCATCTGAATCAGAGATCCAGTTGACATCACTATAACCCTCAAGAACGGCAGGATTACCGCAGTAATACAAACCAAACCCAATAGTACCCCGCAGATACTTGAGTATTCTACATAAAATAGTCCAATGATCCTTATTAGGATTATGAGTGTATCTGCAGAGTCTCTTGACTGCATATGATATATCAGGTCTTGTGCAATTCATATGATACATTAAGCAACCTATGATTTAGGTATACTCAGATTGAGATACATTTGGTCCCTCGTGCTTTTTCAAATGCAAACAAGAGTAGTATAGAGTACTAACATGATTAACATTATAATGTCCAAATCTTTTAAGCATTTTCTCCACATAATGATATTGAGAAATCATATACCCATTGCAAACTTTTCCCAAATTAATTCCGAGAATAACATTTGCCTCTCCCAAATCTTTCATATCAAATTTAGTAGATAACATATTTTTAGTCTCATATATAACATCAATATTGGTTCTAAAAATAAGCAAGTCATCCGCATAGAGGCATACAACAACACCAAAATTCTCATTATTAAATTTGGTGTATATACATCTATCTCCATCATTTATTATATGTCTATTAGAAGTTATCACACTATCAAATTTATCATTCCATTATTTAGGAGCTTGTTTAAGACCATATAAAGATTGAACTAATTTACAAACTTTATGCTCATTGCCTAGGGAAATAAATCCCTCAGGTAGGTCAATATAAATCTACTCTTCTAAATCTCCATTAAGAAACACAGTCTTAATATCTATTTGATGAATTATTAAAATTTTAATAGCGGCTAGAGCAATTAAAACTCTAATAGATGATGTTCTAGCAACTGGTGAACAAGTCTCAAAAAAGTCTAGGTCTTGCTTTTGTTTATAACCTTTAGCACCAAGCCTAGCCTTAAATTTATTAATTGATCCATCAAGTTTTAATTTTCTTTTAAAAATTCATTTACAACCAATAGTTTTAGAACCAGGAGAAAGGTCCACCAATTCCCAAGTGTGATTAGCCATAATAGACTCAATCTCACTATTTATGGCTTCTCTCCAAAAAGGAGCATCGAGAGAAGAAACAACATCTCTAAAGGTTAATGGGTCATTATCCAATAAAAACATAAAAAAGTCACCTCCCAGATTAGTAGGTTTTTCAGTACGCTTACTCCTCCTTGGTTCAATCTCAGATTCTTCAGTCGGAACTATATAAGAGCTCGTAGGAAGCTCAACCACTGGTCGTTCCATTTTAGATTTCAAAGGGAAAATATTATTAAAGAAATCAACATTTTTTGACTCAATAATTGTATTATGATCTAATACATCACTTTTTAAAACAAGAAATCTATAAGCAACACTATGTTCAGCATAACCAATAAATAAACAATCAACAGTTTTAGAACCAATTTTTCTTTTTTTAGGGTCGGGTAACATTACCTTAGCAAGACACCCCCACACTTTAAAGTATTTAAGTTAGGTAAATGGTTTTCCCAAATCTCATAAGGTGTTTTTTCAGTTTTCTTATAAATGATTCTATTTTATAGGTGAAAAGCAGAAAGAAGAGCTACCCCCAACAAATTTGGTGGAGCCCCATAACTTACTAACATAACATTCATCATTTCTTTTAGTGTTCTATTTTTTCTTTTGGCTACCCCATTAAATTTCGGAGAATAGGGAGGTGTTATCTCATGTATAATTCCTTGTTCTTCGCAATATTTACTAAGAGGTCCAGAGTCATACTCTCCACCTCTATCGGACCTGAGTCTTTTAATCTTATTTTCTAATTTATTTTCAACTTCGTCCTTATAAATTAGAAATTTATCTTCAGTTTCTTTTTATTTCTGAGAAGGTAAATTTTAGTACGTCTAGAATAAACATCTATAAAGGTCATATAATAATATTTTCCACCTCTAGAAGTATTTCTAGACATATCATCTAAGTCTGAATGAATTAAACTGAGAGGTTCAGATTCTCTAACAAGTACCGGTTTACAAGTCTTTTTAGTAGTTTTAGCTTCCACACACACGGTATTTTTTGGTATTTGAAATTTTTACATCTTTCAAAATTCCTAAATTTTTCATCATTTTTATATAAGAGTAATTCACATGGCCTCTCGCATGCCAAATATCATCACATGCAACCAAGTAAGCAAAAGAAGTACTAGCATTATTATTCATGAGTTCAAGTACATTTAAATGAAATAAACCAGCATTAAGATACCCTTTTCCTACAAACACCCCATTTTTGTTAACACGACCTTGTCAGATTCAAACATAACCTTAATCCCAACTTTCCCAAGTATCCCAACAGATACGAGATTGTAGCGAATCTCGGGAATATGGAAAACATCAGTAAGAGAAATGATTTTTCCAGAAGTCAAATTTAAATTTACTTTCCCTTTACCCATCAGTAGTGCAGGCCTCGAGTCGTTATATGTTCATCTTTTTTCTCAAGGGGAGTGTAAGAGATGAATGCATCAATATTCGCACAAATGTGCTTGGTAGCACCAGAATCCACTACCCATGCCTCTTTGTCAACTACCATGTTCACCTCGGAGACAATCGCCACAATAGTATTGTCTGCCTCAGCTAAGTTAGCTCTCGGAGGAACAAACTGGTTGTTTCCCTTTTTGAACTTGCATTGGACAGCATGATGACCTGGCCTTCCACACACGAAACAATCACCTTTAGGTTTTGAGATTTTGTGTTTGAACTGATTTGGTTTTGCCTTCGGACTAGTGTTATACTTATGCCTATGTTTAGGAAATTTGTTGAACGAGTTACAAAGTTTGCGGTCATCAACAAAATTTGCCTTGGAAGGCATCTCCTTAGTTTTGGCAGTTTTATCTAAATTTATGTTCTTTTCCTCAATACGAATATGAACGATTAACTCCTCTAAGGTTATGTCTTTCCTTTTATGTTTCGTAGTATTCTTGTAATCTTTCCAAGTATCAGGCAATTTCTCTATAAGAGAGTCAACAATAAAAGGAGCAGGTAAAGTCATGCCTTCATTATTAAGTTCGGCTACGACAGGATGAAAAACATGAATTTAGGAAGAGACATCTTTATCATCGGTTATGTAAAAATTGAGAAAATTACCAATTGCATACTTCTTGACACCAACATCTTCCATAATATATTTCAAAACTAATGCATCCTAAATTTCAGCAACATGTTTATACAGACAATAGATATCAAAAAGTTCATTCGACAATGAGTTGAGAACGATAGCCGTGCAAATTTTATCAGCAAAAGTCCAAGTACTAATAGAAGAATCATACTCTTTCTTTTGTTCATCAGTAGCATCCTTAGGGGGTTCAACTGGTTTTGGTTCGGTTAAAACATGGTCAACTTTAGCAATGTCCATAATCAAAAGTAATTTGGTTTGCCATCTTTTAAAATTGAATCCATCAAAAGGCTTAACTTTGGTCAAATCAGGGACAAATTTAGTGGCGGTAAGCATAGTAGAATCCATAATTTCTACATAAGATTGTAGGAGAATACGAATAAAATATATAGGATTCAATTATAAAATAAGGAGAGATTAAATGACTTATCGAGTTATAGCATATTAAGTTGAGCAGTGGCGTGCAGTGCACTGTCCTTAAATAGAAATTTTGCCCCTCGAAGAACTTTTCTAGGTGCTAAGGTGTAAGACCCCGAATTTTATGAAATAAAAGTATTCAATTTTTCTTATAATTACTATTCAGTAAATGGTTAAATTGATAAATGTTAAAGTTAAGGGTGATATATGAATTTTTTTTTTAAATACACAAGTGGTTATAAAATATTCATTGTTGTCGGGGAATATTCGTTTGGTCGTGGAATATTCTTTCTGTCGGGGAATATTCGTACGACGGCGCAGCCATTTGTGGGCCCCATAACAGAATAACTGTCGGGTGAAGAAAACGATAAATTTGAGTTTTTACAAATAACAGCGTAGTTGTTACCGTTAACACTGTTGAAATACCCGGTGGTTAAAATACAGTAATACGCGTTATTGCACAGTAGCACACGGTATTGCACAATATTTTTGAATTATTGATCCTTACGTAAGAAGACACTACTCAATAATTGTTACAGTAATTACTGTTCAATATTTTATTTTATTGATTCAATAATTGCTGCATTAATATTTTATATTATTGTTGCTCAATAATTGTCACTGCACATCATCTCCATTATCAAATCAATAATTCATATTATTTAGAATAATATTATTAGATAGCATTATTGACAATGTCTAGAAAGTTCTGTCTAAAGAGAGGTTTGGTCATCTAATTGCGCGCCAGTAAGGAGAAATCCTTATCGAAAAGCCCCCTCTTTCTTGGGAACGGCCTGGTTGTCATAAATGTGATTCTGTAATATTATTTGTGAATAATTAATTATTGATCTATATGATAAGGAAATATTTATTTGATGTGGATATAAATGAGGGATATATTTTTGTGGTTAAAAATGAAGGAGTTAATGTTGAGGTGTTTTTGTCGGAACGGAGGTATTGAAAATCAAATTAGGATTTTTAAGATATTTTGCGAGGGTTATAATTTTTAATCCGACCGTTGGATCGTGGTAATATTTGGATATGTTATACATATATAAGTTGAGTATATGTCCACAAATTTTGAACCGTTAAAAATGAGCGTATGATTTGTTATGAATTTTACGAGATGACTGGTTCAGAAATTGTTGAATTTTCGGAGTTAATCATTTTGGTAGAAAATTCTAGAATTGGTGGGCCCCACTCTTGGTTGGTGAAGAAATATGCTGAGATTTTTATTCAAATGTGGTGGGTGAGAATAGTAGCAGGTAAAGCCATCAGGTTACAGGTTAAGTCTGCTTCGGCGTGCTAATATTTTCCTATAAATAGAGGGCTAAGTTAGAATTGAAAATCACACCAGAAACAAGTTTTCTCTCTTTCTCTCTCTAGATTATTGAGTATATTTTATGAGTATTTAGATACTTGGTGAGTTGCTATTCATCAGTGCAAGTTTACTTCAGCGTCATATCCGATATCCAGTCAGAAGTGCTGCTCTTTTGAGGTAAGGGATAGTAAGGGATTTTAAGGGTTATTATGGTTTTCAGTTTCGTAATTCTTCTGACCTTCAGAAAATTCTGGAAAAATTTAAAATGATATTTTGATGAGTTTTATTGATTGTGTCCAAAAATGGTGATTTTTGGAAGTATAGATTAAGAGTTATGAATGTTATGAGAAAAGACTATTTTAAAAGTAACCGCTTATAATTCCTTGTGGTTAACTCCAAAATTGATGAAATTTTTATTAGGAGTACATGTATATGAGAAAATATTCGGCCGTTTTGGCCATATGAAAAATAGTAAATGACTTTTAAAAATTCTGAGAAAAATATATGTTCACTATGGGACTATATTATGCTAAATTCCAAAAAAGAAATATTTTTGGAATTGATTTGGTATTTTTCATAAAAATGGTCTAGTTATGAGTAAATGAATTAAATATGTTTTGTGGAGAAAGAAAATCGGAAAATAGGATTTTATGGCTTGAGAATCCTATATGAGGTATATGAAGATTTTTGATGAGGGTTTTGGTTATTGATGATGAAATAGCAAGAGTTAGCATTTTATGATGATTAAATGCATTAATTAGTAAAGTGTAAACAATTTAAATAAATTGTTTATAAGCTTAAGAAATGTTATTCTTTCAATATCATTATATCGAAATATTAGTATGTATTTTATTGTGAAATTTCTACTTTTTTGTGTCGGGATTACTATTCACGAGTTACTATTCACGATAAAATTGGTTTCCTTTTTCTAACCAAATTATAGTTGATTTATGAATATTACTCTTGAGATTAAATCTATATATTGATCATATTGTTTTTATTATCATATATAACATTGTTATAACCCTGATGTTAAAATTCTCTTTCACTTGAGTGTAAAGATGGGTAGATTATTGGTATGATCATGACTTTGGGTTCTCTTTGGCCAGTAGTGCAAAGTTGAATTATTGACTAATATGATCATGACCATTGAATTTATAATTGAATATCTTCAGCTTAAGTGTAAAGGTGAAATGATCAACATGGTTATAATTATTGTTTATATAAATGATTATATATTTCTTTGAGATATTAATATATTTGTCCTGTAGTACAAATATGAACTGTTGATGAATATATTTGGCCGTAGTGCAAATATGAACTGTTGAGGAATATCTTTGGCCTGTAGTGCAAAGATGAAATATTGATGAATATCTTTGGCCTGTAGTGCAAAGATGAATTGTTGATGAATATCTTTGACCCGTAGTGCAAAGATGACATGTTGTTAAATATCTTTGGCCAGTAGTGCAAAGATGAATAGATGTTGAGATAAACATGACCAACTGGTGATAAAAATGAATATCTTTGGCCGTAGTGCAAAGATGAAGTTATTAGTATGATTATGAATAGGAAATGTGATTTGGTGTAACCATGATCTTTGATGTTTCAGGTGATGAAAATTATCTTCGCCCTGGATGAGAAGAGAAATTTAGAACTACAGTTATGATTATGAGTTATTCATATGATTGTGGACCAGAATTGTTGATTGATGTTACAGGGATAAAACATTGTTGGTGGATTTTTAACATGGAAAAGATAATAGACTTTATAGTCTATTTGACTCTTCTAATGGATTGCTCGTTCAGCTGCAACTATGGTTGAAATTTTTATCATTTACCATATGTTCTAAATCTCTTATTTATTATTGATGAAGGCTATTAATAATTTAATTATCTTTAGTCATGATATTCTTTACTGAGCTAGTTGTGCTCACCCTTTTGCTTCACAATTCCTTTCAGGTAATAAGAGTGTAGCTGGGTCGAGCGAGGGTAACGGGGAAATTGAACGATGGTCTCTAGCTGTGAATGTTCTCCCGAAGCAGTATAGAAAAGTTCATTTAGTAGTTTTATTTGGTGAATCCAATAGGGTAAGGTGTACCCAACGTTGGAAGGGTGGTTTGCCACTATCATACAAGATGTCTAACGACATACAACCTCGTGTCATCATAAGACAGGGATGTGCTCATCCACTTGCTGAGTATATATACGAGCACTACCTATATAATCTTGGTGTTTGTTTGAAGTATAATTCTCAATTAGAGACAATAGAGATAATGATATTTCAAGAGAAGACTCACCATTGGGAAGAATATGATAGTAATCTTCTCGTTTTTCTTTGGGGTCTATTGGGTCAACCAAGGATAATTCTGTGGCCATCTGATATCTATCATAACCTAGACGCATGGCCTCCCATGTACGAAGGTTTCTTTGAGCACTTCCCAAAGATTCTAATTTCTAAAACAGTTTTTAACTATACCTTTATGTAAGGTGTCATTGTGAGGTGATGTCCACGGTTGGAACATGAGTCACATTTGATATATATTTGTATCCAAACTTACAACATATGTGTTGTTGTATTTTACACGATAATTGTTGTAATAAAGTTATTGTTATTTTTTGTACCATGTATTTGGCGACTCAGAATAGGTTGGATGGAATGGACCTATTTTGGGGTTGTCACATTTGGTATCAGAGCTATAAGTAAAGAGCCCCGAGCCTCTCGCTGGTGACTTTCTGTTGATGGGTGATGCACCGAAGCCAGACTCTCCGTAGGGGACGCCGTTCTGCGGTGGCAAACTGATAGGTATCAATGTAAGGTGCTGACATAGGTTGGTGTTCAGAGTTACATTTTGGTATCAGAGCTTAGGGATATGAACTCTGGCGGAGATCGGGGAATACAACTAGGAGGGGAGAGATGAGTAAATCCTTCGCTAGTGTGTCCTACCTAAGCTTATTTGTTGGTCAGTCATAATATTGGGATATTATGTGATATGTTAATTTGTTTAATTAACCCTTGTTTTATGACAGTATTTGAGAATGGTAGCTGAGAATGCTAACAATGGAGTGAATGAGACTGTGGGGATACCTCTAATCACTAACCGTGATAATGTGATGTCAGACGAAGAAGGAATTAGAGATATCCATGTGGTGAGTGAAGAATTGATAGTTGCACCCGAGATAGTCACAGAGGTAACAGCTGAGACTGAGGAAGAAGAGGAAGAAGAAGTACCTGATGAGAGTTTATTAGAGGTATTATATGATCAAAATGTAGAATTTCAAAATCGTATTCATGAGTTAGAAGAGCAGGCAGAAGAACGACAGGCGGTCGTGGAACAAAAGGATGCAACAATTCAAGCTTGTGTTACCCGATATGTGATGCTTGAACAGAAGCATTCTTTGGCAGAGTATAAGATGATAAAAATAGAATCTGAGCTGAAAGAAAAAAAAAACTGAAAGAGTGAGAATAAGTGATGCATGGGCAAAAGCCACACGACACATGGATATTGTGGAAAGAGATGTTCGATCTAAGAAGGCTAAAATAGATGATATGAATTTCTCTTTTTGGAAAGTAATTGGGAGAACCCAACATCGAGTTTTGAATTACCCTGTACATAGCGGTCAACCTGAATCCGATATGGATCGAAGATTGATGATTCAGATCATGAATGAGGAGTACGAAGAGGTAGTTGAGGGAAGAATATGTCCTATAGAAAGGTATATTCCAACGGTAATGATGACGTCAAATGCTGCTCCAGACAAGTCAAAGTCGAGTAGTTCGAGGGATGGCGGTTGTCATGACTTCCCAACAATGAGGAACCCAAGTGAAGTTATCATGGGAGATGAGCAATGGAAAAATCATGATGATCTGAGAGATAGAATCTGAAATGGAAGCAAGGTATTCTCAACTCTTCGAAATACCAGGTACGTAAATTTTGGGAACGAAATTTTATAAGGAGGGGAGATTATAAGACCCCGAATTTTATGAAATAAAAGTATTCAATTTTTCTTATAATTACTATTCAGTAAATGGTTAAATTGATAAATGTTAAAGTTAAGGGTGAAATATGAATTTTTTTTCAAAATACACAAGTGGTTATAAAATATTCATTGTTGTCGGGGAATATTCGTTTGGTCGTGAAATATTCTTTATGTCGGGGAATATTCGTACGACGGTGCAGCCATTTGTGGGCCCCATAACAGAATAACTGTCGGGTGAAGAAAACGATAAATTTGAGTTTTTACAAATAACGGCGTAGTTGTTACCGTTAACACTGTTAGAATACCCGGTGGTTAAAATACAGTAATACGCGTTATTGCACAGTAGCACACGGTATTGCACAATATTTTTGAATTATTGATCCTTACGTAAGAAGACACTACTCAATAATTGTTACAGTAATTACTGTTCAATATTTTATTTTATTGATTCAATAATTGCTGCGTTAATATTTTATATTATTGTTGCTCAATAATTGTCACTGCACATCATCTCCATTATCAAATCAATAATTCATATTATTTAGAATAATATTATTAGATAGCATTATTGACAATGTCTAGAAAATTATGTCTAAAGAGAGGTTTGGTCATCTAATTGCGCGCCAGTAAGGAGAAATCCTTATCGGAAAGCCCCCTCTTTCCTGGGAACGGCCTGGTTGTCATAAATGTGATTCTGTAATATTATATATGAATAATTAATTATTGATCTATATGATAAGGAAATATTTATTTGATGTGGATATAAATGAGGGATATATTTTTGTGGTTAAAAATGAAGGAGTTAATGTTGAGGTGTTTTTGTCGGAACGGAGGTATTGAAAATCAAATTAGGATTTTTAAGATATTTTGCGAGGGTTATAATTTTTAATCCGACCGTTGGATCGTGGTAATATTTGGATATGTTATACATATATAAGTTGAGTATATGTCCACAAATTTTGAACCGTTAAAAATGAACGTATGATTTGTTATGAATTTTACGAGATGACTGGTTCAGAAATTGTTGAATTTTCGGAGTTAATCATTTTGGTGGAAAATTCTAGAATTGGTGGGCCCCACTCTTGGTTGGTGAAAAAATGTGCTGAGATTTTTATTCAAATGTGGTGGGTGGGAATAGTAGCAGGTAAAGCCATCAGGTTACAGGTTAAGTCTGCTTCGGCGTGCTAACATTTTCCTATAAATAGAGTGCTAAGTTAGAATTAAAAATCACACCAGAAACAAGTTTTCTCTCTTTCTCTCTCTAGATTATTGAGTATATTTTGTGAGTATTTAGATACTTGGTGAGTTGTTATTCATCAGTGCAAGTTTACTTCAGCGTCATATCCGATATTCAGTCAGAAGTGCTGCTCTTTTGAGGTAAGGGATAGTAAGAGATTTTAAGGGTTATTATGGTTTTCAGTTTCGTAATTCTTCTGACCTTCAGAAAATTTTGGAAAAATTTGAAATGATATTTTGATGAGTTTTATTGATTGTGTCCAAAAATGGTGATTTTTGGATGTATAGATTAAGAGTTATGAATGTTATGAGAAAAGACTATTTTAAAAGTAACCGCTTATAACTCCTTGTGGTTAACTCCAAAATTGATGAAATTTTTATTGAGAGTACATGTATATGATAGGAGTATACTCTGTAAATTTCAGAATTTTTAGATAAAAGTACAATTTTTGATAAATGTCTAAATATTCGGCTGTTTTGGCCATATGAAAAATAGTAAATGACTTTTAAAAATTCTGAGAAAAATATATGTTCACTATGGGACTATATTATGCTAAATTCCAGAAAAGAAATATTTTTGGAATTGATTTGGTATTTTTCATAAAAATAGTCTAGTTATGAGTAAATGAATTAAATATGTTTTGTGAAGAAAGAAAATTGAAAAATAGGATTTTATGGCTTGAGAATCCTATATAAGGTATATGCAGATTTTTGATGAGGGTTTTGGTTATTGATGATGAAATAGCAAGAGTTGGCATTTTATGATGATTAAATGTATTAATTAGTAAAGTGTAAACAATTTAAATAAATTGTTTATAAGCTTAAGAAATGTTATTCTTTCAATATCATTATACCAAAATATTGGTATGTATTTTATTGTAAAATTTCTACCTTTTTGTGTCGGAGTTACTATTTATGAGTTACTATTCATGAGTTACTATTCACGAGTTACTATTCACGATAAAATTGATTTCCTTTTTCTAACCAAATTATAGTTGATTTATGAATATTACTCTTGAGATTAAATCTATATGTTGATCATATTGTTTTTATTATCATATATAATATTTTTATAACCCTGATGTTGAAATTCTCTTTCACTTGAGTGTAAAGATAGGTAGATTATTGGTATGATCATGACTTTGGGTTCTCTTTGGCCAGTAGTGCAAAGTTGAATTATTGACTAGTATGATCATGACCATTGAATTTATAATTGAATATCTTCAGCTTAAGTGCAAAGGTGAAATGATCAACATGGTTATAATTATTGTTTATATAAATGATTATATATTTCTTTGAGATATTAATATATTTGGCCTGTAGTACAAATATGAACTGTTGATGAATATATTTGGCTGTAGTGCAAATATGAACTGTTGTGGAATATCTTTGGTCTGTAGTGCAAAGATGAAATATTGATGAATATCTTTGGCCTGTAGTGCAAAGATGAATTATTGATGAATATCTTTGACCCGTAGTGCAAAGATGACATGTTGTTAAATATCTTTGGCCAGTAGTGCAAAGATGAACAGATGTTGAGATAAACATGACCAACTGGTGATAAAAATGAATATCTTTGGCCGTAGTGCAAAGATGAAGTTATTAGTATGATTATGAACAGGAAATGTGATTTGGTGTAACCATGATCTTTGATGTTTCAGGTGATGAAAATTATCTTCATCCTGGATGAAAAGAGGAATTTAGAACTACAGTTATGATTATGAGTTATTCATATGATTGTGGACCAGAATTGTTGATTGATGTTACAGGGATAAAACATTGTTGGTGGATTTTTAACATGGAAAAGATAATAGACTTTATAGTCTATTTGACTCTTCTAATGGATTGCTCGTTCCGCTGCAACTATGGTTGAAATTTTTATCATTTTCCATATGTTCTAAATCTCTGATTTATTATTGATGATGGCTATTGATAATTTAATTATCTTTAGTCATGATATTCTTTACTGAGCTAGTTGTGCTCACCCTTTTGCTTCACAATTCCTTTCAGGTAATAAGAGTGTAGCTGGGTCGAGCGAGGGTAACGGGAAAATTGAACGGTGGTCTCTAGCTGTGGATGTTCTCCCGAAGCAGTATAGAAAAGTTCATTTAGTAGTTTTATTTGGTGAATCCAATAGGGTAAGGTGTACCCAACGTTGGAAGGGTGGTTTGCCACTATCATACAAGATGTCTAACGACATACAACCTCGTGTCATCATAAGACAGGGATGTGCTCATCCACTTGCTGAGTATATATACGAGCACTACCTATATAATCTTGGTGTTTGTTTGAAGTATAATTCTCAATTAGAGACAATAGAGATAATGATATTTCAAGAGAAGACAACCCATTGGGAAGAATATGATAGTAATCTTCTCGTTTTTCTTTGGGGTCTATTGGGTCAACCAAGGATAATTCTGTGGCCATATGATATCTATCATAACCTAGACGCATGGCCTCCCATGTACGAAGGTTTCCTTGAGCACTTCTCAAATATTCTAATTTCTAAAACAGTTTTTGACTATACCTTTATGTAAGGTGTCATTGTGAGGTGATGTCCACGGTTGGAATATGAGTCACATTTGATATATATTTGTATCCAAACTTACAACATATGTGTTGTTGTATTTTGCCCGATAATTGTTGTAATAAAGTTATAGTTATTTTCTGTACCATGTATTTGGCGACTCAGAATAGGTTGGATGGAATGGACCTATTTTGGGGTTGTCACATAAGGTCACTGACGAAATCTTACTCCAGGATTTAACGACTCTTCACCCAACTAATCAGTACTCGAAATAGTTGAATGATCCAATAACAACTTCTAATTTTTCTTCCTCAAACTCAAAAAATAAACCGTGTATATACAATAAAATATTTATATGGAACTCACTGTTTATATATATTTATATAATACTAGTAGTGAAACTCACTATTTATATATATTTATATATTTATATAATACTAGTAGTGAAACTCACTGTTTATATATATTTATATTTATTTATATGGAACTCATTGTTTATATATATTTATATATTTATTAGTATTGAAATTATATCAACATTAATTATTGTAACTAATATCCATGAGCATTGGGTTTAGGAATTGGTATATCAAAAAGTCCAGATGTTAGTGTTGCAAGGCACATTGCGATTGGTGATGTTTGATCGGTTGAACATCAGAATTTGAGTTGCGAGGTAGATGATGTAGGTCAACTTTGAATCACCATGTGAAGTTGTTGTTAGCATAAGTTAGCAACTAAGATACAAAGCTGCTTATTGTTGGTATATTCCTTTTGTTTAAGTGGGTATAGATTTATATTTCATATCTAGTAATAACAATGAAAAAATAACTTTTTTTTGTTTAAAGAAAACAATGAATTGGAAACATATAATATGTTCTAGCAACTAAGGACTAGAAGAAATTTTGAGATTAGACAACAGAGAGAGTTGGTGTCTCCTGCAGACATAATAACCAACAACCATCCAGCAAAAACATAATCCTCATTCCTTACAATATTGGAAAAAGAAGTACAAACCATAACCGGTTAATGTAATTATATAAGGAATGCTAGGCAGCCTAGGTTACGTAGAACTAGAAATGGAACTAGTACTCATCATCAATTTATGGTTAGAAATGAAGGTTTGGTGCTGCCGATGTGCATGACATAGCTATCCATTCTGGGAATATCATCTTAATACTGGGGCACTTAAACAAGGTTTTCGTCTTAAGCTCTGAGTGAATTTACATAGTTGCCAAGAAATTTTGTTTGGCTTATTGGTGAATGTGATAGAAGTTCATCTCATGGTCGTATTAATGCCCTGCTATGTCTTACATTGCTATCCCACACGTATTAAGTGTCAATATAGCATCGTGCTGTGTCTTGGAAATTAGCGTTGGTGGTGCAACTAGAGGCCCAATTTTTCCATTGTAACATACCAAAAGGGGTAGTAATATTATTCCTTCTAGAATTGACTATTACAATTTCTAATACATCAACTGTGTAACAGAATGAATGAATGAATGAATATGTCATTGTACTTGTTGTGTTGGTCGTTTTTGCAGCTTATCATTCTCATGTTTGGGGTATTTGGATTTTTGATTACTTGGTGGCAGGCTAATACCTTGGTCATTTCCTTTTAAGTTTCCTCTTACAAACACTAATCAGTTTATATATATCCGTATTTTGTTGGGTATTTAACTTCTTCTGAACTTTAATTAGATTTGAATTTTATATTTGCAGATGAAGATGATGACTAGAACTCAGGTCTCAAGTCTTGACATTCAATTTTCAAGAATGTTGTTTTGCGCTCCAGCTTTTACTGTGGGTTGTAGACATAAATGTGGTTGATAATGAGAATTGGCTCCAAGGCGCCTTTTATATAATTGGGCAGTTGATAGTAATTTTCATTAATTATTACAAATGATAAAACATTATTATCCTCTGTTGTCACTATCCTACATTTAACTTGCTCAGTTTTCCTCCACCTGCCTGTTATGCAAATTACAATATCTTGAGGCCCTTTCTCTCCAGGGTTCAAAAACTTGATTGCACTAGAATTTGCTATACCATTGTTCTTAATTTCTTATAGGTGATGTAAGACCCCGAATTTTATGAAATAAAAGTATTCAATTTTTCTTATAATTACTATTCAGTAAATGGTTAAATTGATAAAAGTTTAAAGTTATGAGTGAAATATGATTTTTTTTCAAAATAAGCAAGTGGTTATAAAATAATCATTGTTGTCGGGGAATATTCGTTTGGTCGTGGAATATTCTTTCTTTCGGGGAATATTCGTACGACGGCACAGCTATTTGTGGGCCCCATAACGAATAACTGTCGGATGAAGAAAACGACAAATTTGATTTTTTATAAATAACGGTGTAATTGTTACCGTTAATACTGTTAAAATACCCGGTGGTTAAAATACAGTAATACGCGTTATTGCACAGTAGCACACGGTATTGCATAGTATTTTTGAAATTATTAATTCTTACGTAAGAAGGCACTACTCAATAATTATTACAGTAATTACTGTTCAATATTTTATTTTATTGATTCAATAATGGTTGCGTTGATATTTTATATTATTGTTGTTTCAATAATTGTTGCTGCACAGTATTTTCCTTTATCAGATCAATAATTCATATTATTTGAATAATATTATTAGATAACATTATTGTCAATGTCTAGAAAGTTCTGTCTAAGGAGAGGTTTGGTCATCTAATTGCGCGCCAGTAAGGAGAAATTCTTATTGGAAAGCCCCCTCTTTCCTGGGAACGGTCTGGTTGTCATAAATGTGATTCTGTAATATTATTTGTGAATAATTAATTATTGATTCATATGATAAGGAAATATTTATTTTATGTGGATATAAATGAGGGATATATTTTTGTGGTTAAAAATGAAGGAGTTAATGTTGAGGTTTTTATCAGTATTTTTGTCGGAATGGAGGTATTAAAAATCAGGGTTTTTGAAATATTTTGCGGGGGTTATAATTTTTAATCCGACCGTTGGATCGTGGTAATTTTTGGATATGTTATACATATATAAGTTGAGTATATGTCCACAAATTTTGAACCGTTAAAAATGAACGTATGATTTATTATGAATTTTACAAGATGACTGGTTCAGAAATTGTTGAATTTTTGGAGTTTATCATTTTGGTGGAAAATTCTAGAATTGGTGGGCCCCACTTGTGGTTGGTGAAGAAATGTGCTGAATTATATTTTAAATGTGGTGGGTGGGAATAGTAGCAGGTAAAGCCATCAGGTTGCAGGTCAAACCTACCAAAATTTTCCTATAAATAGAGGGCTAAGTTAGAATTGAAAATCACACCAGAAACATAAGCTTTCTCTCTTTCTCTCTCTATATTATGAAGCATATTTTGTGAGTTTTTAGATACTTGGTGAGTTGCTATTCATCAGTGCAAGTTTCCTTCAGCATCATATCCGATATCCAGTCAGAAGTACTGCTCTTTTGAGGTAAGGGATTGTAAGGGATATTAAGGGATTTTAAGGGTTGTTATGATTTTCAGTTTCGTAATTTTTCTGATCTTCAAAAATTCTGGAAAAATTTGAAATGATATTTTGATGAATTTTATTGATTGTGTCCAAAAATGGTGATTTTTGGATGTATAGATTAAGAGTTATGAATTTTATGGGAAAAGACTATTTTAAAAGTAACCGCTTATAATTCCTTGTGGTTAACTCCAAAATTGATGAAATTTTTATTGGGAGTACATGTATATGATAGAAGTATACTCTATAAATTTCTGAATTTTTAGACAAAAGTACAATTTTTGATAAATGTCTAAATATTCGGCTATTTTGGCCATATGAAAAATAGTAAATGACTTTTAAAAATTCTGAGAAAAATATATGTTCACTATGGGACTATATTATGCTAAATCCCAGAAAAGAAATATTTTTGGAACTGATTTGGTATTTTTCATGAAAATAGTCTAGTTATGAGTAAATGAATTAAATATGTTTTGTGAAGAAAGAAAATTGAAAAATAGGATTTTATGGCTTGAGAATCCTATATGAGGTATATGCAGATTTTTGATGAGGGTTTTGGTTATTGATGATGAAATTGTAAGAGTTGGCATTTTATGATGATTAAATGCATTAATTAGTAAAGTGTAAACAATTAAAATAAATTGTTTATAAATTTAAGTAATGTTATTCTTTCAATATCATTATACCGAAATATTGGTATGAATTTTATTGTAGAATTTCTATCTTTTGTGTCGGGGTTATTATTCATGAGTTACGAATATTACTCTTGAGATTAAAACTATATGTTGATCATATTATTTTTATCATCATATATAACATTTTTATAACCCTGATGTTGAAATTCTCTTTCACTGGAGTGTAAAGATAGGTAGATTATTGGTATGATCATGACTAGGGTTCTCTTTGGCCTGTAGTGCAAAGTTGAATTGTGACTGGTATGATCATGACCATTGAATTTATAATTGAATATCTTAAGCTTAAGTGCAAAGGTGAATTGATCAACATGGTTATAATTATTGTTTATATAAATTCTGAAATGATTATATATTTCTTTGAGATATGAATATATTTGGCCTGTAGTGTAAAGATGAACTGTTGTTGAATATCTTTGGCCTGTAGTGCAAAGATGAACTGTTGTTGAATATCTTTGGCCCGTAGTGCAAAGATGGTTTGTTGATGAATATCTTTGGCCTGTAGTGCAAAGATGAACTGTTGTTGAATATCTTTGGCCTGTAGTGCAAAGATGAACTGTTGTTGAATATCTTTGGCCCGTAGTGCAAAGATGGTTTGTTGATGAATATCTTTGGCCTGTAGTGCAAAGATGAACTGTTGTTGAATATATTTGGCCCGTAGTGCAAAGATGGATTTGTTAGTATGATTATAAACAGGAATTGTGATTTGGTATAACCATGATCTTTGATGTTTCAGGTAAAGACAGGTGATGAAAATATTCTTCGTCCTGGGTGCGAAGAAAAATTTATAGTCACAATTATGATTATGAGTTATTCATATGATTGTGGAAAGGAACTGTTGAGTGATGTTACATGGATAAAATATTGTTGGTGGATTTTTAACATGGAGAAGATAATAGACTTTATAGTCTATTTGACTCTTCTAATGGATTGCTCGTTCCGCTGCAACTATGGTTGAAATTTTTATCATTTACCATATGTTCTAAATCTCTGATTTATTATTGATGAAGGCTATTGATAATTTAATTATCTTTAGTCATGATATTCTTTACTGAGCTAGTTGTGCTCACCCTTTTGCTTCACAATTCCTTTCAGGTAATAAGAGTGTAGCTGGGTCGAGCGGGGGTAACAAGGAAATAGAACGGTGGTCATCATTTAGTAGTTATACTTGGTGAAGAAAATAGGGTGAGGCGAACCCAACGTTGGAAGGGTGTTTTGTCACTATCATACAAGATGTCTAATGACATACAACCTCGTGTCATCATAGGACAGGGTTGTGCTCATCCACTTGCTGAGTATATCTATGGGCACTACCTATATAATCTTGGTGTTTGTTTGAAGTATAATTCTCAATTAGAGACAGTGGAGATAATGATAAGTCAAGAGAAGACTCACCATTGGGAAGAATATGCTAGTAATCTTCTCGTTTTTCTTTGGGGTCTATTGGGTCAACCAAGGATAATTCTGTGGCCATATGATATTTATCATAACCTAGACGCATGGCCTCCCATGTACGAAGGTTTCCTTGAGCACTTCCCAAAGATTCTAATTTCTAAAACAATTTTTGACTATACCTTTATGTAAGGTGTCATTGTGAGGTGATGTCCACGGTTGGAACATGAGTCACATTTGGTATATATTTGTATCCAAACTCACAGCATATGTGTTGTTGTATTTTGCACGACAATTGCTGTAATAAAGTTGTAGTTATTTTCTGTACCATGTATTTGACGACTCAGAATGGGTTGGGTGGAATGGACCTATTTTGGGGTTGTCACAGGTGATATATGTTTTTGTGTGGTATTCGGCTTTGTGCTATTATTTGAGCAATAACACCAGTAGTATAATACCATCTATAACACCAAACATTATCTAATTAACATATGAGCATTTAGTTACAACAATGTGAAGTTGGATCTTAGCCCCCAAAAATATAGCTAATTATACCTTTCCTTGGATCAATCCCCAACCCAAAAGAGAAAAATCGAAAACATAAAACATCAATCTGATTTCATGAACTATGCATATTGATATGGACTCATCTTCTCCATTTGGTACATCCTGTCATTGAATACGTGGAGGAGAAGATCACAAACTTGTCGGGACGATGGCCTCTCCATAGGTGAAGTTTTTGTGCATTGCAGTGCTATTTCAAGCACTTGGAATGCAGCACTTTCTTCATTTGGTAAAAGCGGCGCTGGATCTATCAGCTCGTCTCTAGCAAATCCTTGCATCTCAATATGTGTCTCGAGCCATCTGACCATGTCCATATTTTCCCCGTAACTACCATCAGTAGGCGTCCTCCCACTCACAAGCTCTATCAGCACAATTCCCATGCTGTATGCATCACTATTCTCTGTTGCCTTCATCGAATAACCGTACTCTGAAAAACATTACCAGTTATTTGTTAGAGATTAAAACTTTTAGATATGAATTTGTATAAGAAACATGTATATAATTCGTAGGAGAACCCAGTTTTCATACCTGGAGCAATGTAACCATAAGAACCTGCAAAGCAAGTGTTTGATTCGATTGCAAACGATTCATAATTCTCTGTGATTGTTTTTGCCAGTCCAAAATCTCCTAAATGTGCTACCATATTGAAATCTAGCAGAACATTGCTAGATTTTATATCCCTACGAATGATCTTTGGCACGCAATCATGATGCAGGTACTCCACTCCCTGAGCTAACCCCACCACAATCTTTAATCTTGTCTCCCAGTCGAGGCTCTTCTTCTTCTTGATATTCAATGGTTGCTTGTGCAGCCAATCCCAACAGCTCCCATTGTCCATGTACTCGTATATCAACAAGTTTGGCCCTTCTCCTCTACCGCTACAATATCCCAGCAACTTCACCAGATGCCTGTGTCTTATCCGCCCAAGCGTCTATACTTCTCTAGCAAAGCTTTTATCCAGCAAAAGATCATCTTTTCTTGTTATCTTTTTAACAGCTATGGTTTCTCCTGTGAGCATTTCCGCTTTGTAGACTGTTCCTGATCCTCCTGACCCGATTATGAACTCATCACTCAGATTATCTGTCGCTTCCATAATGTCTTCCCATCTGAAATGACTATTGGTAGCACCATACTGAAAGAATGGTCGTCGTCGTGTTTTGGAGGAACTGGAAGAAGAGTAGACGAAACTCAATTCATTGGCTCTTTTAATGGATTCGTGCTTGTATTTGAAGAACAGGGCAGCTCCAAGTAACATAAGGACAATGGCTACAATAGATGATACTGCTGAAATAGCAACTACTGA
Organism: Panax notoginseng; assembly: GCA_016801055.1. Lineage (NCBI taxonomy): Eukaryota > Viridiplantae > Streptophyta > Magnoliopsida > Apiales > Araliaceae > Panax > Panax notoginseng. The sequence continues at coordinate 25,536,839 of CM029020.1, read as the reverse complement.
TGATTGACTCAAGCCTGATTGCTGATTATTGGATTTGATGTCGTTACAATACAGTCATTAGAGCGATGAGAACCAGCGAGGAGGGAAAAATACAGACAAAAGTGGTAACCACTCGGGTGGTCATCGTGGCCATGATAATAGGAGAGGTGAGTCAAGTGGAAATTTCAAGAAGAGAAGATTTAACGATGACAGGAAGACGTCGACAGCAGTACCAGCACCAGGAACAAATTCTAGGGGAGAAGAACGACCACCAGTTAGATGTTACAAATGTGGGAAAGAGGGACATATCAGCCCAAACTGCCCATAACAATCTAAGGTATGTTATAACTGTGGAAAGGAGGGCCATATAGCTCGAGAGTGTTCTGTAGCAAAACCAAGTTCAGCGGGGATGGTGACTCCAAAAGTTGTCCCGGATAAGTCAAAATCAGCGGTTCCTGGAAGAGCGTTTGTCGTGATTGGCCAAAACGCGAGAAACCCGAACGAAGGTATAACGGGTTAGTCAATTATAAATTCTTGCGAAGTTTATACCTTACTAGATACCGGTTCTACCCATTCTTTTATATCTCCTGCTTGTGCTCAACGTTTAAACTTGACTCCGGAGAAATTAGACTTTGACCTATCTGTGGAGACTCCGTTAGGAGAAACTTTCATTACATCTACAGTTTATAAATCTTGCTTAATCTAAGTTGGCACAATCACATTACCTGTTGATCTTATCTCTTTAAAGATACTTACTTTTGATGTGATTTTAGGAATTGATTGGTTAACTACTCATCATGCCAAAATTGATTGTTTTTGTAAGGTTGTTAGTTTTCATATTCCTAACCAACCTGTTATGCGAATTCAAGCAACCAAACCACTAAAATCAATCGTTGTCATACCAAGCCATAAAGCCATTCGTTTATTGAAAAACGGATGTCAGGCTTTCTTAGCCCATGTCATGGACTTGAACAAAAATACGTCAGATTTGAATGATATTTTTGTTGTTAGTGAATTTTCTGACGTATTTCCTGAAGAATTTCCTGGCTTAACCCAGAGCGTGATATTGAATTTTTGTATTGATCTTCAACCCGATACAAAACCCATTTCTAAAATCTCATATTGAATAACTCGTATTGAACTTCAGGAGTTAAAAACCCAACTATAGAAGTTGGTACCCGAGCCTCTATCTGGTGACTTCTTTTGTGGAATGCACCAAAGCCAAACTCTCCGTAAGGGACTCTATATTTGTGTGGTGGTAAAACAATAGGTGCCATTGTGACGTGCTATCCAAGATTGGGATATGAATCACAATTGAGAGCAACCGAAGTCGGTGACCAAAGTACGTAGCTTTCTGGGCTTAGCTGGTTACTATCGGAGATTCGTGGAAGAATTTTCTCGAATCGCTACTCCGTTAACTTAGCTGACTCAGAAAGATACACAATTCGTATGGAGCGAGGAATGCGAGAAGATTTTCCAATAGCTCAAGAGGAGACTCATTTCGGCACCTGTTCTGACAATACCATCTAGTTTGGATGGATTTGTTATCTACAGCGATGCTTCAGGCAAAGGGTTAGGATGTGTTCTCATGCAACATGGAAAAGTCATAGCCTATGCCTCGTGACAACTCAAAGAATATGAGAGGAATTATCTTACTCATGATTTGGAGTTGGCAGCAGTCGTTTTCGCGTTGAAGATCTGGAGACACTACATGTATGGGGAGAAAGTGGAGATCTATACAGATCATAAAAGCCTCAAATCTTTCTTCACCCAAAAGGAACTCAACATGCGGCAGCAACGTTGGCTCGAGCTGTTGAAAGATTACGATCATACCATCCAATATCATCCTGGAAAAGCGAACGTGGAAGCTGACGCGTTGAGCAGAAGATTGTACGCGAGTACGAGTGCGATATTGTTGAACACAAAGACCTATTTTGTATAATTTATAAATGATAGAGATAGAGTTAATGACTCTAGGGACCCACGTGATGATATACGAGTAAAATTGACTTTAATCGATAACGTTAAAGCTACTCAAGATACAGACTTGGAGCTGATGAATATAAAGAAGAAGGTGTAAGAATGTGTTATTCTAGAAGTAAGAGTCGATGAAGAGAAGAAAGCTCAAGCCTTCGATTTATTTGAAATCCTCGATCGAGTAGGAACTGTGGCCTATAGACTCGCCTTAACGCTAAGTATGTCACGTGTTCATAACGTTTTTCACATATCGATGTTACGTAAATATGTGGACGACCCGAATCATATTATTGCGTTAGAACCGGACGAGATAGCCGAAGATTTAACGTACGAGGAGGTACCTGTTAAGATCTTAGATAGGAAAGAACATGTTCTACGCACGAAGGTTATACCACAAGTTAAGGTTTTGTGGAGAAACCATGCAATTGAAGAAATGACCTGGGAGTTAGAATCAGAAATGAAAGCGAGGTATCCTTACCTTTTCGAAACACCAGGTACGTACGTCAATTTCGAGGACGAAATTTTATAAGGAGGGGAGGTTGTAAGACCCCAACTTATTAATAAATGAAATTAAATTTCCTCTATTTATTATTTTGAAATAGAAAGGGTTGATTTGATTAATGTGGTTATTTATGGGTAAAATGCGTAAATATTTCAAATAAAAAAGTGGTTATAAAATATTCATTTTTGGTCGGTGAATATTCATTTGGTCGTGAAATATTCTTGCTGTCGGGGAATATTCGTACGACGGCGCAGCCTTGTGTGGGCCCCATAACGGAAAGTAATTGGATGAAGAAAACGACAAGTATAAGTTGTTTATAATTAACGGCGTAGTTGTTACCGTTAATACTGTTGGAATACCTGGTGGTTAAAGTACAGTAGCACACGGTATTGCACCAATTATTGATTTTTACGTAAGAAGGCACTACTCAATAATTGTTACAGTAGTTACTGTTCAATATTTTATTTTATTGATTCAATAATTGTTGCATTGATATTTTATATTATTGTTGTTTCAATAATTATTGCTGCATAGTATTTTCCATTATCAGATCAATAATTCATATTATTTGAATAATATTATTAGATAGCATTATTTTCAATGTCTAGAAAGTTCTGTCTAAGGAGAGGTTTGGTCAGATAATTGTGCGCTAGTAAGGAGAAATCCTTATTGGAAAGCCCCCTCTTTCCTGGGAACGGCTTGGTTGTCATAAATGTGATTCTGTAATATTATTTGTGAATAATTAATTATTGATTCATATGATAAGGAAATATTTATTTTATATGGATATAAATGAGGGATATATTTTTGTGGTTAAAAATGAAGGAGTTAATGTTGAGGTTTTTATCAGTATTTTTGTCGAAATGGAGGTATTAAAAATTAGGGTTTTTGAGATATTTTGCGGGGGTTATAATTTTTAATCCGACCGTTGGATCGTGGTAATTTTTGGATATGTTATACATATATAAGTTGAGTATATGTCCACAAATTTTGAACCGTTAAAAATGAACATATGATTTATTATGAATTTTACGAGATGACTGGTTCAGAAATTGTTGAATTTTTAGAGTTAATCATTTTGGTGAAAAATTCTAGAATTGGTGGGCTCCACTCTTGGTTGGTGAAGAAATGTGCTGAGATTTTTATTCAAATGTGGTGGGTGGGAATAGTAGCAGATAAAACCATCAGGTTGCAGGTTAAGTCCGCTTCGGCGTGCTAACATTTTCCTATAAATAGAGGGCTAAGTTAGAATTAAAAATCACACCAGAAACAAGTTTTCTCTCTTTCTCTCTCTAGATTATTGAGTGTATTTTGTGATTATTTAGATACTTTAAAATTTGCTATTCAGCACAAGTTTCATTCAGCCTCATATCCGATATTCAGTCAGAAGTACGGTTATTTTGAGGTAAGGGATATTATTTTCTTCTTAAATGATATTATTTTCTTCAATATCATTATGCTGAAATATCAACATGAGTTTTTATCAAATTTGAAACTTTTTGTGTCGGGGTTACTATTCACGTATACGTTACTATTCATGTATACAGCACTATTCACGAATACGGCACTATTCACCGAAAAATAAAATTTTTCCTTTTGTCCAAGATGTCTATTATGGTTACTATCTTTGATTGTATACATGTTTTGATCTTTATTTTTGAATTCTGCTTCAAAATTGATTATTATGAAGTATTATTGATCTTGGATAAACTGTTATACGAATCCCTACTATTTGTCCTTCTGCCTCACTGGATTCGTTCTCTTTAAGATATTTTTCATCATCCTCAGTCCTAAATGATGATATTACTTATTATCTTTGGCCTGTAGTGCAAAGATGTATGATTACTTGATGAATATTTTTGGCCTGTAGTGCATGAACAGGTGTTGAGATGAACATGACTGACAGGTGATACAAATGAATATCTTTGGCCTGTAGTGCAAAGATGAATATTTGGATAAAGATGATTATTAATTGACGTTACAGGGATAAAATATTGATGATGGACTTTTAAATCTTAGAAGATAATAGAATTCATTCTCTACTTGACTCTTCTAATGGTTTGCTGTTTCCGTTGCAGTTGTTGATCTAAAACTTGTTGTCGATTATATTCTATCAAATTTTTCCCTGTTGAATACTAATGATAATATGTTGTATATTATCTTAGTCATAATATTCTTTGCTGGGCTAGTTGAGCTAACCTTTTTCTTTTTGTTCCATTTTTCTTCTAAGGAGGTGAGACCATTGCAGGATCTAGTCGGGGTATGGAGTGATGGTTCTAGAAAGATGTTTTAGCAGTCCTCACTATTTCTGTAAAATAGTGTTTGAATAATTGTATTGAGGACTTATTTGAGTGTGGATATTGTCTAGAAGACATTATTTGTATTTAAACTCACAATATGTGTTGTCGTATTTTGCACGACAATTGTATTATTGAAGTTGTAGTTTGCTTTCTGTACCATGTATTTGGCGACTCAGAATGGGTGTTGTATACCTATTTTGGGGGGCGTCACAATTGTACTTGTTGTGTTGGTCGTTTTTGCAGCTTATCATTCTCATGTTTGGGGTATTTGGATTTTTTATTACTTGGTGGCAGACTGGTACCTTGGTCATTTCCTTTTAAGTTTCCTCTTACAAACACTAATCAGTTTATATATATCCGTATTTTGTTGGGTATTTAACTTCTTCTGAACTTTAATTAGATTTGAATTTTATATTTGCAGATGAAGATGATGACTAGAACTCAGGTCTCAAGTCTTTGACATTCAATTTTCAAGAATGTTGTTTTGCGCTCTAGCTTTTACTGTGGGTTGTAGACATAAATGTGGTTGATAATGAGAATTGGCTCCAAGGCGCCTTTTATATAATTGGACAGTTGATAGTAATTTTCATTAATTATTACAAATGATAAAACATTAATATCCTCTGTCGTCACTATCCTACATTTAACTTGCTCAGTTTTCCTCCACCTGCCTGTTATGCAAATTACAATATCTTGAGGCCCTTTCTCTCCAGGGTTCAAAAACTTGATTGCACTGGAATTTGCTATACCATTGTTCTTAATTTCTAATAGGTGATATATGTTTTTGTGTGGTATTCGGCTTTGTGCTATTATTTGAGCAATAACACTAATAGTATAACCATCTATAACACCAAACATTATCTAATTAACATATGAGCATTTAGTTACAATAATGTGAAGTTGGATCTTAGCCCCCAAAAATATAGCTAATTATACCTTTCCTTGGATCAATCCCCAACCCAAAAGAGAAAAATCGAAAACATAAAACACCAATCTGATTTCATGAACTATGCATATTGATCTGGACTCATCTTCTCCATTTGGTGCATCCTGTCATTGAATACGTGGAGGAGAAAATCACAAACTTGCCGGGACGATGGCCTCTCCATAGGTGAAGTTTTTGTGCACTGCAGTGCTATTTCAAGCACTTGGAATGCAACACTTTCTTCATTTGGTAAAAGCGGCGCTGGATCTATCAGCTCGTCTCGAGCAGATCCTTGCATCTCAATATGTGTCTCGAGCCATCTGACCATGTCCATATTCTCCCCGTAACTACCATCAGTAGGCGTCCTCCCACTCACAAGCTCTATCAGCACAATTCCCATGCTGTATGCATCACTCTTCTCTGTTGCCTTCGTCGAATAACCGTACTCTGAAAAACATTACCAGTTATTTGTTAGAGATTAAAACGTTTAGATATGAATTTGTACAAGAAACATGTATATAATTCGTAGGAGAACCCAGTTTTCATACCTGGAGCAATGTAACCATAAGAACCTGCAAAGCAAGTGTTTGATTCGATTGCAAACGATTCATAATTCTCTGTGATTGTTTTTGCCAGTCCAAAATCTCCCAAATGTGCTACCATATTGAAATCTAGCAGAACATTGCTAGATTTTATATCCCTACGAATGATCTTTGGCACGCAATCATGATGCAGGTACTCCACTCCCTGAGCTAACCCCACCGCAATCTTTAATCTTGTCTCCCAGTCGAGGCTCTTCTTCTTCTTGACATTCAATGGTTGCTTGTGCAGTCAATCCCAACAGCTCCCATTGTCCATGTACTCGTATATCAACAAGTTTGGCCCTTCTCCTCTACCGCTACAATATCCCAGCAACTTCACCAGATGCCTGTGTCTTATCCGCCCAAGCGTCTATACTTCTCTAGCAAAGCTTTTATCCAGCAAAAGATCATCTTTTCTTGTTATCTTTTTAACAGCTATGGTTTCTCCTGTGAGCATTTCCGCTTTGTAGACTGTTCCTGATCCTCCTGACCCGATTATGAACTCATCACTCAGATTATCTGTCGCTTCCATAATGTCTTCCCATCTGAAATGACTATTGGTAGCACCATACTGAAAGAATGGTCGTCGTCGTGTTTTGGAGGAACTGGAAGAAGAGTAGACGAAACTCAATTCATTGGCTCTTTTAATGGATTCGTGCTTGTATTTGAAGAACAGGGCAGCTCCAAGTAACATAAGGACAATGGCTACAATAGATGATACTGCTGAAATAGCAACTACTGATGATTGACTCAAGCCTGATTGCTGATTATTGGATTTGATGTCGTTACAATGCTCCAGAGGGCTCCCACAAAGTTGCAAGTTTCTAGAGAATGCATCGGCTGGCCAGTGTGAATACCGTTTGTCCAGTTTTCCTTCAAGATTGTTGTATAAAAGATTCAGGTGGCTCAAGCTACTCATTTCACCAAGCTGGGGTGGGATTTCTCCGACAAGTTCATTCTCAGATAAGATGCTGGAGAAAGCCAAGGCCGCCAATGAACAACGTTACTTTGGTTTTCTCTTTCTATTAGTTTGTTTTTAGCTTTATAATGACAAATTACACTTCATTTCTGATTTCTGTCGTTGTTACTGCTAACTAGATTATTCCCTGATTAGACTAAATTGTTGATTGAAGAATGTTTTGATTTTTATGCTTCTGATTGTTTTTTAGTTTTACAAGACTCTTTGAGATGTGGATATCTCATAGTAGCTCAAATTATCACTCAAGAGTTTAAGAAATCATAGTAATTTCAAAATATGGTTATAAATATTGTCAGTAGTTAATGCAATCCTAAACGTTAGAATTTTGCAGCATTTCTTTTAAGTACTTTAGAAAGTATGTACCAGTGAAGGCTGGTAAGAATATAAGATAAAACTGAAGATACATGTAGCTAGGTACACATAGTTGACCAAAGTCTTAATTGTAGGAGAACACTAATAAAATATAGGATTCAATTATAAAATAAGGAGAGACTAAAGACGGACTTATCGAGTTATAGCAAATTATGTTGAGCAGAGACGTGCAGCGCGCTGTCCTTAAATAGAAATTTCGCCCCTCGAAGAACTTTTCTCAGTGTTAAGGTCACTGACGAAATCCTACTGTATGATTCAACGGCTTTTCACCCAACTAATCAGCACTCGAAATAGTTGAATGACCCATGAACAACTTCTAATTTTCCTTCCTCGAACTCAAAAAATAAACCGTGTATATACAATAAACATATATATATATATATATATATATATATATATATATATAAACAACTTTTTTGTTGGTTTTTCCATTACTAAGAGCTCAACCTTCTTTATATAAGGAAAAGATGGCAACGGTAAAATGAATTAATATCCAAATGAATATGCAAACGGCTAGAATATTTATTATTATTGAAATTATATATCAACAATCCCCCACACTTTCAATAATAAGTAAAAAGGTAAAGGAAAAGGAAATGAATTTCTCAAAAAATTCTCACATATTTTTATTTAAAATACTACAATTTCCCACAAATTACAAAGTCAAAATAAAAGAAATTGAGTAAGGAATATAAGAGTACAATGCGTTAACACTGGTGTATTTTGAACTATGAACCAATGTATAGAGTAAATAGAACTTGATTCATAGGAATTCGGTGAAATAAAAATTTCTATGAATCTTCTTCCTTATTATGAATCAATAATCATATTACTCACACTACAAACTTTAATTGAAGTTGTTGTACGCAATTTGACACATTTTGGCCTTGCGCCATACCTGGAATTCATGAGTGCTTTAGAAAACCTATCTTGTTTTCATAAGAGGCGGCCCCACCTCTACACTCATACAGGTGTTTCCATCAAATGTGTTCTACAGTTAAACACATCACCCAACAGGACTATGGAAATCATTAAGAGTATATAACTCAACCTTTTAACACCGTAGAATTACACTATCCTACATCATAGGAATGAACTCAAAATATGTATAAAATGAATAGTGTCTCAACCAATCAACCAATGACTTCTTGTTACCCATATGAGCCTACTTCCTGGGATTACCATTCATATATATTAACGGAATAATGTAATTTCAAAATTTTAATTAGTTTAATGGGGTAATTTGAATTTTTAAAAGTTTAATGGTGTAATAAGTTCAATTGTATTTTTCTTAATTTTGTCGATAAGATAATATGCTAATAACTTGTGAAATGTAATTAAAAATAAAGTGTGAAATTTACAATATTATATTTTTTTGGACATAATTTTAGTATTCTATAAACTTCATTCTCTGTTTTGATAATAATTGCATCAAGTAATTTTACCATTAACAGATCCAAAACATGGATATGCCAAAAATAAAAGAGTAAGAAACAAAAACTCTACGTGACATGAAAATTAGACTCAAATGTATTTTGAATTTCACCTATTAAATGTATTGGATTTCTTTTAGTCAATTCTTCACCTTCACAATTCATATTTTATTTTCCCCAACAGAGTTCACCGAAAGAGGTCCGAAACAATAAATTCATTGCAAATAAAACTTTTCGCTTCACAAAAAATATAATAACTTTTAAAAAATATTTTATAATAATTTTTTGTAATAAAAATGGTTTATTTTTATTTGTTTGGCCGCTAAACTAAAAAATAAAATAAAAAAGGTCATCATCTTCTCTACTTGAATGAATTTAAATCTCTACCAAAAAATAAAAAATTAAGAATTTGAATATAATTTTTTATTGGAATTTATCTTTTAATATACGTTATATTATAGTACATAAATAAATATTATCAGTTCACCTCAAAACTTCATGTATTTAAAAGTGCATCTTTCTAGAAAACCGGTTGTTAAGTAAAAAAAATATTAAAATCTCAGATGATGAAGTGAAATTTATCCAAAAAAATAATTTTAAAAGAAAGAGATTTATACTTTCTTGAGTTGTTTTAATATCTCAAGATTTTTTAAATAAAATATTTTTACAAACTGAGAAGCTCTTTTGATATTTATACAAAATATTTTCTCACGTGAATAATCCGGATAGGGAAAAAAATTAGCCGTTATAGAAGATTCTTAGCCTTAATTAGATTTAACTTTAAACATGGAAAACCAGAATTCCCCAATTCCTCCGTAATTAGTTTTGAATCTAAAACCCAAATTTCTCCCGAGAGCGCCTCTCTCCCTCCCTCTTTCTCCAAAATTGATCCTCCTCTCTCTCCTCTCTCTCTCAATTTTCTGATTTCACTTCTGTTAATTCCTTCTTTCTCTCTCTATGTTATGTTATGAACATATACAAAATGTTCCCGTTCTTAATTGTGAAATTTGTACTTAGACTCTCCTGCAATGGCGGAAAAGAAATTTCAACCGAAGTTTGTAGAATCGGGCGAAATCTCTCTGTGATTGGGCAGCTCCCAGATTGTAGAATCGCCATGGAGCACCAAAGCATCAGCAGGTACACACAACCCTCTTATCTCATTTTATCCGATAATCCTCTCATGATTCTCATTTCCCTCTCTCTCTCTCTCTCTCTCTCTCTCTATATATATATATATATATATATATATGGCTATATATATAAGCACGCTTATATTTTCACCGTTCAAGACATGGCCAATCATCATCGACTTCATCGTCGACAAAACTATTGTCTGCTTTGCGTTTCCTTCTCGGATTGAAATTCGTCATATTCAACCGTCTTCATCGCGAACCTGAAATCAAAGAAATCAATAATTCAGCAAAACCCTAACAGGTGAACCCTAAAATCTAAGATATTAAAGAGGAAGCAGTAGGATCGTTTTCGTACCCATAACGAATGAATGAATGAATTTAGACTGCAATTGTGATTGTGAAGAGAGATTTGTTTGTTAATTCTGGATTGAAGAAGATCAGAGCGAAGAGAGAATTAAGAGACTATGATAGAGAAGAGGAGAAGAGGCTGGGTACACTCGACCAACCAATGAATATGGAAAGACTTCTACTACAAGTCTACAAGGTTTTCGGTGAAAGTTTAACATAAAATTGTACTCCCTTTCTGAGAAATTAAGAATACATTTTAAAATTTTAGATTAATTTATGAATCTTAAAATTTAGAATTAACATATATGTATTTAATTTTACAACAAACAAATATGATTTACTTGAAAAAATGCTTATTAGTTTTGTTACAGCTTTTATGTATTACTCCAGTTATTTTTGGTAATGAGAAAGTACTTAAAACATTAAAAAAGTATAAAGTATTTTTGTTGATAAATTTGTCACTTGATTTTAGAGAAAATGACAAAAAAATAATAATAGTAAAGTAGGGAGAGAATAGTAGTATGTAGGGAAGATGTGGACTACTCCTTGACGATGAAGCTGCATCCACGAGAGATGCAATGTAGGTGCAAAGTTCCCAATTTTGATTAACAGTTGACATTACCTTTCTTAACAAATATTATTATTTCTGAAGGGTTGTCTTTGTCAACCACTCCTGCTTTATGTATTATTTGGCACGTCACTTCTATATTGCTGAAACTATAGCCTTATTTGAAAGGTATATATATATATATATATATATATATATATATATATATATATTCAATTGTTAAACACGTTGTCCGCTAGTTCAACTAGCGGACTCAATAAAAATAATTCTCGATCAATTATGCCCCATGTATATTTTTGGGCCGAACCATTGTAGACCTGGGATAGAAAATGCAAGCTTTTCTAGTTAGGGCCCGAACTAACCTGACCCAAACTATCTTTTCTTATTCAGTTTCCTTCCTCTCTGTTCATCGAGCGAAATATAGAGAGAGATTTCGCCAGTGTCTCTTCATCGACGGAAAGAGTTCGTTATTCATCAAAACTGTTCTAATTTGGAATAGCTTACCAGGAATTGTTCAAAATCTACTTAATTTAATACTAATATTGTGCTGTTACTGGATACCTAATTCCTCGTGTGGTTGCTAGAACTATGAGTAGAACATAAAGATCACATGTTTTCTATTTCGGCTTCACATTGTTGCAGTAAAATAAATAGTAGAACTACATGTAATTTCAGAAATTCAGTATGTGTTTTTTCATTTGCAAGTATTCATATATGAACATGCGGCATTTTCTGTAGAAACAATTTGGGTATTTCTAATTTGGTTTTGGGTCATATGAATTTTCAACAACCCTACACAAATTCATATGGGTCATAATGACTGAGGTTGGTCACTCCTGCTTTTTATTTGATGAAAGGAATTTATATATGGAAACGAAGAAATTAGAAGAGAAATAATAGTCCTATCTAAGAAAGAGGGAAACAAACATCAATTAAGGACAACTTTTTGGTTCATTTGAATCTTAGAGAGTGCGATGCTTTTAAAGCGCTAACATTTGATGCTTAGATTGAAGTGACGCTTTGAACTTTAGCATTCCTCTTCAACCACATAACCTGAATGACCACAAGCGAAATCCTGCCATCCAGGGACGAAACCAGGATTTGATCTTTGGGGTGGGGGGCAAGAATTTTTTTAACAACATAATATATATTCATTATTAAAAAATAAAGTTCCACCATTACAAAATATATTTTTACTAAAACAAAGATAATGTAGTAATAGATTTGCTTTACCAAAGAAAACAAAGCATAGCAAAAAAAGTCTTTTAAAACATATCTTCGTCAAAATTGCACTCGACGTTCTTTCAAATCACGAAATCCATCTATGATTGATTCTGTACTGAACTGTTTCGCAATTTCTTTTTCAATGTAGACAATAAGAGAATTTGTAAGATATTCATCCTCCGTCTTGTTTCGAAGTTTAGATTTGACAAGACTCATAGCTGAAAATGCACATTCTGTAGTTGCGGTAGAAACTGGAAGAGTTAGAACAAGCCTGATCAGTCTATCGATTAGTGGATAGATTGTTGACTTTCTTGTTTTCACCAACCATTGACAGAGATCAGAAATAGTGGACAACTTTTGAAATTCTTGATGTTGGAGTACATCAAACTTGTAATGTTGCAATTGTATCCATAAGTCTTCTTTCTCATTCTTTTTGAAGTCTTTGGGGTAAAATTCATCCACAAGCTTACAAATATCATCAATACTGAAAGACGTATGCCCATTTTGAGGATCCAATGTAGAGTTGAGAACAAGTAACTTCACCGCATGCTCACTAAACCTATTGTTTAGCTCTTGCAACTAAGAGTCTATTATAGCTGCAAATATATCAATTCGATAATGCTCAATCACTGTAAATTTATCTTGTTGATGTCGAGCTCGGCCTCTTCTCTCAACATATAAAGAATCTAAATCTGGGACATCTATTGTATGTCGTTCACAAAAAGACTTCACCTTTACTATGAAAGTATCACATCCATCATCTCTCAACTTCTGAAGAAGTTTCTCTGTGGTTTTCACAAGGTGCATAACATTTAAAATATCTTGAGATTTTCGCTGCAAAGCTTGAGAAAGCATATCAGTGATTTCCATAATTGCTTTCATAAGATGCAAGATGAACACAAACTCAAAAGAAGTCAAAGAAGTGTAAGCCGAATCAGCATCTCCACGTTGATCCCAAGTTCCATCATCGATGATGTTCAATAAAATCTGATAAGTTGCACTAAACATCTTTATCAAGCTAGAAAGAGACCTTAAGTGAGAACCCCATCGTGTATCTCCATCCCTTTGTAAAGTACCAATCTGATTCATTCAGATATATATTATGAGTAGTAGAATCTGGTAGCTACTGTTCCGTTTATATATATATTTGAAAATCTGGTAGCAACAGTTCGTTAGAACTCTGGATTCATCTACAGATTTCATCTATGTTTGTGTAGCTTAGGCTGGAATATTTGATTGCTTATGGTTCATCAAAAGATCCCAGTTGTCTCTTGACAGCCTGGAAAAAGAATAAAAACTTAACTGCATTTTGTTCTTAGTAAAAGCGAAAGCTGGTCTTTGCAACCCCCAGAGGGGTATCTCATATATCCCAAGAAGCAGCCCAAGAGTTATATATATATATTTTTTTTTGTCACAAGTGAATTTAATAAATAAAATGTTGCAGTCTATTCACTTAATTTGGGAGTGGAACAACAGATTCCCTCAAATTTTTTTTATATCCATTATTAAATGAAATTACAATTTTCCTTCTCAAAATTGTCAGCAAATTCTTATTCTGGTGAACTCTCGTATCAACGGTTACACTTGGGGCTGCTAGAACATGCCATTAAAATGGGGTTGTAGTTTAATACATCAACTTGTCAGAAAATCATGACGATAAAGGTAACAATCAATTTTAGGTTTCCCTCTCCAATATTGGTTTTACTTTTAAAATCTACATGCTTCTAATTCTCTGGTTGCTTGTGGTTGGAAATTTGGTTTTGATTTATTTTTACTCATGTTATTGCTTAATTGTACAATGTAGGGCGAAGATTGTGTTCTTAGGAGCGAGAGGTACACGACCCAACTTCATCAATTTGTTTGAATCATCGGTTCATTGCTGATTGTTTTGTGTACAGGTGTACTTGAAAAAGTCTTATGAAAAAAATGTTTACAAGGCTTGTTGGATTTGAAGTCTTCATTTCTGTTGTGAGACTATTATTAGTGCTAATACAAAAATTGATTGTTATTACTTTTATGCTACTGTAAAGTGTAAATATGGAAAATTTGTTGTTTTTACTGAACTTGTGTTGGTCAATTTGGTCTTAAATGCTGTAGGTTGGACCGAATCATGGAAGCACGACAATTTTGCAGCTCTAAAGATCACTTAAGGTAATATATTATATTCTATAATTTTAGCTTTAACTTGAACTGATTTGGGATGTCATATGTGGTCTATGGGGAGGGAGTGTGGCAGTAGTGGGAGTTTGTACGTCTAAGCAAAGAGAGTGGCCGTTGTGGGAGTTTGTAGGTCTGTAAGGAAGGAAAGCTAGCTGCAGGTTGAGTTTTTGGACGTGTGGGTATTATTACCATACACAAGACCAAGCAAAATGGTAGTAGTTTTTTTAAAGGTTTTGCTCTCATGATAGACACTCTATTACAATTCATATACATACATACTCACACATAAAAGCACAACCATAATGGTGGATGTCTGTTGTGTTGTAGATCGTGGATGACTTATTTTTTTTATTTAGTATTTAACGCATGCTTTAAATTTTAATAAGGGATCCATTATTAGTGTCATGATGAGTTAGTGGATGTGATGGTATATACGTATTAGTGTATAAGGGATCCATTATTAGTGGCATGATGAGATGTGATGGTATATACACGTATGTATATGGATGATTTTTATTTTTCAATTTTCCTTGTGCTTTAGCTGTTGAAGTGCTCTTTGCTTGTGTGATGTTTGGCTTCTGACAACTACCTAGAATCATAATTGATGTATTTAGTATTTCGTATTTAGTATTTATTTTATTGAGTGTATGTGATGAGTTATTAGTGGCATGATGAGTTAGTGGATGTGATGGTATATACGTATGTATATGGATGATTTTTATTTTTCAATTTTCCTTGTGCTTCAGCTGTTGAAGTGCTCTTTGCTTGTGTGATGTTTGGCTTCTGACAACTACCTAGAATCATAATTGATGTATTTAGTATTTCGTATTTAGTATTTATTTTATTGAGTGTATGTGATGAGTTATTAGTGGATGTGATGGTATATACGTGTATGTATATGGATGATTTTTATTTTTCAATTTTCCTTGTGCTTCAGCTATTGAAGTGCTCTTTGCTTGTGTGATGTTTGGCTTCTGACAACTACCTAGAATCATAATTGATGTATTTAGTATTTCGTATTTAGTTTTTATTTTATTGACTGTTAATCATAATTTAAATTTTAATAAGGGATCCATTATTAGTGGCATGATGAGTTAGTGGATGTGATGGTATTTACGTATGTATGTGGATGATTTTTATTTTTCAGTTTTCCTTGTGCTTCAGCTGTTGAAGTGTGCTCTTTGCTTGTATTTAGTATTTATTTTATTGTATCAACTTGCTTTTAATTTTTATAACGGACTAGGATTTGTGGCATGATGACTTCTTACTTGATGAATTTTTAGGATTTTTGATGGATTTTGTGGCATGATGACTTTGTATTGATGGTTTTTTAATTTTTGATTTAGGATTTGTGCTTCAACTGTGTAAGTGCTCTTTGCTTGTGTGATGGTTGGCTTCTGACCTAGAATCATAATTGATGTATTTAGTATTTATTTTATTGAGTGTTAATCATAATTTAAATTTTAATAAGGGATCCATTATTAGTGGCACGATGAGTTAGTGGATATGATGGTTGGTATATACGTATGTAATATGGTATTTTTATTGTATCAACTTGCTTTTAATTTTTATAACGGATTAGGATTTGTGGAATGATGACTTTTTACTTGATGGATTTGTGGATTTTTTTATGATAGTCAGATGGATTTTTAACTTTTTACTGTGCTATTTGCTTGTTGGTTAATTTTGAGTTATCTAGTAATTTGTATTTTGACAAATTTAGAATCATAATTGATTCTAAATTTAGTATAGAGATCTTGAATGGGTTATTTTTCATATTTAGTATATTTATTTTATTGCATTAACTTGCTTTGGTTAATTTGTGGCAATAGATGGATGTGCTATTTGCTTTGTCGGCTTTGGTTAACAATTACTACCTAGAATCATAATTGATGATGTATTGTTGTGTAGAGATCGTTTAGATATTTATTTTATTGTATCAACTTGCTTTTAATTTTTAATGACGATAAAATTTTATTATTAGCTTTTTATTGTTTTGCTTTTAGTAATTTTATTTAGTAAATTTTTAAGAACCAACAACTATTGATCATTATTTTTGCTGTTTTTTAAAGTGTGCAAAATTTGTTTAGTAAATAAGAATTTATTTAATAATAAAAAATTTATTTATTAAATTAAATTTAAAAATATTTAATAAAAATATTAAAAAAATAAAATATTTTTTTTTAATAATTTTAAAAAAAATAAAATTATAACCCCACCTCTGACAACTACAGTCACACCTCCCACAATTACAGCCCCGCCTCCCATAATTATAGACACACCTTCCACAACTACAAGCACACCTTCCACACCTACAGACACCTCTCACAACTACAGTCCCACCTTCGACAATTACAGACACACCTTCCACAACTACAGCTCTACCTCCCACAACTACAGATACACCTCTCACAACTACAGTTTCACCTCCCACAATTATAGCCGCACATTCGACAATTACAGTCCTACCTCTCACAACTACAGACACACCTCCCACAACTACAGCTCCACCTCTCACAATTACAGACACACCTCCCACAATTACAACTCCACCTCTGACAACTACAAACACACCTCTCACAACTACAGCCCACCTCTGACAACTACAGACACACCTCCCTCAACTACAGTCCCACCTTCCACAATTATAGACACATCTCCCACAACTACAGACACACCTACCACAATTACAGTCCCACCTCTCTCAATTACAATCACACCTCCCACAATAATATTAATTTATTTTAAATATTATTTTTATTTATATTATTAATTTATTTATAATTTATTATTTTTATATATGATAATTATTTATTATTTTTAAAGAATGTGTAAAATAATTTATTAATTTTATAACAAATTTAGAGAATAAAGGAAAATTGGCAAATTTTAAGGAAATTTTTTAAGAACTAGTTTTTTGATCATGAAATTGCATTTGATTTTTGACAACGTTTTTGCTGTTCTAGTAAATATTTTTGTATTAAGCGCATCCATAATAATACCACTCAACATAATAAAAATAAAAGCTAAATAGAAAAAATAACTCGTACACGCTACTGTATTTTTAAAGTTAAAATAAGTCGAAATGAACCAGAGCCGCGACGCATCAGACAAAGAAAGAGCACACGTCCTCTTTCCTCTGTACAAAGAAAAGTAAAAAACAAACACCATCCACATGATAAACATACATCATACCACAAAATTTACTGTCCGACAATAAAATTTAAAGTAAAACTAACACTCAATACAATAAAGTAAAATTAGTTTATTAACCAATCACAAGCAAAATAGCACTTAAAACAGTTGAAGCAAAAAAAAAAGTATTAAGTAAACAAACACACTAAATAGATACACGAAAGAACTCGTTCAAAATATATATATATATATATATATATATATATATATATATATATATATAGAACCGATCCTATGCCTTACTCCTCTTTCCCTCCATAAATCTATCACAAAATACATATATTATCATCATTCTAGATTAATTTAACCGATACAAGCAAAATAGCACTTAAAACAGTTGAAGCAAAAAAGAAAGGCAACTTGACCTCTCAACATAATAAAAATAAAAGCTAAACATACATCGACCAACTTATGATTTTAAAGTTAATAAATCAAAATGAACTAGAGCCACATGATAAACATACATCGACCAACTTATACCACAAAATTTATTGTCCGACCCATTAATAAAATTTAAAGTAAAACTAACACTCAATACAATAAAGTAAAATTAACTATTAACCAACCAATCACAAGCAAAATGAACTAGAGCCACATGATAAACATACATCGACCAACTTATACCACAAAATTTACTGTCTGGCCATTAATAAAATTTAAAGTAAAACTAACACTCAATGCAATTACTAAAAAACAAAAATAACTCATCCACGACGATCTCTCA
Source organism: Panax notoginseng (assembly GCA_016801055.1). Lineage (NCBI taxonomy): Eukaryota > Viridiplantae > Streptophyta > Magnoliopsida > Apiales > Araliaceae > Panax > Panax notoginseng. The sequence goes on along the minus strand of CM029020.1, from coordinate 25,518,439 downwards.
CAAAATACATCAAGCAAAATAGCACTTAAAACAGTTGAAGCAAAAAATAAAGGCAATAAAATATTAAGTAAACAAATACACTACATAGATACACGAAAGAACTCATTCAAAATTCACAATAAGCTTAAGACATGATTTCTTGGTAGTTAAACAATCAATAACCATCAACGAAACATCAAAATTATATAATGTATAATTATACATTATATTCCAAACAAAGTATGTAACATATTATATATATATATATATATATATATATATATAAATAAAATATAAAATAATAGATATAGAACCTATAAAAGTAGACATATCCTATGCCTTACCCCTCTCTTTCCCTCTCTAAATCTATCACAAAATCCAAATATGACATTTTGACTACCCTCCTCTTCTCTGCTCTTGAACCTATACAATAAAATAATTACTAAAAAACAAAAATAACTCATCCACGATCTCTCACAAAATACATCTATTGTCATTCTAGGTTAATTAACCCAACCAATCACAAGCAAAATAGCACTTAAAACAGCACTAAATAGATACACGAAAGAACTCATTCAAAATTCATATCACAATAAGCTTAAGACATGATTTCTTCAGACACACACACACACACACACACACACACACACACACACATATATATATATATATATATATATATAAAATAATAGATATTTTTATACCACTTCCTTAAATATTTAGAACCTATAAAATTAGACTTATCCTACGCCTTACCCCTCTTTCCCTCCCTAAATCTATCACAAAATCCAAATATGACATTCTTACTACCCTCCTCTTCTCTGCTCTTGAACCCGTGTTCTCAAACAGAAATTTAAGTTAAAAAAAATAAGAATAAAAAAGAAAATATACCAATAAATAGTACCTCATGTTCCAAGAGAATAAAGACTTCTAAATTCAGCAAGCTTGCTTAGAATCAATACAATCTGCAAAATATTTTGAAAATCTCATTTGAAACTCTTATATTGCATTAGTACGACATATTTACATAGCAAACAACAAAAAAATTCTAATTTCAATAATACCTTTGTTGCCGAAATTTCTTCATGCTTGCACAAAATAGCAATATATTTATCCAATTTCAAAAAGCTAAATCTCCCATCCATCTTCTTCACCTTACATAGTTGTGAGTACATTGTCTGTTACAAAAATTCGCTTAACCTTTCCAAGCTGACCTTACATTTATAGCAAGTTCTATACATTACAAAATTTTCACTTGGCAAATAGAGACAGAGATTTCAAAAAGTTGCCCCAGTGTAAAATTCTCTCAAAAAATGTACAAAAATAAACTAGAATAAATACAGTATAACAAATACACTAAATAATACACAAAAGAATTCATTCAAAATCCATATCACAATAAGCCCAAGACATGATTCTTATTAGTTTAATTGAACCACCAACAAAACATCACATTCAAATAGGACAAATCAAAAAAATTACTATACTGCAATGTTTAAAATTATACATTATTCATATATTAGTCAACCCATAAATCAATCCTTAAACAGATGTAACATATTTTTTATAATTTATAATATATAATATGTATACATATATGTATATTACGTATATAATAATATATAATATAATACATATATATATATATATATATATATATATAATACATATATATAATATAATATAATATAATATATATTTTTATACCATTTCCCTAAATATTTAGAACCTATAATTATATCTATCATACCTACTTACCCCTCTTTCCATCCCCAAATCATTCACAAAATTCAAATCCCACTACATTCTTACTACCTACCTCCTCTCTCCAAGAAGGTTGCTACACTTGTCAAACCTGTGTTTTCAAACAAAAATTAAAGTTAAAAAAATAAGAATAAAAAAGAAAATATACCGATAAATAGTACATCATGTTCCAAGAGAAGTAAAGACTTCTATAAATTGAGCAAACCTGCTAAGAATTAATACAACTTGCAAAATATTTTAAAAATCTCGTTCAAACTTAAATCACATTAGTACAATATCATTCAAACATAGCAAACAACAATTTCTAATTTCAACAATTTCTTCATGTTTGATCCAATTTCAAGAAGTTGAATCTCTTATCAATCAATCATCAAAATTTACATTAGCTGTGAGTTGTACGTTACCAAAATTCACTCAGCATTTCCAATCCACACTCTATGCCTTACATTTATAGTAAGTTCTACATTACAAAATTTTTCTTGGCATAACCATATAGAGACATACAAAGAGATACAATACATATTTAAAAGAATTCCCCAAGTGTAAAATTATCTCTCAATAAAAGTATAAAATAAAGTAGAATATTAAATAAAGTGTAACAAATAAAATAACACACCAAATAGATACACGAAAGAACTCATTCAAAATTTATACCACAAAAAGCCTAAGACATGATTTTTGGTAGTTTAATCAATAACCACCAACGAAGCACATTCAAACAAGACCAAATCAATCACAAAATCCAAACCTTGACATTCTTACTAAAAAATTAAGAATAAAAAAGAAAATATACCGATAAATAGTACCTCATGTTTCAAAAGAATAAAGACTTCTAAATTGAGCAAGTTTGCTAAGAAACAATATAACCTGCAAAATATTTTGAAAATCTCGTTCAAACTTAAATTGCATTAGTAAAATATCATTCAAACATAGCAAACAACAAAAATTCTAATTTCCATAATACCTTTGCTGCCAAAATTTCTTTATGCTTGCAAATACGAATATTGATCCAATTTCAAGAAGCTAAATCTCCCGTCTTTAGCTTACATAGTTTGTAAGTTACAAAAATATAGACATAAAAAGAGATATCAATACATATTCAAAAGGGTCCCCCAAATATAAAATTATCTCTCAGCAAAAGTATAAAATAAATTAGAATATTAAGTACAATATAACAAATACACTATATATATCTACACGAAAGAACTCATTAAAAATCCATATCACAATAAGCCTAAAACGATTCTTGGTAGTTTAATCAATAACCACCAACGAAACATCACATTCAACAAGGACCGAGCATAGAAAATTTACATTGCTGCTAAAATTTTCATCATACGAAGTATTGAAACTTTTACCTGTAGCACCAAAGACATACAATTGAAGCATAAAAAAGAATGCACTGAAGGTAGACTTTTCTGCATAGGAGATGAATTGCAATTAATAGTTTCAACGATCTCTTGAAACATCCTCTAAATACAAGAGTTGCAAATGAAATAGAAATAGAAAGTCTGTCCCAGGATTGCCTAAAAAAAGATGAATGCAATCAAAATTAGAAAGCATAATAAGCAATTACAAATATTGAAGCCTCTTCCTGAATAGGACAAGAAGCCTTACTTTCAAAAATTTCCTAAAATATCTTTTACTCCGCAACTCACCGGAAAAAAAAACAAATTATAGGAACATTAAAAAACAAAAAAGACTTGGAGAGAAGGTAGAGAGACATTACAATTAAGGAAAAAAATACTATAAACCTCTTTATTGCCAATTCACAAACTTAAAGAAACATATAATACTCCATTCAATATATTCATTTTTCTTGCCCTCTCGCACAACCATACTTGAAAACTCTCTCTCGCGCACACTCACTTAATAACTCGCTCGCACACCCCCATTTGCACCCCCGCACAACCACACGCGCACATGTACACACGACACTATGAGCCCCCCTAGGAGTTTATGGACTGTACTTTTCCTGCACTATTGCATCTATTGGTGATGCCTATCAGTGAGTGAGATGTTGTGGTGAATGAATGGAGAAGCCTACCTTTGGTTGTCAATTTCGAAAGAACAAAACTGCTATTTCGAAGGAAGAGTGATGAAGCCCCTTGTCTTTTGGCGTCATAAGCTGATTTCAGGATCCATCGTGAACTTTTAAAAATAGTGACTTTTATTTAAACTATATCTTTTGGCGCTTCTAATGAATTTATTTACTTGGAAAAAAACAAGTTTACAAGGTTTTGGGACATTCAAAAAATGAATATAAGAGACCAAATTGGGAAGGAGGGAGTAAACTTTCAAGAAAATAATAATATTTTCACAGTAATTTTGACAATAAGAAATTAAAACAAACATATTTATATATGGAAACTAATATATCTTGCCAATATCTAAACCTATCCAATCCCATGAATATCAATACACGTTACAATTCAGCATAAAACTTTCACAATATACATGAGTCTTTTTATATTAATTACGCAATTAAACCTCAGTGTGCCTACTTAACGAGGATTATAATTTTTTAAACTCCCGTTACCACAAGCACCGAGCTTTGGTTTTGCGTCTGAAGAAATGATAACTAAGAATCTAACCTTTTCATCAATCCACGTCAATGAACTTAGTTGATTGTTTAAAATTCGAAGAACATCCAATGGAGTCATCCGATCAGTTGCCTTGAGTTCTCTACCCTAAATGAAACAAAAAATAACAATAAGTTCACCAAAAAACTTTTCAAACAAAGAGGCATTCACCTAGTTGGCACATTTAGCCTGAATTATTTTATTTGCTCCGTCATCTGTTCTAGTTCCCACACACACACACCCCCCCCCCCAAAAAAAATTGATTATCAAATGTCACTCCGAAAATGCTTAGCCCCAACTCTCTTATATATCTCTATCGTCAACTTTTCAAAAAAGGCTACAAGTTCTATAATATAGAAGTGAATTACAAAATCTATATTATAAAGCAGGAGGAGAAGGTTGAAAGTTAATTTGGTGTAAATAAAATAGCGAAACCCTTTTACTTTTCTAGTTTACCCTTTAAACTAACTTTACATAGGCCGGTAATTCTTCACCTCTCTCCCCCGTTATTTTATCTAATGTCATATACTTTTAGGATCACATATTCTCACTTTTAATACACACAGTGTGTATCATATAAAATAGTAATGTCACGAGGGGCAGACATAGACAAACTATCAGAAATAAGAAAGATTTAACAAGGGTAATGTCAACTGTCAATCAAAATTGTGAACGTTGCACTTACATTGCATCTCTCCTGGATGCAATTTCATCGTCAAGAAGTGGTCCAAGCTCATCTTTTGTATATCAGCTTCATTTTCCATACTTTGCAAAGCTTTATCGACCTAATAATAAAACGAACAGATTTAAAATATGCACAACTTTCATGCATGTAAATGTGACAGAACATACATTTTTTGATGGCATAGCTTATAAGGCTATATTGTATTCAATCTGTTTGTTTAATTATGGATCCTTCACGCTTATTTTGTTATATCTCAAGACTCCTTTTCTTCATTCACTATATAAACTAATCTGGAAGACTGAGGTTATCTCCGAAGTCCAAGCTTTTGTGTGTGGTGTGTTGCTCTAGATAGGTTTCATACCAATAGATAGTTACAGTATGGTTGACCTAATAACCTTTTTCTGGGATATTTGCATTTAATGCAAGCAGGCTCATGAAATTCAGTCTCTAACTCTCTAAGATGGCAGGATTTTGCTTGTGGTCATTCAGGTAATGTGGTTGAAGAGGAATGCTAAAGTTCAAAGTGTTACTTCAATCTAAGCATCAAATGTTAGTGCTTTAAAAGCATCACAATCTCTAAGATTCAGATGAGCCAAAAGGTTGTCCTTAATTGAGGTTTGTTTCCCTTCCTAGATAGGACTATTATTTCTCTCTTCTAATTTCTTCCTTTCTATATATAAATTCCTTTCATCAAATAAAAAGCAGGGGTGACCAACCTCAGTCATTATGAGCACAAGTAGCTAACAACAAACTCAAATGGTCAAACTGCATTACCAAACATTCCATTTGACTCATAACAGCAAATTTTATGGGGCTTCCTTAAAGAACTCGAGCTCGGTATCAATGAAGACTCGCATCATATCAAGGCAAAAAAATGATGAATTGCTTAGATACCACTAGCTCAAACGATTATGTGACAAGGATGAAGGATGGTTAGTATGTCATTTATTATGTCACTGGAGATTTTGACATTAGTAGACCCAAGGGTCCTGAAGAGGCTGAGGGCATCTATTCTTATCTATAAAGGGAGGACTGTCAAACCATGTAGTGAGTCCACTCATTTAAAAACTCTTGAATAATTGAATCATCTCAGTTGGATTTTAACAAATAATAAGTACTTTTTTAACAAATTATATTTATTAGTTCCAAAATTAAATAAAATTTTTGAATTTAAGATTTATAAATTAACTTAAAAAGTTAAAATGCATCTCTAATTCCGCACAATTTTATGTTTGACTTCAGCTGAAAACTTTATAGACTTGTAGTAGCTGGCTTTCCTACTTCATTGGTCAAAAGAACTAAACTGAAGAGAGTCCTCACCGCAGACAATCAAAACCTATTCTCATCTTCTCTATCTTAATCCCTTCGTTCTCTCTCCACTCTGAGCTTCTTCAATTCTAGATTAACAAAAAACTCTCTTCACAAAGATTTGCAATAGATTAATATTTCACAGATTAATTAATTTGCATTCAGTTTGAACAAGACAATTATATTTACACCATTTGAAGTAAAACCAGAAACAAAATATGAAACTAAAAACCTAGGTGCTCGGGAACATACATACTCCCATCAGCATTCTCAAAGACAAGTATATTAGACAAACACACACACAGAAATATGATGTGGAACAATTTACCAAAGAAACAAGTCAACAACTGGATATTCATCCTCCAAGTTAAAAAAAATAGTATTTCAAGTATAAAAAAATTTTGAACAAATAATTCTTATCACTCTTTATTGAACGAAACATAAAAGAAACAGTAGTTCCAAAGAACATTACAAAGTAGGCCAAATAGCCGTGTTTCCCCTCACGTCACAGCACGCCAAAAACATAATTTTCTCTTTCTCGCAGTGTCTATATATCAGACCCTAACATACCACATTTATAGAGCACCTAAATGCACTCCTACACTAAAAAAATTCTAATAATAAAAACCCACACAACTTCAATAAAATAAACTAGCCAACAAAGTATAATAATATCTTCAAAATGTCTTTGCAACAAAACTTTGAAATAAGTAAAAGACATTTGAAGAGCAATTTCAAGAAACGGAAGAAGAAATCAAATTTTCAAGCAATTTTAAATATAAATAAGCAAAACCTCCCAGCCCATCCAAATCCAGTTTCTAAACAAACTTATGTGAAAGGTGTAAAAGTTATATACACTTCCAAACTTCCTTTTCTGGACTCCACCCTATATTTCTTTCCCAAAACAAGGGCAAAGTGGAAAGTGTGTTTTTGGCAAAGTAGCAAGTGGTAACATTAGGAGTATAATTCATACTACAAATAAAAAGAGAACTTTGAGACTGATTTTAAAAGTAGGCAATTTGAGACGTCCTAAAAGTGAAACTGAAATCTCATTTTGGGACGATGTACATGTAATCCTTGTTCAAAATAATCTATAGAATAGAGGACATCGACTCGCAAGCAGTCTTGCGTTGGAGACGGTCGACCATTTGCTTCATTATGAGATTCCCAAGGAGTTTATGGACAGTTGTTTTCCCGCAATGTTGCATCTATTGGTGATGACGAGATCGATGAGTGAGACGTTGCAGGATTAGCACGGGCTGGAAGTAGAAAATGAGTGGAGAAGCCTACCTTTGACGGACAATTTTGAAGGAACAGAACTACCAAAACTGCTATTTTGAAGGAAGAGGGTCTTTTGGCATCATAAGGTGTTTTGAGGATCCATAGTGCCTTTTGAGGTTTTTATGGGAGAGTTCGCTCTAGGAACTTAGAGTGACTTCTATATCCTTTTGTATTACTGTGCTTGTACTTGGGAACACCACCTTTAGCGTTTCTAGTGGATTTTATTTACTTGATAAAAAACAAGGTCACAAGGTTTTGGAACATTCAAAAAATGCATAGAAGAGACTAAGTTGGGAAGAATGCAGTAAACTTTCAAGAGAATATAATATTTCCACAGTAATACCATTTGACAACAAGAAATTGGAACGAACACATTCTATATTAATCACGGCAATAAAACTTCGGTGAGCCTACTTATAATCATCATAACATTGGTTGGCAAATATGATTGGCTATGCCATAAATTATCGTTAAAATATTCAATGCCATGTCATTTTTGAGACACATTTGAGACAAAAAATTTAAGACTTCTAAGGGGTCTCAAATTGTCCTAAAATTTGGAAATTATTATATTTTATACTTCCTTTACATAATCCTTTATGAAGCAAACAAGCACAGAGCTTTGGTTCTGCGTCTGAAGAAATGATAAGAGCCTAACCTTTTCATCAATCCACATCAATGAACTTAGTTGATTGATTGTTTAAGATTCGAACCACAACATCCAGTGGAGTCATCCCATCACTTGCCTCAAGTTCTCCAGAGTCCAACCTATAAATGAAACAAAAAAGAACAGTAAGTTCACTAGAAAAAGCTTTTCAAATGAATAAATTACAAAGCAAAGAGGCAGTCACCTGGTTGGCATTAACAGCCTGAATAATTGATTTTATTTGCTATGTCATCTATTCCATTTCCCTTTCAATAAATTCAGCCTACTCATACCTGAAAAAATTACATCCCCCATAAAAGATGATAATCAAATGCTCACTCCATAACATGTTTAGCACAACTATCATATGTATATATATATAGGCAATGATTCATAGCATGTATTTGTTATGAATCAAAAATGAGCAAATAACATTCTAACCTTCCATTGCAATAATCAAGGGATGTGATTTAATTATTAAACCCGTTGTCCGCTATTCAACTAGCAGACTGAATAAATAAGATTACATGTCGATTATGCCCCCCATTAAGGCCTTCGCAAACAAAATTAGAATTAGACTTGGACTGTCCGCTATGTTAACTAATGTAATGTGGCTTTATCACACAAGGAAAAGAAACAAGCCTTATCACACAATTTAACACAAAGAAAATAAACAAGGAAAAGGCTTTATCTCTCTTATGTCAAGCCGCTAGTATTTTTACTGGACGTAATGTTTAATACAAGGAAAAGAAATGTATTCTAGGCTAGAATATTTATTGGATGTAATGTTTAATACAAGGAAAAGAAATGTATTCTAGGCTAGAATATTTATTGGATGTAATGTTTAATACAAGGAAAAGGAATGTATTCCAGAACTCAAAAAGATTGAGACCTTGAAATCAAAAAAAAAACAGCTATGGAAAAAAATAAAATACAATATTTAGGTGGAGTTATATTTAGGTCCATGTTTAACTGAGGCATCCTCTCTTTCACACATTTTGCAATTTTTCTATCTGATCTTGCAGAGCAGAATTCTCATCTTGTAGCTCATTCTTCTCGCTAGTCACCTGTTAATTGAAAAGTTCAATTATAGTATTAATAATATATAGGCTAATTGATAATCAGGTTACCACGAGAGGAAAATTTATAGAATGGAAGATTGATACGTAGGGATTTGTTAAAGAAATTATGTAAAATTTTATGGTGCTCAAGTGTGTCTTTTACCATTCGAATAGCTTCACCATACAGGCTTTTCCATTGGTCTGCTCCGACACTTTTGGTAAAAGGATGCATGTATATATTATTGAGAGTCTTATTTGAAGTTGCCAGTGCATTTAATGGTGACTGAAGCTAATTGGACAATTTAATTGCAATAAAAGTGATATCTTGCAAATCGAGATTACCAAGAGCATTAGCCAGCGCAAGGAAAAGGTCATTGAGATGCTCACGCTTCATTTTCTCCCTCTCAGCCTTGTTAATTCCTTTAGGAACTTTCCCCGGATTCCTCTTGCTAGAATGGGTTCTGCACGAATAACAGCTGTCAAACATCCGAGCAAGAGTTCATGATGCTTTATCAAGTCGATCTATGCTAAGATCCAAAAAATAAAACTCTTGAATTTGAAATATAATTATATATACGCATTCCCATGTTTTAGATGACAAAAACAGCAGAGACAATGGTGAAGGAGATATTATTATGTCAAAATCAGAGGGGAAACGTTTTAATTCTCTTGTTTTAACTCAATTATATTCATAATCACAAAAAAAATACTGTGAATGCTCAGATCTTAAACTGACCAAACTGTCAATTATGCAAAATAGTCTTGTGGCTAGCGTTGATATCATTAGGATATTTTGGGCAAAATACCAAACATGATGGAGTCAACAATCACCAAATCAACCAAGGGAACTAATGCTGGAGAAAATTTAGGATGCTCAATGCTTTAAGTTGGTCACGTTACATATAAACGAAAATTTGAAGAAGTTTCCTCACTCCCATAGTAAGCATTGTCATATGCATTTGCGGTATCTCCATCATAAATGATTACTGCATGAATTGATGTCATGAGGTCAAGAAGAGTTGCAAAACTTCAATCTACATGCTAGAGAGCACAAAACTAATACGTGCATTTTTTAACATGCAATCCTTTTCTTAGTGACAGAGGAAGTGGGAAAAGAAGCATTCGAAATTCGATTTATTAACAGTAAAATATCTGAAGATAACAAAGATTAATGAAACAACAAATGCAAATAAATTTAGACAACATTTACAATTGCTCTACTGATATTTTTTTCTTGTCCAACTTGGGAAGTGATTTGAAAGGCACATGAATTGAGCACTACCCAAGTAAGGATACCAAAGTAATAAGCAACAATTTAAATACATACATATAAATATTCAAATTTCAAAATCACAAAATGAAAATGTGAACTAGGGTTTCCTACTGAAGGAGCTATGCCCTAAAATAGTTGTAAGAGAAAACAAGCTTATCAAGACTTCTCAGTAGTAGATTAAAGGGTTCTCAACTAAGAGGTCAGTAATAAATTTGTGTAGGATTGTTGAAAATCCATATGACTCTAAACCAAATTAGGAATACCCAAATTGTTTCTACAGATAATGCCGCTAGTTCATATATGAATACTTACAAAAAAAAAACACATTTATTGAATTTCTCAAATTACCTATAGTTCTACTATTTATTTTACTGCAACAATGAAGCCGAAATAGAAAACGTGTGATCTTTATGTTCTACTCATAGTTCTAGCAACCACATAAGGAATTAGGGATCCACTAACAGCTCAATAGTAGTATTAAATTAAGTAGATTTTGAACAATACCTGGTCAGCTATTCCAAATTAGAACAGTTTCGATGAATAATGAACTCTTTCCGTCGATAAAAAGACACTGGCGTAATCTCTCTCTATATTTTGCTCGATGAACAGAAAGGAAACTGAATAAGAAAAGATAGTTTGGGTCAGGTCAATTCGGCCCCTAACTAGAACGACTTGCATTTTCTATCCCAGGTCTACAATGGTCAGGTCACTTGCCAAAAAACTCAACCTACTGTTATCCTTCATTAACAAACTACTTCCACTCTCTGTTATCCTTCCTTATAGATCTACAAAAACTCCCACTACCGCCACTCTCTCTCCCTTCTCCAAACTATGTAAAACCAAATCCCAAATCATTACAAGTTATATATCCCTAAATGAAACAAAAAAGAACAATAAGTTCACTAGAAAAAACTTTTCAAATGAGTGAATTACAAAGTAAAGAGGCAGTCACCTAGTTGTCACGTTTAGCCTGAATTATTTTATTTGCTCCGTCATTTGTTCCAGTTCCCTCTCAATATATTCAGCCTGCTCATACCTGAAAAAATTACAACCCTACACCCCCCTCCCCAAAAAAATGATAATCAAATGTCATTCCGTAACATGTCTAGCCCCAACTCTCTTGTATATCTCTATCTTCAACTTTTCAAAAAAGGCTACAAGTTCTACAATAAAGTAGTGAATTAGAAAATCTACATTATAAAGCGGAAGGAGAAAGATTGAAAGTTAATTTGGTGTAAACAAAAGAGTGAAGAACATTTTACTTTTCTATTTTACCCTTTAAACTATCTTTACATAGGTCCTTTATTCAACTTCTTCACCTCTCCCCCATTATTTATCTAATGTCGTATACTTTAGGATCGCATATTCTCACTTTTAATACACACGTAGTGTGTATCATATAATCTAGTAATACATAAAGCACGAGGGCAGGCAATGACAAACCATCAGAAATAAGAAGATTTAACAAGGGTAATGTCTATTGTCAATCAAAATTGTGAACGTTGCACTTACATTGCATCTCTCATGGATGTAGTTTCATCGTCAAGAAGTGGTCCAAGCTCATCTTTGTATACAGGCTCAGCTTCATTTTCCATACTTTGCAGAGCCTTATCGACCTAATAAAAAAGAACAGATTTAAAATATGCACAACTTTCATGCATGTAAATGTGATAGAATATATATTTTTTGATGGCAAGCTTATAATGCTATATTGTATTTAGTCTGTTTGTTTAATTGTGGATCCTTCACGCTTATTTTGTTATCTCTCAAGACTCCTTCATTCACTATATAAACTAATCTGGAAGACTGAGGTTATCTTGCAAAGTCCAGGCTTTTGTGTGGTCCGTTGCTCTAGATAGGTTTCATACCAATAGATTGTTACAGTATGGTTGACCAAATAACCTTCGTCCGGGATATTTGCATTTAATGCAAGCAGGCTCATGAAATTCAGTCTAACTCTAACTCTCTACGATGGCAGGATTTTGCTTGTGGTCATTCAGGTTATGTGGTTGAAGAGGAATGCTAAAGTTCAAAGCGTCACTTCAATCTAAGCATCAAATGTTAGTGCTTTAAAAGCATCGCAATCTCTAAGATTTAGATGAACCAAAAGGTTGTCCTTAATTGATGTTTGTTTCCCTCTTTTCTAGATAGGACTATTATTTCTCTTCTAATTTCTTCGTTTCCATATATAAATTCCTTTCATCAAATAAAAAGCAAGAGTGACCAACCTCAGTCATTATGACCCGTATGAATTTGTGTAGGGTTGTTGAAAATCCATATGACCCAAAACCAAATTAGGAATAGCCAAATTGTTTCTACAGATAATGCCGCTTGTTCATATATGAATACTTGCAAATAAAAAAAACACATTTACTGAATTTCTCAAATTACGCGTAGTTCTACTATTTATTTTACTGCAACAATGAAGCCGAAATAGAAAACATGTGATCTTTATGTTCTACTTATAGTTCTAGCATCCACATGAGGAATTAGGGATCCAGTAACAACTCAATATTAGTATTAAATTAAGTAGATTTTGAACAATACCTGGTCAGCTATACCAAATTAGAACAGTTTCGATGAATAACGAACTCTTTCCGTCGATGAAGAGACGCTGACGAAATCTCTCTCTATATTTCGCTCGATGAACAGAGAGGAAGGAAACTAAATAAGAAAAGATAATCTGGGTCAAGTCAGTTCGGCCCCTAACTAGAATGGCTTGTATTTTCTATCCTAGGTCTACAATGGTTCGGCCCAAAAATATACATGGGGCATAATTGTCGAAAATTATTTTTATTCAGTCCGCTAGTTGAACTAGCGGACAACGTGTTTAACAATTGAATATATATATATATATATATATATATATATATATAACCTTTCAAATAAGGCTATAGTTTCAGCAAAATAGAAGTGGCGTGCCAAATAATACATAAAGCAGGAGGGGTTGACAAAGACAAACCATCAGAAATAAGAATATTTGTTAAGAAAGGTAATGTCAACTGTTAATCAAAATTGGGAACTTTGCACTTGCATTGCATCTCTCGTGGATGTAGCTTCATCGTCAAGGAGTAGTCCACATCTTCCCTACATACTACTATCATATCCCTACTTTACTATTTTTTTTTTCTCATTTTCTCTAAAATCAGGTGACAAATTTATCAACAAAAATACTTTATACTTTTTTAATGTTTTAAGTACTTTCTCATTACCAAAAATAACTGGAGTAATACATAAAAGCTGTAACAAAACTAATAAGCATTTTTTCAAGCAAATCATATTTGTTAGTTTTAAAATTAAATACATATATGTTAATTCTAAATTTTAAGATTCATAAATTAATCTAAAATTTTAAAATGTATTCTTAATTTCTCAGAAAGGGAGTACAATTTTATGTTAGACTTTCACTGAAAACCTTGTAGACTTGTAGTAGAAGTCTTTCCATCTTCATTGGTTGGTCGAGTGTACCCAGCCTCTTCTCCTCTTCTCTATCTCAGTCTCTTAATTCTCTCTTCGCTCTGATCTTCTTCAATCCAGAATTAACAAACAAATTCATTCGTTATGGGTACGAAAACGATCCTACTGTTTCCTCTTTAATATCTTAGATTTTAGGGTTCACCTGTTATGGTTTTACTGAATTATTGATTTCTTTGATTTCAACCATTGAATATGACGAATTTCAATCCTAGAAGGAACCGCAAAGCAGACAATAGTTTTGTTGACGATGAAGTCGATGATGATTGGCCATGTCTTGAAAGATGAAAATATAAGCGTGCTTATATATATAGCCATGAATATATATATATATATATATATATATATATATTGAGAGAGAGGGGGGGGGGGAAATGAGAATCGTGAGAGGATTATCGGATAAAATGAGAGAAGAGGGTTGTGTGTACCTGCTGATGCGTTGGTGCTCCATGGCGATTCTACAATCTGGGAGCTGTCCAATCACAGAGAGATTTCGCCCGATTCTACAAACTTTGGTTGAAATTCTTTTCCGCCATTGCAGGAGAGTCTAAGTACAAATTTCACGGTCAAGAACGGGAACATTTTTGTATATGTTCATAACATAACATAGAGAGAGAAAGAAGGAATTAACAGAAGTGAAATCAGAAAATTGAGAGGGAGAGGAGAGAGGAGGATCAATTTTGGAGAAAGAGGGAGGGAGAGAGGGGCTCTCGGGAGAAATCTGGGTTTTAGATTCACAACTAATTACGGAGGAATTGGGGATTTCTGGTTTTCCGTGTTTAAAGTTAAATCTAATTAAGGCTAAGAATTTCTATAACGGCTAATTTTTTTCCTTATCGGATTATTCACGTGAGAAAATATTTTGTATAAATATCAAAAGAGCTTCTCAGTTTGTAAAAATATTTTATTTAAAAAATCTTGAGATATTAAAACAACTCAAGAAAATATAAATCTCTTTCTTTTAAAATTAATTTTTTGGATAAATTTCACTTCATCATCTGAGATTTTAATATTTTTTCACTTAACCACCTGTTTTCTAAAAAGATATACTTAAATATACGAAGTTTTGAGGTGAAGTGATAATATTTATTTATGTACTAAAATATAACGTATATTAAAAGATAAATTACAATAAAAAATTAAATTCAAATTCTTATTAGGATTATGAGTGTATCTGCTGAGTCTATTGACTGCATATGATATATCAGGTCTTGTGCAATTCATAAGATACATTAAGCAACTTATGATTTGGGCATACTCAGATCTTATGATTTGGGCATACTCAGATTGAGATACACTTTGGCCCCTCGTGCTTTTTAAAATGCAAACAAGAGTCGTACGAAGTACTTATAGGATTATCATTATAATGTCCAAATCTTTTAAGCATTTTCTCCACATAATGATATTGAGAAATCATATACCCATTGCAAACTTTTTCAAATTAATTCCGAGAATAACATTTTGCCTCTCCCAAATCTTCCATATCAAATTTAGTAGATAACAAGTCATCCACGTAGAGGCATACAATAACACCAGAATTCTCATTATTAAATTTGGCATATATATATATCCATCTCCATCATTTATTATATATTCATTAGAAGTCATCACACTATCAAATTTATCATTTCATTGTTTAGGAGCTTGTTTAAGACCATATAAAGATTTAACTAATTTACAAACTTTATGCTCCTTATGCTCCTTGCCTAGGGAAATAAATCCCTCAGGTTGGTCCATATAAATTTCCTCTTCTAAATCTCCATTAAGAAACGCAGTCTTAACATCCATTTGATGAATTATTAAATTTTTAATAGCGGCTAGAGCAATTAAAACTCTAATGGATGATGTTTTTGCAACCGGTGAATAAGTCTCAAAAAAGTTTAGGTCTTGTTTTTGGTTATAACCTTTCGCAACAAGCCTAGCCTTAAATTTATCAATTGATCCATCAGGTTTTAATTTCTTTTTAAAAATCCATTTACAACCAATAGTTTTAGAACCAAGAAGAAGGTCCACCAATTCCCAAGTGTGATTAGCCATAATAAACTCAATCTCACTATTTATGACTTCTCTCCAAAAAGGAGCATCGGGAGAAGAAACAACATCTCTAAATGTTAATGTGTCATTATCCAATAAAAACGTAAAAATGTCATCTCTCATATTAGTGGGGTTTTTAGTACGCTTACTCCTCCTTGGTTCAATCTCATATTCTTCAGTCGAAACTATATAAGAGCTCGTAGGAAGCTCAACTAATGGTCATTCCATTTTAGATTTCAAAGGGAAAATATTTTCAAAGAAATCAACATTTTTTTAACTTAATGATTGTATTATGAACTAATACATTATTTTTTAAAACAAGAAATTTATAAGTTGTTCAACATAACCAATAAACAAGCAATCAGCAGTTTTAGAATCAATTTTTCTTTTTTTGGGGTCGGGTAACATTACCTTAGCTAGACACCCCCACACTTTAAAGTATTTCAAGTTAGGTAAATGGTTTTTCCAAATCTCATAAGGTGTCTTTCCAGTTTTCTTATAAATGATTATATTTTGTAGGTGACAAGTACGTCTAGAATAATCATCTATAAAGGTCACATAATAATTTTTTCCACCTCTAGAAGTATTTCTAGACATATCATTTAAGTCTAAATGAATTAAACTGAGAGGTTCAGATTCTCTAACAAGTACCGATTTATAAGTCTTTTTAGTAGTTTTGGCTTCCACACACACTTGACATTTTTTGGTATTTGAAATTTTAACATCATTTAAAATTCTTAAATTTTTCATCATTTTTATATAAGAGTAATTCACATGGCCTAATCTCGCATGCCAAATATCATCACATGCAACCAAGTAAGCAAAAGAAGTACTAGCGTTTTTATTCATGAGTTCAAGTACATTCAAATGAAATAAACCAGCATTAAGATACCATATTCCTACAAGCACCCCATTTTTGGTTAACACGACCTTATCAGATTCAAACATAACCTTTACCCCAACTTTCCCAAGTATCCCAACAGATACGAGATTGTAGCGAATCTCATGAATATGGAAAACATCGTTAAGAGAAATGATCTTTCCATAAGTCAATTTTAAATTTACTTTCCCTTTACCCATCATTAGTGTAGGCCTCGAGTCGCCCATATAAACATGTTCCATCTTTTTTCTCAAGGGGAGTGTAAGAGATGAATGCATCACGATTCGCACAAATGTGCTTGGTAGCACCAGAATCCACTACCCATGCCTCTTTGTCAACTACCATGTTCGCCTCGGAGACAATCGCCACAATAGTATTGTCTGCCTCAGCTAAGTTAGCTCTCAGAGGAATAGACTGGTTGTTTCCCTTTTTGAACTTGCATTGGGCAGCATGATGACCTAGCCTTCCACACACGAAACACTCACCTTTAGGTTTTGAGGTTTTATGTTTGAACAGATTTGGATTTGCCTTCGGACCAGTGTTATACTTATGTCTATGTTTAGGAAGTTTGTTGAACGAGTTACGAGGTTTGCGGTCATCAACCAAATTTGTCTTGGAAGACATCTCCTTAGCTTTGGCAGCTTTATCTAAATTTATGTTCTTTTCTTCAATATGAATATGAACAATTAACTCCTCTAAGGTCATGTCTTTCCTTTTATGTTTCGTAGTATTCTTATAATCTTTCCAAGTATCAGGCAATTTCTCTATAAGAGAGCCAACAATAAAAGGAGCAGGTAAAGTCATGCCTTCATTATTAAGTTCGGCTACGACAAGATGAAAAACATGAATTTGGGAAGAGACATCTTTATCAACGATCATGTAAAAATTGAGAAAATTACCAATTGCATACTTCTTGACACCAGCATCTTCCACAATAAATTTCAAAACTAATGCATTCAATAATAGATATCAAAAAGTTCATTCGACAATGAGTTGAGAATGATAGCCTTGCAAATTTTATCAGTAGAAGTCCAAGTACTAATAGAAGAATCATACTCTTTCTTTTGCTCATCAGTAGCATCCTTAGGGGGTTCAACTGGTTTTGGTTTGGTTAAAACATGGTCAAATTTAGCAATGTCCATAATCAAAAGTAATTTGGTTTGCCATCTTTTAAAATTGGATCCATCAAAAGGCTCAACTTTAGTCAAATCAAGGACATATTTAGTGGCGGTAAGCATAGTAGAATCCATAATTTCTACTTAAGATTGTAGGAGAACACGAATAAAATATAGAATTCAATTATAAAATAAGGAGAGGCTAAAAGACTTATCGAGTTATAGCAAATTATGTTGAGCAGAGGCGTGCAGAGCACCGTCCTTAAGTAGAAATTTCGCCCCTCGAAGAATTATTCTCGATTCTAAGGTCACTGACGAAATCCTACTCTGGGATTCAACGACTCTTTACCTAACTAATCAGCACTTGAAATAGTTGAATGACATATGAACAACTTCTAATTTTCATCCCTCGAACTTAAAAAATAAACCATATATATACAATAAAATATTTATATGGACAGCAGCTTTATGTTGGTGTAAATCGTCAATAACTTTTTTGTTGGTGTTTCCATTACTAAGAACTCAGCCTTATTTATAGAAGGAAAAGATGGCAACGGTAAAATAATTAATATCCCAAATGGTAAAATGAATTAATATCCAAATGAATATGCAAACGGCTAAAAAATTTATTATTATTGAAATTATATCAATATTAATTATTGTAACTAATATCCATGAGCATTGGGTTTAGCAATTGGTATATCAAAAAGTCCAGATGTTAGTGTTAAAAGGCACATTGCGATTGGTGATGTTTGATCAGTTGAACATCGAAATTTGAGTTGCGAGGTAGATGATGTAGGTCAACTTTGAATCAGCATGTGAAGTTTTTGTTAGCATAAGTTAGTATCTGAGATACAAAGCTGCTTATTGTTGGTATATTCCTTTTGTTATGTGGGTATAGATTTATATTTCATATCTGGTAATAACAATGAAAAAATAACTTTTTTTTGTTTAAAGAAAACAATGAATTAGAAACATATAATATGTTCTAGCAACTAAGGACTAGAAGAAATTTTGAGATTAGACAACAGAGAGAGTTGGTGTCTCCTGCAGACATAATAACCAACAACCATCCAGCAAAAACATAATCCTCATTCCTTACAATATTGGAAAAAGAAGTACAAACCATAACCGGTTAATGTAATTATATAAGGAATGCTAGGCAGCCTAGGTTACGTAGAACTAGAAATGGAACATATTAGACCACGAGCAATCTAGTACTCATCATCAATTTATGGTTAGAAATGAAGGTTTGGTGTTGTCGATGTGCATGACATAGCTATCCATTCTGGGAATATCATCTTAATACTGGGGCACTTAAACAAGGTTTTCGTCTTAAGCTTTGAGTGAATTTACATAATTGCCAAGAAAATTTGTTTGGCCTGTTGGTGAATGTGATAGAAGTTCATCTCATGGTCGTATTAATGCCCTGTTATGTCTTACATTGCTATCCCACACGTATTAAGTGTCAATATAGCATCGTGTTGTGTCTTGTAAATTAGCGTTGGTGGTGTAACTAGAGGCCCAATTTTTCCACTGTAACATACCAAAAGGGGTAGTAATATTATTCCTTCTAGAATTGACTATTACAATTTCTAATACATCAGCTGTGTAACAGAATGAATGAATGAATGAATATGTCATTGTTGTAAGACCCCAACTTATTAATAAATGAAATTAAATTTCCTCTATTTATTATTTTGAAATAGAAAGGGTTGATTTGATTAATGTGGTTAGTTATGGGTAAAATGCGCAAATATTTCAAATAAGCAAGTGGTTATAAAATATTCATTTTTGGTCGGTGAATATTCATTTGGTCGTGGAATATTCTTGTTGTCGGGGAATATTCGTACGACGGCGCAGCCTTGTGTGGGCCCCATAACGGAAAGTGATTGGATGAAGAAAACGACAAGTATAAGTTGTTTATAATTAACGGCGTAGTTGTTACCGTTAATACTGTTGGAATACCTGGTGGTTAAAGTACAGTAGCACACGGTATTGCACCAATTATTGATTCTTACGTAAGAAGGCACTACTCAATAATTGTTACAATAGTTACTGTTCAATATTTTATTTTATTGTTTCAATAATTGTTGCGTTGATATTTTATATTATTGTTGTTTCAATAATTATTGCTGCACAGTATTTTCCATTATCAGATCAATAATTCATATTATTTGAATAATATTATTAGATAGCATTATTGGCAATGTCTAGAAAGTTCTGTCTAAGGAGAGGTTTGGTCATCTAATTGCGCGCTAGTAAGGAGAAATCCTTATTGGAAAACCCCCTCTTTCTTGGGAACGGCCTGGTTGTCATAAATGTGATTCTGTAATATTATTTGTGAATAATTAATTATTGATTCATATGATAAGGAAATATTTATTTTATGTGGATATAAATGAGGGATATATTTTTGTGGTTAAAAATGAAGGAGTTAATGTTGAGGTTTTTATCAGTATTTTTGTCGGAATGGAGGTATTAAAAATCAGGATTTTTGAGATATTTTGCGGGGGTTATAATTTTTAATCCGACCGTTGGATCGTGGTAATTTTTGGATATGTTATACATATATAAGTTGAGTATATGTCCATAAATTTTGAACCATTAAAAATGAACGTATGATTTATTATGAATTTTACGAGATGACTGGTTCAGAAATTGTTGAATTTTCGGAGTTAATCATTTTGGTAAAAAATTCTAGAATTGGTGGGCCCCACTCTTGGTTGGTAAAGAAATGTGCTGAGATTTTTATTCAAATGTGGTGGGTGGAAATAGTAGCAGGTAAAGCCATCAGGTTACAGGTTAAGTCTGCTTCGGCGTGCTAACATTTTCCTATAAATAGAGGGCTAAGTTAGAATTGAAAATCACACCAGAAACAAGTTTTCTCTCTTTCTCTCTCTAGATTATTGAGTGTATTTTGTGAGTATTTAGATACTTTGAAAGTTGTTATTCAGCACATGTTTCATTCAGCCTCATATCCGATATTCAGTCAGAAGTACCGAAATATCAACATGAGTTTTTATCAAATTTGAAACTTTTTGTGTCGGGGTTACTATTCACGTATACATTACTATTCACGTATACGGCACTATTCACGAATACGACACTATTTACCGAAAAATAAAATTTTTCCTTTTTGTCCAAGATGTCTATTATGGTTACTATCTTTGATTGTATCCATGTTTTGATCTTTATTTTTGAATTCTGCTTCAAAATTGATTATTATGAAGTATTATTGATCTTGGATAAACTGTTATACGAATCCCTACTATTTGTCCTTCTGCCTCACTGGATTCGTTCTCTTTAAGATATTTTTCATCATCTCCAGTCCTAAATGATGATATTACTGAATATCTTTAGCCTGTAGTGCAAAGATGTATGATTACTTGATGAATATTTTTGGCCTGTAGTGCAAAGATGAACAGGTGTTGAGATGAACATGACTGACAGGTGATACAAATGAATATCTTTGGCCTGTAGTGCAAAGATGAATATTTGGATAAAGATGATTATTAATTGATGTTACAGGGATAAAATATTGATGATGGACTTTTAAATCTTAGAAGATAGTAGAATTCATTCTCTACTTGACTCTTCTAATGGCTTGTTGTTTCTGCTGCAGTTGTTGATCTAAAACTTGTTGTCGATTATATTCTATCAGATTTTTCCCTGTTGAATACTAATGATAATTTGTTGTATATTATCTTAGTCATAATATTTTTTACTGGGCTAGTTGAGCTCACCCTTTTTCTTTTTGTTCCATTTTTCTTCTGAGGAGGTGAGAACATAGCAGGATCTAGTCGGGGTATGGAGTGATAGTTCTAGAAAGATGTTTTAGCAGTCCTCACTATTTTTGTAAAATAGTGTTTGAATAATTGTATTGAGGACTTATTTGAGTGTGGATATTGTCTAGAAGACAATATTTGTATTTAAACTCACAGTATGTGTTGTCGTATTTTGCACGACAATTGTATTATTGAAGTTATAGTTTGCTTTCTGTACCATGTATTTGGTGACTCAGAATGGGTGTTGTATACCTATTTTGGGGGCGTCACAGTTGGTATCAGAGCTTAGGGATATGATCCCTGGCTGAGATGTGAGACAAGAACTAGGAAGGGAGAGACGGGAAATTCCTTCGCTAGTATGACCTGACTAAGTTTATTTGGTGTTTATTTGGTCGGTCAGAGTATAGGGATAATATATGACATGACTATTAACCCTTGTTTTATGGCAGTGTTTAAGAATGGCAGCTGAGAACGTTAATAATGGAGTAAATCAGACCGTGAAAACACCTTTGATCACCACCTAGGGGAACGTGCAACAGGAAGGCAATATTCCTCCTGTAAACAACGTTACCGAGAAAACGATGAATGATGGAATGTTTAGGAGCTTTTTACAGTTCATGCAAAATCAGACGAGGGAGAATCGTGTGCAGAATACAGGTGGAAATGATAACAACGTGCGGTTTGTCACAGCCAAGCAGTTCAAAGAATTGGGACCACCAGAATTTAAAGGAAAGCGAAATCTGATCATGGCAGAAACGTGGGTCAAGCAAATTATCAAGATATTCGATGTTTTGGGATGCACGGAGGAACAGAAGGTTCCATTCGCCACTTTTATGTTCCGTGGTGAGGCAGACTACTGGTTGGAGTCTGTGAAGCGTACCCAGCCTGACGCACTCAATATGTCCTAGGAAACGTTTCAGAAACTGTTTAATGACAAGTACTTTCCTGAAAGTATTCGTCATATGAAGGAGGTAGAGTTTATTAGACTGGAACAAAACAACATGACGGTGTCCCAGTACGAGGCGAAGTTTGCAGAGTTATCCAGGTTTGCACCTCATTTGGTCGAGAATGAGGAACGAATGACAAGGATGTTTCTGAGAGGTCTAAAACCTGAGATTCGACAATATCTTATCTCTCATAAAAATTTTTTATATTCAGATGTTGTAAACAGGGCTCAATTATTAGAGCGAGATAATGAGTATGTTCAACCGAGGGACCACAACCAGGGTCATACTGGTGACAACAGTCATTAGAGCGATGAGAACCAGCGAGGAGGGAAAAATACAGACAAAAGTGGTAACCACTCGGGTGGTCATCGTGGCCATGATAATAGGAGAGGTGAGTCAAGTGGAAATTTCAAGAAGAGAAGATTTAACGATGACAGGAAGACGTCGACAGCAGTACCAGCACCAGGAACAAATTCTAGGGGAGAAGAACGACCACCAGTTAGATGTTACAAATGTGGGAAAGAGGGACATATCAGCCCAAACTGCCCATAACAATCTAAGGTATGTTATAACTGTGGAAAGGAGGGCCATATAGCTCGAGAGTGTTCTGTAGCAAAACCAAGTTCAGCGGGGATGGTGACTCCAAAAGTTGTCCCGGATAAGTCAAAATCAGCGGTTCCTGGAAGAGCGTTTGTCGTGATTGGCCAAAACGCGAGAAACCCGAACGAAGGTATAACGGGTTAGTCAATTATAAATTCTTGCGAAGTTTATACCTTACTAGATACCGGTTCTACCCATTCTTTTATATCTCCTGCTTGTGCTCAACGTTTAAACTTGACTCCGGAGAAATTAGACTTTGACCTATCTGTGGAGACTCCGTTAGGAGAAACTTTCATTACATCTACAGTTTATAAATCTTGCTTAATCTAAGTTGGCACAATCACATTACCTGTTGATCTTATCTCTTTAAAGATACTTACTTTTGATGTGATTTTAGGAATTGATTGGTTAACTACTCATCATGCCAAAATTGATTGTTTTTGTAAGGTTGTTAGTTTTCATATTCCTAACCAACCTGTTATGCGAATTCAAGCAACCAAACCACTAAAATCAATCGTTGTCATACCAAGCCATAAAGCCATTCGTTTATTGAAAAACGGATGTCAGGCTTTCTTAGCCCATGTCATGGACTTGAACAAAAATACGTCAGATTTGAATGATATTTTTGTTGTTAGTGAATTTTCTGACGTATTTCCTGAAGAATTTCCTGGCTTAACCCAGAGCGTGATATTGAATTTTTGTATTGATCTTCAACCCGATACAAAACCCATTTCTAAAATCTCATATTGAATAACTCGTATTGAACTTCAGGAGTTAAAAACCCAACTATAGAAGTTGGTACCCGAGCCTCTATCTGGTGACTTCTTTTGTGGAATGCACCAAAGCCAAACTCTCCGTAAGGGACTCTATATTTGTGTGGTGGTAAAACAATAGGTGCCATTGTGACGTGCTATCCAAGATTGGGATATGAATCACAATTGAGAGCAACCGAAGTCGGTGACCAAAGTACGTAGCTTTCTGGGCTTAGCTGGTTACTATCGGAGATTCGTGGAAGAATTTTCTCGAATCGCTACTCCGTTAACTTAGCTGACTCAGAAAGATACACAATTCGTATGGAGCGAGGAATGCGAGAAGATTTTCCAATAGCTCAAGAGGAGACTCATTTCGGCACCTGTTCTGACAATACCATCTAGTTTGGATGGATTTGTTATCTACAGCGATGCTTCAGGCAAAGGGTTAGGATGTGTTCTCATGCAACATGGAAAAGTCATAGCCTATGCCTCGTGACAACTCAAAGAATATGAGAGGAATTATCTTACTCATGATTTGGAGTTGGCAGCAGTCGTTTTCGCGTTGAAGATCTGGAGACACTACATGTATGGGGAGAAAGTGGAGATCTATACAGATCATAAAAGCCTCAAATCTTTCTTCACCCAAAAGGAACTCAACATGCGGCAGCAACGTTGGCTCGAGCTGTTGAAAGATTACGATCATACCATCCAATATCATCCTGGAAAAGCGAACGTGGAAGCTGACGCGTTGAGCAGAAGATTGTACGCGAGTACGAGTGCGATATTGTTGAACACAAAGACCTATTTTGTATAATTTATAAATGATAGAGATAGAGTTAATGACTCTAGGGACCCACGTGATGATATACGAGTAAAATTGACTTTAATCGATAACGTTAAAGCTACTCAAGATACAGACTTGGAGCTGATGAATATAAAGAAGAAGGTGTAAGAATGTGTTATTCTAGAAGTAAGAGTCGATGAAGAGAAGAAAGCTCAAGCCTTCGATTTATTTGAAATCCTCGATCGAGTAGGAACTGTGGCCTATAGACTCGCCTTAACGCTAAGTATGTCACGTGTTCATAACGTTTTTCACATATCGATGTTACGTAAATATGTGGACGACCCGAATCATATTATTGCGTTAGAACCGGACGAGATAGCCGAAGATTTAACGTACGAGGAGGTACCTGTTAAGATCTTAGATAGGAAAGAACATGTTCTACGCACGAAGGTTATACCACAAGTTAAGGTTTTGTGGAGAAACCATGCAATTGAAGAAATGACCTGGGAGTTAGAATCAGAAATGAAAGCGAGGTATCCTTACCTTTTCGAAACACCAGGTACGTACGTCAATTTCGAGGACGAAATTTTATAAGGAGGGGAGGTTGTAAGACCCCAACTTATTAATAAATGAAATTAAATTTCCTCTATTTATTATTTTGAAATAGAAAGGGTTGATTTGATTAATGTGGTTATTTATGGGTAAAATGCGTAAATATTTCAAATAAAAAAGTGGTTATAAAATATTCATTTTTGGTCGGTGAATATTCATTTGGTCGTGAAATATTCTTGCTGTCGGGGAATATTCGTACGACGGCGCAGCCTTGTGTGGGCCCCATAACGGAAAGTAATTGGATGAAGAAAACGACAAGTATAAGTTGTTTATAATTAACGGCGTAGTTGTTACCGTTAATACTGTTGGAATACCTGGTGGTTAAAGTACAGTAGCACACGGTATTGCACCAATTATTGATTTTTACGTAAGAAGGCACTACTCAATAATTGTTACAGTAGTTACTGTTCAATATTTTATTTTATTGATTCAATAATTGTTGCATTGATATTTTATATTATTGTTGTTTCAATAATTATTGCTGCATAGTATTTTCCATTATCAGATCAATAATTCATATTATTTGAATAATATTATTAGATAGCATTATTTTCAATGTCTAGAAAGTTCTGTCTAAGGAGAGGTTTGGTCAGATAATTGTGCGCTAGTAAGGAGAAATCCTTATTGGAAAGCCCCCTCTTTCCTGGGAACGGCTTGGTTGTCATAAATGTGATTCTGTAATATTATTTGTGAATAATTAATTATTGATTCATATGATAAGGAAATATTTATTTTATATGGATATAAATGAGGGATATATTTTTGTGGTTAAAAATGAAGGAGTTAATGTTGAGGTTTTTATCAGTATTTTTGTCGAAATGGAGGTATTAAAAATTAGGGTTTTTGAGATATTTTGCGGGGGTTATAATTTTTAATCCGACCGTTGGATCGTGGTAATTTTTGGATATGTTATACATATATAAGTTGAGTATATGTCCACAAATTTTGAACCGTTAAAAATGAACATATGATTTATTATGAATTTTACGAGATGACTGGTTCAGAAATTGTTGAATTTTTAGAGTTAATCATTTTGGTGAAAAATTCTAGAATTGGTGGGCTCCACTCTTGGTTGGTGAAGAAATGTGCTGAGATTTTTATTCAAATGTGGTGGGTGGGAATAGTAGCAGATAAAACCATCAGGTTGCAGGTTAAGTCCGCTTCGGCGTGCTAACATTTTCCTATAAATAGAGGGCTAAGTTAGAATTAAAAATCACACCAGAAACAAGTTTTCTCTCTTTCTCTCTCTAGATTATTGAGTGTATTTTGTGATTATTTAGATACTTTAAAATTTGCTATTCAGCACAAGTTTCATTCAGCCTCATATCCGATATTCAGTCAGAAGTACGGTTATTTTGAGGTAAGGGATATTATTTTCTTCTTAAATGATATTATTTTCTTCAATATCATTATGCTGAAATATCAACATGAGTTTTTATCAAATTTGAAACTTTTTGTGTCGGGGTTACTATTCACGTATACGTTACTATTCATGTATACAGCACTATTCACGAATACGGCACTATTCACCGAAAAATAAAATTTTTCCTTTTGTCCAAGATGTCTATTATGGTTACTATCTTTGATTGTATACATGTTTTGATCTTTATTTTTGAATTCTGCTTCAAAATTGATTATTATGAAGTATTATTGATCTTGGATAAACTGTTATACGAATCCCTACTATTTGTCCTTCTGCCTCACTGGATTCGTTCTCTTTAAGATATTTTTCATCATCCTCAGTCCTAAATGATGATATTACTTATTATCTTTGGCCTGTAGTGCAAAGATGTATGATTACTTGATGAATATTTTTGGCCTGTAGTGCATGAACAGGTGTTGAGATGAACATGACTGACAGGTGATACAAATGAATATCTTTGGCCTGTAGTGCAAAGATGAATATTTGGATAAAGATGATTATTAATTGACGTTACAGGGATAAAATATTGATGATGGACTTTTAAATCTTAGAAGATAATAGAATTCATTCTCTACTTGACTCTTCTAATGGTTTGCTGTTTCCGTTGCAGTTGTTGATCTAAAACTTGTTGTCGATTATATTCTATCAAATTTTTCCCTGTTGAATACTAATGATAATATGTTGTATATTATCTTAGTCATAATATTCTTTGCTGGGCTAGTTGAGCTAACCTTTTTCTTTTTGTTCCATTTTTCTTCTAAGGAGGTGAGACCATTGCAGGATCTAGTCGGGGTATGGAGTGATGGTTCTAGAAAGATGTTTTAGCAGTCCTCACTATTTCTGTAAAATAGTGTTTGAATAATTGTATTGAGGACTTATTTGAGTGTGGATATTGTCTAGAAGACATTATTTGTATTTAAACTCACAATATGTGTTGTCGTATTTTGCACGACAATTGTATTATTGAAGTTGTAGTTTGCTTTCTGTACCATGTATTTGGCGACTCAGAATGGGTGTTGTATACCTATTTTGGGGGGCGTC
Organism: Panax notoginseng; assembly: GCA_016801055.1. Taxonomy (NCBI): domain Eukaryota; kingdom Viridiplantae; phylum Streptophyta; class Magnoliopsida; order Apiales; family Araliaceae; genus Panax; species Panax notoginseng. The sequence goes on along the minus strand of CM029020.1, from coordinate 25,490,410 downwards.
ACAATTGTACTTGTTGTGTTGGTCGTTTTTGCAGCTTATCATTCTCATGTTTGGGGTATTTGGATTTTTTATTACTTGGTGGCAGACTGGTACCTTGGTCATTTCCTTTTAAGTTTCCTCTTACAAACACTAATCAGTTTATATATATCCGTATTTTGTTGGGTATTTAACTTCTTCTGAACTTTAATTAGATTTGAATTTTATATTTGCAGATGAAGATGATGACTAGAACTCAGGTCTCAAGTCTTTGACATTCAATTTTCAAGAATGTTGTTTTGCGCTCTAGCTTTTACTGTGGGTTGTAGACATAAATGTGGTTGATAATGAGAATTGGCTCCAAGGCGCCTTTTATATAATTGGACAGTTGATAGTAATTTTCATTAATTATTACAAATGATAAAACATTAATATCCTCTGTCGTCACTATCCTACATTTAACTTGCTCAGTTTTCCTCCACCTGCCTGTTATGCAAATTACAATATCTTGAGGCCCTTTCTCTCCAGGGTTCAAAAACTTGATTGCACTGGAATTTGCTATACCATTGTTCTTAATTTCTAATAGGTGATATATGTTTTTGTGTGGTATTCGGCTTTGTGCTATTATTTGAGCAATAACACTAATAGTATAACCATCTATAACACCAAACATTATCTAATTAACATATGAGCATTTAGTTACAATAATGTGAAGTTGGATCTTAGCCCCCAAAAATATAGCTAATTATACCTTTCCTTGGATCAATCCCCAACCCAAAAGAGAAAAATCGAAAACATAAAACACCAATCTGATTTCATGAACTATGCATATTGATCTGGACTCATCTTCTCCATTTGGTGCATCCTGTCATTGAATACGTGGAGGAGAAAATCACAAACTTGCCGGGACGATGGCCTCTCCATAGGTGAAGTTTTTGTGCACTGCAGTGCTATTTCAAGCACTTGGAATGCAACACTTTCTTCATTTGGTAAAAGCGGCGCTGGATCTATCAGCTCGTCTCGAGCAGATCCTTGCATCTCAATATGTGTCTCGAGCCATCTGACCATGTCCATATTCTCCCCGTAACTACCATCAGTAGGCGTCCTCCCACTCACAAGCTCTATCAGCACAATTCCCATGCTGTATGCATCACTCTTCTCTGTTGCCTTCGTCGAATAACCGTACTCTGAAAAACATTACCAGTTATTTGTTAGAGATTAAAACGTTTAGATATGAATTTGTACAAGAAACATGTATATAATTCGTAGGAGAACCCAGTTTTCATACCTGGAGCAATGTAACCATAAGAACCTGCAAAGCAAGTGTTTGATTCGATTGCAAACGATTCATAATTCTCTGTGATTGTTTTTGCCAGTCCAAAATCTCCCAAATGTGCTACCATATTGAAATCTAGCAGAACATTGCTAGATTTTATATCCCTACGAATGATCTTTGGCACGCAATCATGATGCAGGTACTCCACTCCCTGAGCTAACCCCACCGCAATCTTTAATCTTGTCTCCCAGTCGAGGCTCTTCTTCTTCTTGACATTCAATGGTTGCTTGTGCAGTCAATCCCAACAGCTCCCATTGTCCATGTACTCGTATATCAACAAGTTTGGCCCTTCTCCTCTACCGCTACAATATCCCAGCAACTTCACCAGATGCCTGTGTCTTATCCGCCCAAGCGTCTATACTTCTCTAGCAAAGCTTTTATCCAGCAAAAGATCATCTTTTCTTGTTATCTTTTTAACAGCTATGGTTTCTCCTGTGAGCATTTCCGCTTTGTAGACTGTTCCTGATCCTCCTGACCCGATTATGAACTCATCACTCAGATTATCTGTCGCTTCCATAATGTCTTCCCATCTGAAATGACTATTGGTAGCACCATACTGAAAGAATGGTCGTCGTCGTGTTTTGGAGGAACTGGAAGAAGAGTAGACGAAACTCAATTCATTGGCTCTTTTAATGGATTCGTGCTTGTATTTGAAGAACAGGGCAGCTCCAAGTAACATAAGGACAATGGCTACAATAGATGATACTGCTGAAATAGCAACTACTGATGATTGACTCAAGCCTGATTGCTGATTATTGGATTTGATGTCGTTACAATGCTCCAGAGGGCTCCCACAAAGTTGCAAGTTTCTAGAAAATGCATCGGCTGGCCAGTGTGAATACCGTTTGTCCAGTTTTCCTTCAAGATTGTTGTATGAAAGATTCAGGTGGCTCAAGCTACTCATTTCACCAAGCTGGGGTGGGATTTCTCCGACAAGTTCATTCTCAGATAAGATGCTGGAGAAAGCCAAGGCCGCCAATGAACGACGTTACTTTGGTTTTCTCTCTTTTTATTATTTTGTTTTTAGCTTTATAATGACAAATTACACTTCATTTCTGATTTCTGTCGTTGTTACTGCTAACTAGATTATTCCCTGATTAGACTAGATTGTTGATTGAAGAATGTTTTGATTTTTATGCTTTTGATTGTTTTTTAGTTTTACAAGACTCTTTGAGATGTGGATATCTCATAGTAGCTCAAATTATCACTCAAGAGTTTAAGAAATCATAGTAATTTCAAAATACGGTTATGTAGCAGTGAAGGCTGGTAAGAATATAAGATAAAACTGAAGATACATGTAGCTAGGTACACATAGTTGACCAAAGTCTTAATTGTAGGATAACACTAAAAAAATATAGGATTCAATTATAAAATAAGGAGAGACTAAAGACGGACTTATCGAGTTATAGCAAATTATGTTGAGCAGAGGCGTGCAGCGTACTGTCCTTAAATAGAAATTTTGCCCCTCGAAGAACTTTTCTCAGTGCTAAGGTCACTGACGAAATCAGCACTCGAAATAGTTGAATGACCCATGAACAACTTCTAATTTTCCTTCCTTGAACTCAAAAAATAAATCGTGTATATACAATAAATATTTATATGGAACTCACTGTTTATATATATATATATATATATATATATATATATATATATATAAACAACTTTTTTGTTGGTTTTTCCATTACTAAGAGCTCAACCTTCTTTATATAAGGAAAAGATGGCAACGGTAAAATGAATTAATATCCAAATGAATATGCAAACGGCTAGAAAATTTATTATTATTGAAATTATATATCAACAAACCCCCACACTTTCAATAATAAGTAAAAAGGAAAAGGAAATGAATTTCTCAAAAAATTCTCACATATTTTTATTTAAAATACTACAATTTCCCACAAATTACAAAGTCAAAATAAAAGAAATTGAGTAAGGAATATAAGAGTATAATGCGTTAACACTGGTGTATTTTGAACTATGAACCAATGTATAGAGTAAATATAACTTGATTCATAGGAATTCAGTGAAATAAAAATTTCTATGAATCTTCTTCCTTATTATGAATTAGTAATCATATTACTCACACTACAAACTTTAATTGAAGTTGTTGTACGCAATTTGGCACATTTTGGCCTTGCGCCATACCTGAAATTCATGAGTGCTTTAGAAAACCTGTCTTGTTTTCATAAGAGGCGGCCCCACCTCTACACTCATACAGGTGTTTCCATCAAATGTGTTCTACAGTTAAACAAATCACCCAACAGGATTATGGAAATCATTAAGAGTATATAACTCAACCTTTTAACACCGTAGAATTATACTATCCTATATCATAGGAATGAACTCAAAATATGTATAAAATGGATAGTGTCTCAACCAATCAACCAATGACTTGTTGTTACCCATATAAGCCTACTTCCTGGGATTACCATTCATATATATTAACGGAATAATGTAATTTCAAAATTTTAATTAGTTTAATGGGGTAATTTGAATTTTTAAAAGTTTAATGGTGTAATAAGTTCAATTGTATTTTCCTTAATTTTGTCGATAAGATAATATGCTAATAACTTGTGAAATGTAATTAAAAATAAAGTGTGAAATTTACAATATTATATTTTTTTGGACATAATTTTAGTATTCTATAAACTTCATTCTCTGTTTTGATAATAATTGCATCAAGTAATTTTACCATTAACAGATCCAAAACATGGATATGCCAAAAATAAAAGAGTAAGAAACAAAAACTCTACGTGACATGAAAATTAGACTAAAATGTATTCTGAATTTCACCTATTAAATGTATTAGATTTGCAATAAATTCATTGCAAATAAAACTTTTCGCTTCACAAAAAATATAATAACTTTTAAAAAATATTTTATAATAATTTTTTTTAATAAAAATGGTTTATTTTTATTTGTTTGACCGCTAAACTAAAAAATAAAATAAAAAAGGCCATCATCTTCTCTACTTGAATGAATTTAAATCTCTACCAAAAAATAAAAAATTAAGAATTTGAATATAATTTTTTATTGTAATTTATCTTTTAATATACGTTATATTATAGTACATAAATAAATATTATCAGTTCACCTCAAAACTTCGTGTATTTAAAAGTACATCTTTCTAGAAAACCGGTGGTTAAGTGAAAAAAATATTAAAATCTCAGATGATGAAGCGAAATTTATCCAAAAAAATAATTTTAAAAGAAAGAGATTTATACTTTCTTGAGTTGTTTTAATATCTCAAGATTTTTTAAATAAAATATTTTTACAAACTGAGAAGCTCTTTTGATATTTATACAAAATATTTTCTCACGTGAATAATCCGGATAGGGAAAAAAATTAGCCGTTATAGAAGATTCTTAGCCTTAATTAGATTTAACTTTAAACATGGAAAACCAGAATTCCCCAATTCCTCCGTAATTAGTTTTGAATCTAAAACCCAAATTTCTCCCGAGAGCGCCTCTCTCCCTCCCTCTTTCTCCAAAATTGATCCTCCTCTCTCTCCTCTCTCTCTCTCTCTCAATTTTCTGATTTCACTTCTGTTAATTCCTTCTTTCTCTCTCTATGTTATGTTATGAACATATACAAAATGTTCCCGTTCTTAATTGTGAAATTTGTACTTAGACTCTCCTGCAATGGCGGAAAAGAAATTTCAACCGAAGTTTGTAGAATCGGGCGAAATCTCTCTGTGATTGGGCAGCTCCCAGATTGTAGAATCGCCATGGAGCACCAAAGCATCAGCAGGTACACACAACCCTCTTATCTCATTTTATCCGATAATCCTCTCATGATTCTCATTTCCCCCCTCTCTCTCTCTCTCTCTATATATATATATATATGGCTATATATATAAGCACGCTTATATTTTCATCGTTCAAGACATGGCCAATCATCATCGACTTCATCGTCAACAAAACTATTGTCTGCTTTGCGTTTCCTTCTCGGATTGAAATTCGTCATATTCAATGGCTAACCCCGTCTTCATCGCGAACCTGAAATCAAAGAAATCAATAATTCAGCAAAACCCTAACAGGTGAACCCTAAAATCTAAGATATTAAAGAGGAAACAGTAGGATCGTTTTCGTACCCATAACGAATGAATGAATGAATTTAGACTGCAATTGTGATTGTGAAGAGAGATTTGTTTGTTAATTCTGGATTGAAGAAGATCAGAGCGAAGAGAGAATTAAGAGACTATGATAGAGAAGAGGAGAAGAGGCTGGGTACACTCGACCAACCAATGAATATGGAAAGACTTCTACTACAAGTCTACAAGGTTTTCGGTGAAAGTTTAACATAAAATTGTACTCCCTTTCTGAGAAATTAAGAATACATTTTAAAATTTTAGATTAATTTATGAATCTTAAAATTTAGAATTAACATATATGTATTTAATTTTACAACAAACAAATATGATTTACTTGAAAAAATGCTTATTAGTTTTGTTACAGCTTTTATGTATTACTCCAGTTATTTTTGGTAATGAGAAAGTACTTAAAACATTAAAAAAGTATAAAGTATTTTTGTTGATAAATTTGTCACTTGATTTTAGAGAAAATGACAAAAAAATAATAATAGTAAAGTAGGGAGAGAATAGTAGTATGTAGGGAAGATGTGGACTACTCCTTGACGATGAAGCTGCATCCACGAGAGATGCAATGTAGGTGCAAAGTTCCCAGTTTTGATTAACAGTTGACATTACCTTTCTTAACAAATATTATTATTTCTGAAGGGTTGTCTTTGTCAACCACTCCTGCTTTATGTATTATTTGGCACGTCACTTCTAAATTGCTGAAACTGTAGCCTTATTTGAAAGGTTATATATATATATATATATATGTATATATATATATATATATTCAATTGTTAAACACGTTGTCCGCTAGTTCAACTAGCGGACTCAATAAAAATAATTCTCGATCAATTATGCCCCATGTATATTTTTGGGCCGAACCATTGTAGACCTGGGATAGAAAATGCAAGCTTTTCTAGTTAGGGCCCGAACTAACCTGACCCAAACTATCTTTTCTTATTCAGTTTCCTTCCTCTCTGTTCATCGAGCGAAATATAGAGAGAGATTTCGCCAGTGTCTCTTCATCGACGGAAAGAGTTCGTTATTCATCAAAACTGTTCTAATTTGGAATAGCTGACCAAGAATTGTTCAAAATCTACTTAATTTAATACTAATATTGAGCTGTTACTGGATCCCTAATTCCTCGTGTGGTTGCTAGAACTATGAGTAGAACATAAAGATCACATGTTTTCTATTTCGGCTTCACATTGTTGCAGTAAAATAAATAGTAGAACTACATGTAATTTCAGAAATTCAGTATGTGTTTTTTCATTTGCAAGTATTCATATATGAACATGCGGCATTTTCTGTAGAAACAATTTGGGTATTTCTAATTTGGTTTTGGGTCATATGAATTTTCAACAACCCTACACAAATTCATATGGGTCATAATGACTGAGGTTGGTCACTCCTGCTTTTTATTTGATGAAAGGAATTTATATATGGAAACGAAGAAATTAGAAGAGAAATAATAGTCCTATCTAAGAAAGAGGGAGACAAACATCAATTAAGGACAACTTTTTGGTTCATTTGAATCTTAGAGAGTGCGATGCTTTTAAAGCGCTAACATTTGATGCTTAGATTGAAGTGACGCTTTGAACTTTAGCATTCCTCTTCAACCACATAACCTGAATGACCACAAGCGAAATCCTGCCATCCAGGGACGAAACCAGGATTTGATCTTTGGGGTGGGGGGCAAGAATTTTTTTAACAACATAATATATATTCATTATTAAAAAATAAAGTTCCACCATTACAAAATATATTTTTACTAAAACAAAGATAATGTAGTAATAGATTTGCTTTACCAAAGAAAACAAAACATAGCAAAAAAAGTCTTTTAAAACATATCTTCGTCAAAATTGCACTCGACGTTCTTTCAAATCACGAAATCCATCTATGATTGATTCTGTACTGAACTGTTTCGCAATTTCTTTTTCAATGTAGACAATAAGAGAATTTGTAAGATATTCATCCTCCGTCTTGTTTCGAAGTTTAGATTTGACAAGACTCATAGCTGAAAATGCACATTCTGTAGTTGCGGTAGAAACTGGAAGAGTTAGAACAAGCCTGATCAGTCTATCGATTAGTGGATAGATTGTTGACTTTCTTGTTTTCACCAACCATTGACAGAGATCAGAAATAGTGGACAACTTTTGAAATTCTTGATGTTGGAGTACATCAAACTTGTAATGTTGCAATTGTATCCATAAGTCTTCTTTCTCATTCTTTTTGAAGTCTTTGGGGTAAAATTCATCCACAAGCTTACAAATATCATCAATACTGAAAGACGTATGCCCATTTTGAGGATCCAATGTAGAGTTGAGAACAAGTAACTTCACCGCATGCTCACTAAACCTATTGTTTAGCTCTTGCAACTAAGAGTCTATTATAGCTGCAAATATATCAATTCGATAATGCTTAATCACTATAAATTTATCTTGTTGATGTCGAGCTCGGCCTCTTCTCTCAACATATAAAGAATCTAAATCTGGGACATCTATTGTATGTCGTTCACAAAAAGACTTCACCTTTACTATGAAAGTATCACATCCATCATCTCTCAACTTCTGAAGAAGTTTCTCTGTGGTTTTCACAAGGTGCATAACATTTAAAATATCTTGAGATTTTCGCTGCAAAGCTTGAGAAAGCATATCAGTGATTTCCATAATTGCTTTCATAAGATGCAAGATGAACACAAACTCAAAAGAAGTCAAAGAAGTGTAAGCCGAATCAGCATCTCCACGTTGATCCCAAGTTCCATCATCGATGATGTTCAATAAAATCTGATAAGTTGCACTAAACATCTTTATCAAGCTAGAAAGAGACCTTAAGTGAGAACCCCATCGTGTATCTCCATCCCTTTGTAAAGTACCAATCTGATTCATTCAGATATATATTATGAGTAGTAGAATCTGGTAGCTACTGTTCCGTTTCTATATATATTTGAAAATCTGGTAGCAACAGTTCGTTAGAACTCTGGATTCATCTACAGATTTCATCTATGTTTGTGTAGCTTAGGCTGGAATATTTGATTGCTTATGGTTCATCAAAAGATCCCAGTTGTAGAGCTTGACAGCCTGGAAAAAGAATAAAAACTTAACTGCATTTTGTTCTTAGTAAAAGCGAAAGCTGGTCTTTGCAACCCCCAGAGGGGTATCTCATATATCCCAAGAAGCAGCCCAAGAGTTATATATATATATATATTTTTTTTTGTCACAAGTGAATTTAATAAATAAAATGTTGCAGTCTATTCACTTAATTTGGGAGTGGAACAACAGATTCCCTCAAATTTTTTTTATATCCATTATTAAATGAAATTACAATTTTCCTTCTCAAAATTGTCAGCAAATTCTTATTCTGGTGAACTCTCGTATCAACAGTTACACTTGGGGCTGCTAGAACATGCCATTAAAATGGGGTTGTAGTTTAATACATCAACTTGTCAGAAAATCATGACGATAAAGGTAACAATCAATTTTAGGTTTCCCTCTCCAATATTGGTTTTACTTTTAAAATCTACATGCTTCTAATTCTCTGGTTGCTTGTGGTTGGAAATTTGGTTTTGATTTATTTTTACTCATGTTATTGCTTAATTGTACAATGTAGGGCGAAGATTGTGTTCTTAGGAGCGAGAGGTACACGACCCAACTTCATCAATTTGTTTGAATCATCGGTTCATTGCTGATTGTTTTGTGTACAGGTGTACTTGAAAAAGTCTTATGAAAAAAATGTTTACAAGGCTTGTTGGATTTGAAGTCTTCATTTCTGTTGTGAGACTATTATTAGTGCTAATACAAAAATTGATTGTTATTACTTTTATGCTACTGTAAAGTGTAAATATGGAAAATTTGTTGTTTTTACTGAACTTGTGTTGGTCAATTTGGTCTTAAATGCTGTAGGTTGGACCGAATCATGGAAGCACGACAATTTTGCAGCTCTAAAGATCACTTAAGGTAATATATTATATTCTATAATTTTAGCTTTAACTTGAACTGATTTGGGATGTCATATGTGGTCTATGGGGAGGGAGTGTGGCAGTAGTGGGAGTTTGTACGTCTAAGCAAAGAGAGTGGCCGTTGTGGGAGTTTGTAGGTCTGTAAGGAAGGAAAGCTAGCTGCAGGTTGAGTTTTTGGACGTGTGGGTATTATTACCATACACAAGACCAAGCAAAATGGTAGTAGTTTTTTTAAAGGTTTTGCTCTCATGATAGACACTCTATTACAATTCATATACATACATACTCACACATAAAAGCACAACCATAATGGTGGATGTCTGTTGTGTTGTAGATCGTGGATGACTTATTTTTTTTATTTAGTATTTAACGCATGCTTTAAATTTTAATAAGGGATCCATTATTAGTGTCATGATGAGTTAGTGGATGTGATGGTATATACGTATTAGTGTATAAGGGATCCATTATTAGTGGCATGATGAGATGTGATGGTATATACACGTATGTATATGGATGATTTTTATTTTTCAATTTTCCTTGTGCTTTAGCTGTTGAAGTGCTTTTTGCTTGTGTGATGTTTGGCTTCTGACAACTACCTAGAATCATAATTGATGTATTTAGTATTTCGTATTTAGTATTTATTTTATTGAGTGTAATGTGATGAGTTATTAGTGGCATGATGAGTTAGTGGATGTGATGGTATATACGTATGTATATGGATGATTTTTATTTTTCAATTTTCCTTGTGCTTCAGCTGTTGAAGTGCTCTTTGCTTGTGTGATGTTTGGCTTCTGACAACTACCTAGAATCATAATTGATGTATTTAGTATTTCGTATTTAGTATTTATTTTATTGAGTGTAATGTGATGAGTTATTAGTGGCATGACGAGTTAGTGGATGTGATGGTATATACGTATGTATATGGATGATTTTTATTTTTCAATTTTCCTTGTGCTTCAGCTGTTGAAGTGCTCTTTGCTTGTGTGATGTTTGGCTTCTGACAACTACCTAGAATCATAATTGATGTATTTAGTATTTCGTATTTAGTATTTATTTTATTGAGTGTATGTGATGAGTTATTAGTGGCATGTGATGGTATATACGTATGTATATGAATGATTTTTATTTTTCAATTTTCCTTGTGCTTCAGCTATTGAAGTGCTCTTTGCTTGTGTGATGTTTGGCTTCTGACAACTACCTAGAATCATAATTGATGTATTTCGTATTTCGTATTTAGTTTTTATTTTATTGACTGTTAATCATAATTTAAATTTTAATAAGGGATCCATTATTAGTGGCATGATGAGTTAGTGGATGCGATGGTATTTACGTATGTATGTGGATGATTTTTATTTTTCAGTTTTCCTTGTGCTTCAGCTGTTGAAGTGTGCTCTTTGCTTGTATTTAGTATTTATTTTATTGTATCAACTTGCTTTTAATTTTTATAACGGACTAGGATTTGTGGCATGATGACTTCTTACTTGATGAATTTTTAGGATTTTTGATGGATTTTGTGGCATGATGACTTTGTATTGATGGTTTTTTAATTTTTGATTTAGGATTTGTGCTTCAACTGTGTAAGTGCTCTTTGCTTGTGTGATGGTTGGCTTCTGACCTAGAATCATAATTGATGTATTTAGTATTTATTTTATTGAGTGTTAATCATAATTTAAATTTTAATAAGGGATCCATTATTAGTGGCACGATGAGTTAGTGGATATGATGGTTGGTATATACGTATGTAATATGGTATTTTTATTGTATCAACTTGCTTTTAATTTTTATAACGGATTAGGATTTGTGGAATGATGACTTTTTACTTGATGGATTTGTGGATTTTTTTATGATAGTCAGATGGATTTTTAACTTTTTACTGTGCTATTTGCTTGTTGGTTAATTTTGAGTTATCTAGTAATTTGTATTTTGACAAATTTAGAATCATAATTGATTCTAAATTTAGTATAGAGATCTTGAATGGGTTATTTTTCATATTTAGTATATTTATTTTATTGCATTAACTTGCTTTGGTTAATTTGTGGCAATAGATGGATGTGCTATTTGCTTTGTCGGCTTTGGTTAACAATTACTACCTAGAATCATAATTGATGATGTATTGTTGTGTAGAGATCGTTTAGATATTTATTTTATTGTATCAACTTGCTTTTAATTTTTAATGACGATAAAATTTTATTATTAGCTTTTTATTGTTTTGCTTTTAGTAATTTTATTTAGTAAATTTTTAAGAACCAACAACTATAGTCACACCTCCCACAATTTTATTAAAGTGTGCAAAATTTGTTTAGTAAATAAGAATTTATTTAATAATAAAAAATTTATTTATTAAATTAAATTTAAAAATAAATAATAAAAATATTAAAAAAATAAAATATTTTTTTTTAATAATTTTAAAAAAAATAAAATTATAACCCCACCTCTGACAACTACAGTCACACCTCCCACAATTACAGCCTCACCTCCCATAATTATAGACACACCTTCCACAACTACAGGCACACCTTCCACAACTACAGTCCCACCTCCGACAACTACAGACACACCTCCCACAACTACAGCTCCACCTCCCATAACTACAGATACAGCTCTCACAACTACAGCCCCACCTCCCACAATTATAGCCCTACATTCGACAATTACAGTCCTACCTCCCACAACTACAGCTTCACCTCCCTCAACTACAGACACACCTTCCACAACTACAGCTTCACCTCCCTCAACTACAGGCACACCTTCCATAACTACAAACACTTCTCACAACTACAGTCCCACCTCCGACAACTACAGTCCCACCTCCGACAACTACAGTCCCACCTCCGACAACTACAGACACACCTCCCACAACTACAGCTCCACCTCCCACAACTACAGTCTCACCTCTCACAACTACAGTCTCACCTCCCACAATTATAGCCCCACATTCGACAACTACAGTCCTACCTCCCACAATTACAGACACATCTCCCACAACTACAGACACACCTCCCACAACTACAACTCCACCTCTGACAACTAGAAACACACCTCTCACAACTACAGTCCCACCTCTGACAACTACAGACACACCTCCATCAACTACAGTCCCACCTTCCACAATTATAGACATATCTCCCACAACTACATACACACTTACCACAATTACGGTCCCACCTCTCTCAATTACAATCACACCGCCCACAATAATATTAATTTATTTTAAATATTATTTTTATTTATATTATTAATTTAAAAATAATAAATTTATTATTTTTATATATGATAATTATTTATTATTTTTAAAGAATGTGTAAAATAATTTATTAATTTTATAACAAATTTAGAGAATAAAGGAAAATTGGCAAATTTTAAGGATATTTTTTAAGAACTAGTTTTTTGATCATGATTGCATTTGATTTTTGACAACGTTTTTGCTGTTCTAGTAAATATTTTTGTATTAAGCGCATCCATAATAATACCACTCAACATAATAAAAATAAAAGCTAAATAGAAAAAATAACTCGTACACGCTACTGTATTTTTAAAGTTAAAATAAGTCGAAATGAACCAGAGCCGCGACGCATCAGACAAAGAAAGAGCACACGTCCTCTTTCCTCTGTACAAAGAAAAGTAAAAAACAAACACCATCCACATGATAAACATACATCATACCACAAAATTTACTGTCCGACAATAAAATTTAAAGTAAAACTAACACTCAATACAATAAAGTAAAATTAGTTTATTAACCAATCACAAGCAAAATAGCACTTAAAACAGTTGAAGCAAAAAAAAAAGTATTAAGTAAACAAACACACTAAATAGATACACGAAAGAACTCGTTCATATATATATATATATATATATATATATATATATATATATATATATATATATATATATAGAACCGATCCTATGCCTTACCCCTCTTTCCCTCCATAAATCTATCACAAAATACATATATTATCATCATTCTAGATTAATTTAACCGATACAAGCAAAATAGCACTTAAAACAGTTGAAGCAAAAAAGAAAGGCAACTTGACCTCTCAACATAATAAAAATAAAAGCTAAACATACATCGACCAACTTATGATTTTAAAGTTAATAAATCAAAATGAACTAGAGCCACATGATAAACATACATCGACCAACTTATACCACAAAATTTATTGTCCGACCCATTAATAAAATTTAAAGTAAAACTAACACTCAATACAATAAAGTAAAATTAACTATTAACCAACCAATCACAAGCAAAATGAACTAGAGCCACATGATAAACATACATCGACCAACTTATACCACAAAATTTACTGTCTGGCCATTAATAAAATTTAAAGTAAAACTAACACTCAATGCAATTACTAAAAAACAAAAATAACTCATCCACGACGATCTCTCACAAAATACATCAAGCAAAATAGCACTTAAAACAGTTGAAGCAAAAAATAAAGGCAATAAAATATTAAGTAAACAAATACACTACATAGATACACGAAAGAACTCATTCAAAATTCACAATAAGCTTAAGACATGATTTCTTGGTAGTTAAACAATCAATAACCATCAACGAAACATCAAAATTATATAATGTATAATTATACATTATATTCCAAACAAAGTATGTAACATATTATATATATATATATATATATATATATATATATATATATATATATATAATATAAAATAATAGATATAGAACCTATAAAAGTAGACATATCCTATGCCTTACCCCTCTCTTTCCCTCTCTAAATCTATCACAAAATCCAAATATGACATTTTGACTACCCTCCTCTTCTCTGCTCTTGAACTTGTACAATAAAATAATTACTAAAAAACAAAAATAACTCATCCACGATCTCTCACAAAATACATCTATTGTCATTCTAGGTTAATTAACCCAACCAATCACAAGCAAAATAGCACTTAAAACAGCACTAAATAGATACACGAAAGAACTCATTCAAAATTCATATCACAATAAGCTTAAGACATGATTTCTTCAGACACACACACACACACACACACACACACACACACATATATATATATATATATATAAAATAATAGATATTTTTATACCACTTCCTTAAATATTTAGAACCTATAAAATTAGACTTATCCTACGCCTTACCCCTCTTTCCCTCCCTAAATCTATCACAAAATCCAAATATGACATTCTTACTACCCTCCTCTTCTCTGCTCTTGAACCCGTGTTCTCAAACAGAAATTTAAGTTAAAAAAAATAAGAATAAAAAAGAAAATATACCAATAAATAGTACCTCATGTTCCAAGAGAATAAAGACTTCTAAATTCAGCAAGCTTGCTTAGAATCAATACAATCTGCAAAATATTTTGAAAATCTCATTTGAAACTCTTATATTGCATTAGTACGATATATTCAAACATAGCAAACAACAAAAAAATTCTAATTTCAATAATACCTTTGTTGCCGAAATTTCTTCATGCTTGCACAAAATAGCAATATATTTATCCAATTTCAAAAAGCTAAATCTCCCATCCATCTTCTTCACCTTACATAGTTGTGAGTACATTGTCTGTTACAAAAATTCGCTTAACCTTTCCAAGCTGACCTTACATTTATAGCAAGTTCTATACATTACAAAATTTTCACTTGGCAAATAGAGACAGAGATTTCAAAAAGTTGCCCCAGTGTAAAATTCTCTCAAAAAATGTACAAAAATAAACTAGAATAAATACAGTATAACAAATACACTAAATAATACACAAAAGAATTCATTCAAAATCCGTATCACAATAAGCCCAAGACATGATTCTTATTAGTTTAATTGAACCACCAACAAAACATCACATTCAAATAGGACAAATCAAAAAAATTACTATACTGCAATGTTTAAAATTATACATTATTCATATATTAGTCAACCCATAAATCAATCCTTAAACAGATGTAACATATTTTTTATAATTTATAATATATAATATGTATACATATATGTATATTACGTATATAATAATATATAATATAATACATATATATATATATATATATAATACATATATATAATATAATATAATATAATATATATTTTTATACCATTTCCCTAAATATTTAGAACCTATAATTATATCTATCATACCTACTTACCCCTCTTTCCATCCCCAAATCATTCACAAAATTCAAATCCCACTACATTCTTACTACCTACCTCCTCTCTCCAAGAAGGTTGCTACACTTGTCAAACCTGTGTTTTCAAACAAAAATTAAAGTTAAAAAAATAAGAATAAAAAAGAAAATATACCGATAAATAGTACATCATGTTCCAAGAGAAGTAAAGACTTCTATAAATTGAGCAAACCTGCTAAGAATTAATACAACTCGCAAAATATTTTAAAAATCTCGTTCAAACTTAAATCACATTAGTACAATATCATTCAAACATAGCAAACAACAATTTCTAATTTCAACAATTTCTTAATGTTTGATCCAATTTCAAGAAGTTGAATCTCTTATCAATCAATCATCAAAATTTACATTAGCTGTGAGTTGTACGTTACCAAAATTCACTCAGCATTTCCAATCCACACTCTATGCCTTACATTTATAGTAAGTTCTACATTACAAAATTTTTTCTTGGCATAACCATATAGAGACATACAAAGAGATACAATACATATTTAAAAGAATTCCCCAAGTGTAAAATTATCTCTCAATAAAAGTATAAAATAAAGTAGAATATTAAATAAAGTGTAACAAATAAAATAACACACCAAATAGATACACGAAAGAACTCATTCAAAATTTATACCACAAAAAGCCTAAGACATGATTTTTGGTAGTTTAATCAATAACCACCAACGAAGCACATTCAAACAAGACCAAATCAATCACAAAATCCAAACCTTGACATTCTTACTAAAAAATTAAGAATAAAAAAGAAAATATACCGATAAATTGTACCTCATGTTTCAGAAGAATAAATACTTCTAAATTGAGCAAGTTTGCTAAGAATCAATATAACCTGCAAAATATTTTGAAAATCTCGTTCAAACTTAAATTGCATTAGTAAAATATCATTCAAACATTGCAAACAACAAAAATTCTAATTTCCATAATACCTTTGCTGCCAAAATTTCTTTATGCTTGCAAATACGAATATTGATCCAATTTCAAGAAGCTAAATCTCCCGTCTTTAGCTTATATAGTTTGTAAGTTTGTAAGTTACAAAAATATAGACATAAAAAGAGATATCAATACATATTCAAAAGGGTCCCCCAAGTGTAAAATTATCTCTCAGCAAAAGTATAAAATAAATTAGAATATTAAGTACAATATAACAAATACACTATATATATCTACACGAAAGAACTCATTAAAAATCCATATCACAATAAGCCTAAAACGATTCTTGGTAGTTTAATCAATAACCACCAACGAAACATCACATTCAACAAGGACCGAGCATAGAAAATTTACATTGCTGCTAAAATTTTCATCATACGAAGTATTGAAACTTTTACCTGTAGCACCAAAGACATACAATTGAAGCATAAAAAAGAATGCACTGAAGGTAGACTTTTCTGCATAGGAGATGAATTGCAATTAATAGTTTCAACGATCTCTTGAAACATCCTCTAAATACAAGAGTTGCAAATGAAATAGAAATAGAAAGTCTGTCCCAGGATTGCCTAAAAAAAGATGAATGCAATCAAAATTAGAAAGCATAATAAGCAATTACAAATATTGAAGCCTCTTCCTGAATAGGACAAGAAGCCTTACTTTCAAAAATTTCCTAAAATATCTTTTACTCCGCAACTCACCGGAAAAAAAAACAAATTATAGGAACATTAAAAAACAAAAAAGACTTGGAGAGAAGGTAGAGAGACGTTACAATTAAGGAAAAAAATACTATAAACCTCTTTATTGCCAATTCACAAACTTAAAGAAACATATAATACTCCATTCAATATATTCATTTTTCTTGCCCTCTCGCACACCCATACTTGAAAACTCTCTCTCGCGCACACTCACTTAATAACTCACTCGCACACCCCCATTTGCACCCCCGCACAACCACACGCGCACATGTGCACACGACACTATGAGGCCCCCTAGGAGTTTATGGACTGCTCTTTTCCTGCACTATTGCATCTATTGGTGATGCCTATCAGTGAGTGAGATGTTGTGGTGAATGAATGGAGAAGCCTACCTTTGGTTGTCAATTTCGAAAGAACAAAACTGCTATTTTGAAGGAAGAGTGATGAAGCCCCTTGTCTTTTGGCGTCATAAGCTGATTTCAGGATCCATCGTGAACTTTTAAAAATACTGACTTTTATTTAAACTATATCCTTTGGCGCTTCTAATGAATTTATTTACTTGGAAAAAAACAAGTTTATACGGTTTTGGAACATTCAAAAAATGAATATAAGAGACCAAGTTGGGAAGGAGGGAGTAAACTTTCAAGAAAATAATAATATTTTCACAGTAATTTTGACAATAAGAAATTAAAACAAACATATTTATATATGGAAACTAATATATCTTGCCAATATCTAAACCTATCCAATCCCATGAATATCAATACACGTTACAATTCAGCATAAAACTTTCACAATACACATGAGTCTTTTTATATTAATTACGCAATTAAACCTCAGTGTGCCTACTTAACGAGGATTATAATTTTTTAAACTCCCGTTACCACAAGCACCGAGCTTTGGTTTTGCGTCTGAAGAAATGATAACTAAGAATCTAACCTCTTCATCAATCCACATCAATGAACTTAGTTGATTGTTTAAAATTCGAAGAACATCCAATGGAGTCATCCGATCAGTTGCCTTGAGTTCTCTACCCTAAATGAAACAAAAAAGAACAATAAGTTCACCAAAAAACTTTTCAAACAAAGAGGCATTCACCTAGTTGGCACATTTAGCCTGAATTATTTTATTTGCTCCGTCATCTGTTCTAGTTCCCACACACCCCCCCCCCCAAAAAAAAAAATTTGATAATCAAATGTCACTCCGTAAAATGCATAGCCCCAACTCTCTTATATATCTCTATCGTCAACTTTTCAAAAAAGGCTACAAGTTCTATAATATAGAAGTGAATTACAAAATCTATATTATAAAGCAGGAGGAGAAGGTTGAAAGTTAATTTGGTTTAAATAAAATAGCGAAACCCTTTTACTTTTCTAGTTTACCCTTTAAACTAACTTTACATAGGTCGGTAATTCTTCACCTCTCTCCCCCATTAATTTATCTAATGTCATATACTTTTAGGATCACATATTCTCACTTTTAATACACACAGTGTGTATCATATAAAATAGTAATGTCACGAGGGGCAGACATAGACAAACCATCAGAAATAAGAAAGATTTAACAAGTGTAATGTCAACTGTCAATCAAAATTGTGAACGTTGCACTTACATTGCATCTCTCCTGGATGCAATTTCATCGTCAAGAAGTGGTCCAAGCTCATCTTTTGTATATCAACTTCATTTTCCATACTTTGCAAAGCTTTATCGACCTAATAATAAAACGAACAGATTTAAAATATGCACAACTTTCATGCATGTAAATGTGACAGAACATACATTTTTTGATGGCATAGCTTATAAGGCTATATTGTATTCAATCTGTTTGTTTAATTATGGATCCTTCACGCTTATTTTGTTATATCTCAAGACTCCTCCTTTTCTTCATTCACTATATAAACTAATCTGGAAGACTGAGGTTATCTCCGAAGTCCAGGCTTTTGTGTGTGGTGTGTTGCTCTAGATAGGTTTCATACCAATAGATAGTTACAGTATGGTTGACCTAATAACCTTTTTCTGGGATATTTGCATTTAATGCAAGCAGGCTCATGAAATTCAGTCTCTAACTCTCTAAGATGGCAGGATTTTGCTTGTGGTCATTCAGGTTATGTGGTTGAAGAGGAATGCTAAAGTTCAAAGTGTTACTTCAATCTAAGCATCAAATGTTAGTGCTTTAAAAGCATCACAATCTCTAAGATTCAGATGAGCCAAAAGGTTGTCCTTAATTGAGGTTTGTTTCCCTCTTTCCTAGATAGGACTATTATTTCTCTCTTCTAATTTCTTCCTTTCTATATATAAATTCCTTTCATCAAATAAAAAGCAGGAGTGACCAACCTCAGCCATTATGAGCACAAGTAGCTAACAACAAACTCAAATGGTCAAACTGCATTACCAAACATTCCATTTGACTCATAACAGCAAATTTTATGGGGCTTCCTTAAAGAACTCGAGCTCGGTATCAATGAAGACTCACAAGGCAAAAAAATGATGAATTGCTTAGATACCACTAGCTCGAACGATTATGTGACAAGGATGAAGGATGGTTAGTATGTCATTTATTATGTCACTGGAGATTTTGACATTAGTAGACCCAAGGGTCCTGAAGAGGCTGAGGGCATCTATTCTTATCTATAAAGGGAGGATTGCCAAACCATGTAGTGAGTCCACTCATTTAAAAACTCTTGAATAATTGAATCGTCTCAGTTGGATTTTAACAAATAATAAGTACTTTTTTAACAAATTATATTTATTAGTTCCAAAATTAAATAAAATTTTTGAATTTAAGATTTATAAATTAACTTAAAAAGTTAAAATGCATCTCTAATTCCGCACAATTTTATGTTTGACTTCAGCTGAAAACTTTATAGACTTGTAGTAGCTGGCTTTCCTACTTCATTGGTCAAAAGAACTAAACTGAAGATAGTCCTCACCGCAGACAATCAAAACCTATTCTCATCTTCTCTATCTTAATCCCTTCATTCTCTCTCCACTCTGAGCTTCTTCAATTCTAGATTAACAAAAAACTCTCTTCACAAAGATTTGCAATAGATTAATATTTCACAGATTAATTAATTTGCATTCAGTTTGAACAAGAAAATTATATTTACACCATTTGAAGTAAAACCAGAAACAAAATATGAAACTAAAAACCTAGGTGCTCGGGAACATACATACTCCCATCAGCATTCTCAAAGACAAGTATATTAGACAAACACACGCACAGAAATATGATGTGGAACAATTTACCAAAGAAACAAGTCAACAACTGGATATTCATCCCCCAAGTTAAAAAAAATAGTATTTCAAGTATAAAAAATTTTTGAACAAATAATTCTTATCACTCTTTATTGAACGAAACATAAAAGAAACAGTAGTTCCAAAGAACATTACAAAGTAGGCCAAATAGCCGTGCTTCCCCTCACGTCACAAAAAACATAATTTTCTCTTTCTCCCAGTGTCTATATATCAGACCCTAACATACCACATTTATAGAGCACCTAAATGCACTCCTACACTAAAAAAATTCTAATAATAAAAACCCACACAACTTCAATAAAATAAACTAGCCAACAAAGTATAATAATATCTTCAAAATGTCTTTGCAACAAAACTTTGAAATCCATCCAAATCCAGATGTCTCCATTTAGATTCCAACCACTTTCTAAACAAACTTATGTGAAAGGTGTAAAAGTTATATACACTTCCAAACTTCCTTTTCTGGACACTCCACCCTATATTTCTTTCCCAAAACAAGGGCAAAGTGGAAAGTGTGTTTTTGGCAAAGTAGCAAGTGGTAACATTAGGAGTATAATTCATACTACAAATAAAAAGAGAACTTTGAGACAGTGATTTTAAAAGTAGGCAATTTGAGACGTCCTAAAAGTGAAACTGAAATCTCATTTTGGGACGATGTACATATAATCCTTGTTCAAAATAATCTATAGAATAGAGGAAATCGACTCGCAAGCAGTCTTGCGTTGGAGACGGTCGACCATTTGCTTCATTATGAGATTCCCAAGGAGTTTATGGACAGTTGTTTTCCCGCAATGTTGCATCTATTGGTGATGACGAGATCGATGAGTGAGATGTTGCAGGATTAGCACGGGCTGGAAGTAGAAAATGAGTGGAGAAGCCTACCTTTGATGGACAATTTTGAAGGAACAGAACTACCAAAACTGCTATTTCGAAGGAAGAGGGTCTTTTGGCATCATAAGGTGTTTTGAGGATCCATAGTGCCTTTTGAGGTTTTTATGGGAGAGTTCGTTCTAGGAACTTAGAGTGACTTTTATTAAAACTATATCCTTTTGTATTACTGTGCTTGTACTTGGGAACACCACCTTTAGCGTTTCTAGTGGATTTTATTTACTTGGTAAAAAACAAGGTCACAAGGTTTTGGAACATTCAAAAAATGCATAGAAGAGACTAAGTTGGGAAGCATGCAGTAAACTTTCAAGAGAATATAATATTTCCACAGTAATACCATTTGACAACAAGAAATTGGAACGAACACATTTATATTAATCACGGCAATAAAACTTTGGTGAGCCTACTTAATGGAAAGGGTGATGGTAGGTGTCTCAAAAGTGTCTCAAATAATCATCATAACATTGGTTGGCAAATAGGATTGGCTATGCCATAAATTATCGTTAAAATATTCAATGCCATGTCATTTTTGAGACAAAAAATTTAAGACTTCTAAGGGGTCTCAAATTGTCCTAAAATTTGGAAATTATTATATTTTATACTTCCTTTACATAATCCTTTATGAAGCAAACAAGTACAGAGCTTTGGTTCTGCGTCTGAAGAAATGATAAGAGCCTAACCTTTTCATCAATCCACATCAATGAACTTAGTTGATTGATTGTTTAAGATTCGAACCACAACATCCAGTGGAGTCATCCCATCACTTGCCTCGAGTTCTCCAGAGTCCAACCTATAAATGAAACAAAAAAGAACAGTAAGTTCACTAGAAAAAGCTTTTCAAATGAGTAAATTACAAAGCAAAGAGGCAGTCACCTGATTGGCATTAACAACCTGAATAATTGATTTTATTTGCTATGTCATCTATTCCATTTCCCTTTCAATAAATTCAGCCTGCTCATACCTGAAAAAATTACATCCCCCATAAAAGATGATAATCAAATGCTCACTCCATAACATGTTTAGCACAACTATCATATGTATATATATATATAGGAAATGATTCATAGCATGTATTTGTTATGAATCAAAAATGAGCAAATAACATTCTAACCTTCCATTGCAATAATCAAGGGATATGATTTAATTATTAAACCCGTTGTCTGCTATACAACTAGCAGACTGAATAAATAAGATTACATGTCGATTATGCCCCCCATTAAGGCCTTCGCAAACAAAATTAGAATTAGACTTGGACTGTCCGCTATGTTAACTAATGTAATGTGGCTTTATCACACAAGGAAAAGAAACAAGCCTTATCACACAAGGAAACACACAAAGAAAATAAACAAGGAAAAGGCTTTATCTCTCTTATGTCAGGCCGCTAGTATTTTTATTGGATGTAATGTTTAATACAAGGAAAAGAAATGTATTATAGGCTAGAATATTTATTGGATGTAATGTTTAATAATGTATTATAGGCTAGAATATTTATTGGATGTAATGTTTAATACAAGGAAAAGGAATGTATTCCAGGACTCAAAAAGATTGAGACCTTGAAATCAAAAAAAAAACATCTAGGGAAAAAAATAAAATACAATATCTAGGTGGAGTTATATTTAGGTCCATGTTTAACTGAGGCGTCCTCTCTTTCACACATTTTGCAATTTTTCTATCTGATCTTGCAGAGCAGAATTCTCATCTTGTAGCTCATTCTTCTCGCTAGTCACCTGTTAATTGAAAAGTTCAATTATAGTATTAATAATATATAGGCTCATTGATAATCACGTTACCATGAGAGGAAAATTTATAGAATGGAAGATTGATACGTAGGGATTTGCTAAAGAAATTACGTAAAATTTTATGGTGCTCAAGTGTGTCTTTTACCATTCGAATAGCTTCACCATACAGGCTTTTCCATTGGTCTGCTCTGATACTTCTGGAAAAAGGATGCATGTATATATTATTGAGAGTCTTATTTGAAGTTGCCAGTGCATTTAATGGTGACTGAAGCTAATTGGACAATTTAATTGCAATAAAAGTGATATCTTGCAAATCGAGATTACCAAGAGCATTAGCCAGCGCAAGGAAAAGGTCATTGAGATGCTCACGCTTCATTTTCTCCCCGAGGCCTTGTTAATTCCTTTAGGAACTTTCCCCGGATTCTTCTTGCTAGAATGGGTTCTGCACGAATAACAGCTGTCAAACATCCGAGCAAGAGTTCATGATGCTTTATCAAGTCGATCTATGCTAAGATCCAAAAAATAAAACTGTTGAATTTGAAATATAATTATATATACGCATTCCCATGTTTTAGATGACAAAAACAGCAGAGACAATGGTGAAGGAGATATTATTATGTCAAAATCAGAGGGGAACAGTTTTAATTCTCTTGTTTTAACTCAATTATATTCATAATCACAAAAAAAATACTGTGAATGCTCAGATCTTAAACTGACCAAACTGTCAATTACGCAAAATAGTCTTGTGGCTAGCGTTGATATCATTAGGATATTTTGGGCAAAATACCAAACATGATGGAGTCAACAATCACCAAATCAACCAAGGGAACTAATGCTGGAGGAAATTTAGGATGCTCAATGCTTTAAGTTGGTAACGTTACATATAAACGAAAATTTGAAGAAGTTTCCTCACTCCCATACTAAACATTATCATATGCATTTGCGGTATCTCCATCATAAATGATTACTGCATGAATTGATGTCATGAGGTCAAGAAGAGTTGCAAAACTTCAATCTACATGCTAGAGAGCACAAAACTAATCCGTGCCTTTTTTAACATAAAGTCCTTTTCTTAGTAACAGAGGAAGTGGGAAAATAAGCATTCGAAATTCGATTTATTAACAGTAAAATATCTGAAGATAACAAAGATTAATGAAACAACAAATGCAAATAAATTTAGACAACATTTACAATTGCTCTACTGATATTTTTTTCTTGTCCAACTTGGGAAGTGATTTGAAAGGCACATGAATTGAGCACTACCCAAGTAAGGATACCAAAGTAATAAGCAACAATTTAAATACATAAATATGAATATTCAAATTTCAAAATCACAAAATGAAAATGTGAATAAGGGTTTCCTACTGAAGGAGCTATGCCCTAAAATAGTTGTAAGAGAAAACAAGCTTATCAAGACTTCTCAGTAGTAGATTAAAGGGTTCTCAACTAAGAGGTCAGTAATAAATTTGTGTAGGATTGTTGAAAATCCATGTGACTAAACCAAATTAGGAATTCCCAAATTGTTTCTACAGATAATGCCGCTAGTTCATATATGAATACTTACAAATAAAAAAAACACATTTACTGAATTTCTCAAATTACCTGTAGTTCTACTATTTATTTTACTGCAACAATGAAGCCGAAATAGAAAACGTGTGATCTTTATGTTCTACTCATAGTTCTAGCAATCACATGAGGAATTAGGGATCCAGTAACAGCTCAATAGTAGTATTAAATTAAGTAGATTTTGAACAATACCTTGTTAGCTATTCCAAATTAGAACAGTTTCGATGAATAACGAACTCTTTCCGTCGATAAAAAGACACTGGCGAAATCGCTCTCTATATTTCGCTCGATGAACAGAAAGGAAACTGATTAAGAAAAGATAGTTTGGGTCAGGTCAGTTCGGCCCCTAACTAGAACGGCTTGCATTTTCTATCTCAGGTCTACAATGGTCAGGTCACTTGCCAAAAAACTCAACATACTGTTATCCTTCATTAACAAACTACTTCCACTCTCTGTTATCCTTCCTTATAGATCTACAAAAACTCCCACTACCGCCACTCTCTCTCCCTTCCCCAAACTATGTAAAACCAAATCCCAAATCATTACAAGTTATATATCCCTAAATGAAACAAAAAAGAACAAGTTCACCAGAAAAAACTTTTCAAATGAGTGAATTACAAAGTAAAGAGGCAGTCACCTAGTTGTCACATTTAGCCTGAATTATTTTATTTGCTCCGTCATTTGTTCCTGTTCCCTCTCAATATATTCAGCCTGCTCATACCTGAAAAAATTACAACCCCACACCCCCCTCCCCAAAAAAATGATAATCAAATGTCATTCCGTAACATGTCTAGCCCCAACTCTCTTGTATATCTCTATCTTCAACTTTTCAAAAAAGGCTACAAGTTCTACAATATAGTAGTGAATTAAAAAATCTATATTATAAAGTGGAAGGAGAAAGGTTGAAAGTTAATTTGGTGTAAACAAAATAGTGAAGACCATTTTACTTTTATATTTTACCCTTTAAACTAACTTTACATAGGTCCCTTATTCAACTTCTTCACCTCTCCCCATTATTTATCTAATGTCATATACTTTAGGATCGCATATTCTCACTTTTAATACACACGTAGTGTGTATCATATAAACTAGTAATACATAAAGCATGAGGGCAGACAATGACAAACCATCAGAAATAAGAAGATTTAACAAGGGTATGTCTATTGTCAATCAAAATTGTAAACGTTGCACTTACATTGCATCTCTCATGGATGCAGTTTCATCGTCAAGAAGTGGTCCAAGCTCATTTTTGTATACAGGCTCAGCTTCATTTTCCATACTTTGCAGAGCCTTATCGACCTAATAAAAAAGAACAGATTTAAAATATGCACAACTTTCATGCATGTAAATGTGATAGAACATACATTTTTTGATGACAAGCTTATAATGCTATATTGTATTCAGTCTGTTTGTTTAATAGTGGATCCTTCACGCTTATTTTGTTATCTCTCAAGACTCCTCCTTCATTCACTATATAAACTAATCTGGAAGACTGAGGTTATCTTCCAAAGTCCAGGCTTTTGTGTGGTCCGTTGCTCTAGATAGGTTTCATACCAATAGATTGTTACAGTATGGTTGACCAAATAACATTCGTCCGGGATATTTGCATTTAATGCAAGCAGGCTCATGAAATTCAGTCTAACTCTAACTCTCTACGATGGCAGGATTTTGCTTGTGGTCATTCAAGTTATGTGGTTGAAGAGGAATGCTAAAGTTCAAAGCGTCACTTCAATCTAAGCATCAAATGTTAGTGCTTTAAAAGCATCGCAATCTCTAAGATTTAGATGAACCAAAAGGTTGTCCTTAATTGATGTTTGTTTCCCTCTTTCCTAGATAGGACTATTATTTCTCTTCTAATTTCTTCGTTTCCATATATAAATTCCTTTCATCAAATAAAAAGCAGGAGTGACCAACCTCGGTCATTATGACCCATATGAATTTGTGTAGGGTTGTTGAAAATCCATATGACCCAAAACCAAATTAGGAATACCCAAATTGTTTCTATAGATAATGCCGCTTGTTCATATATGAATACTTGCAAATAAAAAAAACACATTTACTGAATTTCTCAAATTACGTGTAGTTCTACTATTTATTTTACTGCAACAATGAAGCCGAAATAGAAAACATGTGATCTTTATGTTCTACTTATAGTTCTCTAGCAACCACATGAGGAATTAGGGATCCAGTAACAGCTCAATATTAGTATTAAATTAAGTAGGTTTTGAACAATTCCTGGTCAGCTATACCAAATTAGAACAGTTTCGATGAACAACGAACTCTTTCCGTCGATGAAGAGACACTGGCGAAATCTCTCTCTATATTTCGCTTGATGAACAGAGAGGAAGGAAACTGAATAAGAAAAGATAGTTTGGGTCAGGTCAGTTCGGCCCCTAACTAGAATGGCTTACATTTTCTATCCTAGGTCTACAATGGTTCGGCCCAAAAATATACATGGGGCATAATTGATCGAAATTTTTTTATTCAGTCAGCTAGTTGAACTAGCGGACAGCGTGTTTAACAATTGATATATATATATATATATATATATATATATATATATATATACCTTTCAAATAAGGCTATAGTTTCAGCAATATAGAAGTGGCGTGCCAAATAATACATAAAGCAGGAGGGATTGACAAAGACAAACCATCAGAAATAAGAATATTTGTTAAGAAAGGTAATGTCAACTGTTAATCAAAATTGGGAACTTTGCACTTGCATTGCATCTCTCGTCGATGCAGCTTCATCATCAAGGAGTAGTCCACATCTTCCCTACATACTACTATTATATCCCTACTTTACTATTATTATTTTTTTCTAATTTTCTCTAAAATCAGGTGACAAATTTATCAACAAAAATACTTTATACTTTTTTAATGTTTTAAGTACTTTCTCATTACCAAAAATAACTGGAGTAATACATAAAAGCTGCAACAAAACTAATAAGCATTTTTTCAAGCAAATCATATTTGTTAGTTTTAAAATTAAATACATATATGTTAATTCTACATTTTAAGATTCATAAATTAATCTAAAATTTTAAAATGTATTCTTAATTTCTCAGAAAGGGAGTACAATTTTATGTTAGACTTCCACTGAAAACCTTGTAGACTTGTAGTAGAAGTCTTTCCATCTTCATTGGTTGGTTGAGTGTACCCAGCCTCTTCTCCTCTTCTCTATCTTAGTCTCTTAATTCTCTCTTCGCTCTGATCTTCTTCAATCCAGAATTAACAAACAAATCTCTCTTCACAATCACAATTGCAGTCTAAATTCATTCATTCATTCGTTATGGGTACGAAAACGATCCTACTGTTTCCTCTTTAACATCTTAGATTTTAGGGTTCACCTGTTATGGTTTTACTGAATTATTGATTTCTTTGATTTCAGGTTCCGCAATGAAGACGGTTAACCATTGAATATGACGAATTTCAACCCGAGAAGGAACCGCAAAGCAGAAAATAGTTTTGTTGACGATGAAGTCGATGATGATTGGCCATGTCTTGAACGATGAAAATATAAGCGTGCTTATATATATAGCCATGGATATATATATATATATATATATAGAGAGAGAGAGACAGAGAGAGGGGGGGGGAATGAGAATCATGAGAGGATTATCGGATAAAATGAGATAAGAGGGTTGTGTGTACCTGCTGATGCTTTGGTGCTCCATGGCGATTCTACAATCTGGGAGCTGTCCAATCACAGAGAGATTTCGCCCAATTCTACAAACTTTGGTTGAAATTCCTTTCCGCCATTGCAGGAGAGTCTAAGTACAAATTTCACGATCAAGAACGGGAACATTTTTGTATATGTTCATAACATAACATAGAGAGAGAAAGAAGGAATTAACAGAAGTGAAATCAGAAAATTGAGAGGGAGAGGAGAGAGGAGGATCAATTTTGGAGAAAGAGGGAGGGAGATAGGGGCTCTCGGGAGATTCACAACTAATTACGGAGGAATTGGGGATTTCTGGTTTTCCATGTTTAAAGTTAAATCTAATTAAGGCTAAGAATCTTCTATAACGGCTAATTTTTTTCCTTATCGGATTATGAGTGATTCTGGGGCCATTGGATACGGCGACCGGGCTTGGCGACCAGTCCAATTTTTTATTTTTTATTTTTTTTAAAATGTGTTCTAAATAATTTATAAGATTTATTAGAACTGAAATTTTTATAGAAAATGGTATTTTGGATGCCATTTGGATATATGTAAAAAATATGTATTCAAATGACATCTAAAACACTTTTTTCTGTAAAAAACATTTAAAAAAAATAAAAAAATTGGCCCCGTCGCCACCCACGGTCCCCCTAGACTTTTTCATCGGATTATTCACCTGAGAAAATATTTTGTATAAATATCAAATTTGTAAAAATATTTTATTTAAAAAATCTTGAGATATTAAAACAACTCAAGAAAATATAAATCTCTTTCTTTTAAAATTAATTTTTTGGATAAATTTCACTTCATCATTTGAGAATTTAATATTTTTTCACTTAACCACCTATTTTCTAGAAAGATACACTTAAATACATGAAATTTTGAGGTGAAGTGATAATATTTATTTATGTATATATTAAAAGATAAATTACAATAAAGAATTATATTCAAATTCTTATTAGGATTATGAGTGTATCTGCTGAGTCTATTGGCTGCATATGATATATCAAATCTTGTGCAATTCATAAGATACATTAAGCAACTTATGATTTGAGCATACTCAGATTGAGATACACTTGGCCCCTCGTGCTTTTTCAAACGCAAACAAGAGTCATACGAAGTACTTATAGGATTATCATTATAATGTCCAAATCTTTTAAACATTTTCTCCACATAATGATATTGAGAAATCATATACCCATTGCAAACTTTTTTCAAATTAATTTCGAGAATAACATTTGCCTCTCCCAAATCTTTCATATCAAATTTAGTAGATAACATATTTTTAGTTTCATATACAACATCAATATTGGTTCCAAAAATAAACAAGTAATCCACATAGAGGCATACAATAACACCAGAATTCTCATTATTAAATTTGGCATATATACATCCATCTCCATCATTTATTATATATTCATTAGAAGTTATCACACTATCAAATTTATCATTCCATTGTTTAGGAGCTTGTTTAAGATCATATAAAAATTTAACTAATTTACAAACTTTTATGCTCATTGCCTAGGGAAATAAATCCCTCAGGTTGGTCCAAATAAATTTCCTCTTCTAAATCTCCATTAAGAAACACAGTCTTAACATCCATTTGATGAATTATTAAATTTTTAATAG
Source organism: Panax notoginseng (assembly GCA_016801055.1). Lineage (NCBI taxonomy): Eukaryota > Viridiplantae > Streptophyta > Magnoliopsida > Apiales > Araliaceae > Panax > Panax notoginseng. The sequence continues at coordinate 25,460,526 of CM029020.1, read as the reverse complement.
CGGCTAGAGCAATTAAAACTCTAATGGATGAGCAACCGGTGAATAAGTCTCAAAAAAAGTCTAGGTCTTGTTTTTGGTTATAACCTTTAGCAACAAGCCTAGCCTTAAATTTATCAACATGTTTTAATTTCCATTTAAAAATCCATTTACAACCAATAGTTTTAGAGCCAGGAGGAAGGTCCACCAATTTCCAAGTGTGATTAGCCATAATAGACTCAATCTCACTATTTATGACTTCTCTCCAAAAAGGAGCATCGGGAGAAGAAACAACATCTCTAAATGTTAATGCGTCATTATCCAATAAAAATGTAAAAATGTCATCTCTCAGATTAGTGGGGTTTTTAATACGCTTACTCCTCCTTGGTTCAATCTTAGATTCTTCAGTCGGAACTATATAAGAGCTCGTAGGAAGCTCAACTACACCTGGCAAATGGACCGGGCCGGGCCAAAACGGCCCGGGTTTTGGCGGGCCAAAAAATGCAAGCCCAAAGCCCGGGTTTTGGCTGGCCGGTCGGGCCGAAGGCGTTTTATGCCTATTTTTTGGGCTTAGCCCAAACGGGTCGGGCCTTCGGCGGGCCGAGCCAAAAAGGCCCGGGTTTTTGTGGGCTTAAAAAATGCGGTCCAAAGCCCGGGTTTTGGCGGGCGGGCCGCGGGCTTTGGGCCCGTTTGCCAGGTCTAAGCTCAACTAATGGTCGTTCCATTTTAGATTTCAAAGGGAAAATATTTTCAAAGAAATCAACATTTTTTAACTTAATGATTGTATTATGAACTAATACATCATTTTTTTAAACAAGAAATCTATAAGCAACACTATGTTCAACATAACCAATAAACAAGCTATCAACAGTTTTAGAATCAAATTTTCTTTTTTTGGGGTCGGGTAACATTACCTTAGCAAGTTTTAAAAGGTTTTTTAAGTTAGGTAAATGGTATTTCCAAATCTCATAAGGTGTCTTTCCAGTTTTCTTATAAATGATTATATTTTGTAGGTGACGAGCAGAAAGAAGATCTTCTCCCAACAAATTTGGTGGAGCCCCAGAACTTACTAACATAGCATTCATCATTTCTTTTAGTGTTTTATTTTTTCTTTCGGTTACCCCATTAGATTCCGGAGAATAGGGAGGTGTTACCTCATGTATAATTCCTTGTTCTTCACAATATTTACTAAGAGGTCCAGAGCTCTCCACCTCTATCGGACTTGATGTTTATCTTAGAAATTAAACAATATTAGAAATTTATCTTCATGTTTGATTGGTTGAACATCGGAATTTGAGTTGCGAGGTAGATGATGTAGGTCAACTTTGAATCAGCATGTGAAGTTGTTGTTAGCATAAGTTAGTATCTGAGATACAAAGCTGCTTATTGTTGGTATATTCCTTTTGTTAAGTGGGTATAGATTTATATTTCATATCTGGTAATAACAATGAAAAAATAACTTTTTTTTTGTTTAAAGAAAACAATGAATTGGAAACATATAATATGTTCTAGTAACTAAGGACTAGAAGAAATTTTGAGATTAGACAACAGAGAGAGTTGGTGTCTCCTGCAGACATAATAACCAACAACCATCCAGCAAAAACATAATCCTCATTCCTTACAATATTGGAAAAAGAAGTACAAACCATTACCGGTTAATGTAATTATATAAGGAATGCTAGGCAGCCTAGGTTACGTAGAACTAGAAATGGAACATATTAGACCACGAGCAATCTAGTACTCATCATCAATTTATGGTTAGAAATGAAGGTTTGGTGCTGCCGATGTGCATGACATAGCTATCCATTCTGGGAATATCATCTTAATACCGGGACACTCAAACAAGGTTTTCGTCTTAAGCTTTGAGTGAATTTACATAGTTGCCAAGAAATTTTGTTTGGCCTGTTGGTGAATGAATGTGATAGAAGTTCATCTCATGGTCTTAAGCTTTGAGTGAATTTACATAGTTGCCAAATGTGATTAGCGTAAAAAAGGAGCATCGGGAGAAGAAACAACATCTCTAAAGGTTAATGGGTCATTATCCAATAAAAGCGTAAAAAAGTCATCTCCCAGATTAGTGGGTTTTTTAGTACGTTTACTCCTCAGATTCTTCAGTCGGAACTATATAAGAGCTCGTAGGAAGCTCAAATACTGGTCGTTCCATTTTAGATTTCAAATGGAAAATATTTTCAAAGAAATCAACATTTTTTGACTCAATGATTGTATTATAATCTAATACATCACTTTTTAAAACAAGAAATATATAAGCAACACTATGTTCAGCATAACCAATAAACAAGCAATTAACAGTTTTAGAATCAATTTTTCTTTTTTAGGATTGGGTAACATTACCTTAGCAAGACACCCTCACACTTAAGGTATTTCAAGTTAGGTAAATGGTTTTCCCAAATCTCACAAGGTGTTTTTTCAGTTTTCCTATAAATGATTCTATTTTGCAGGTGACAAGCAGAGCTCCCCCCCCCCCCCCACAAATTTGGTGGAACCCCAAAACTTACTAACATAGCATTCATCATTTCTTTTAGTGTTCTATTTTTTCTTTCGGCTACCCCATTAGATTTCTGAGAATAGGGAGGTGTTACCTCATGTATAATTCCTGGTTCTTCGCAATATTTACTAAGAGGTCCAGAGTCATACTCTCCACCTCTATCGGACCTGAGTCTTTTAATCTTCTTTTCTAATTTATAATTTATTTTCAACTTCGTCCTTATAAATTAGAAATTTATCTTCAGTTTCATTTTTATTTATGAGAAGGTAAACTTTAGTACGTCTAGAATAATCATCTACAAAGGTCACATAATAATTTTTTCCACATCTAGAAGTATTTCTAGACATATCATCCAAGTCTGAATGAATTAAACTGAGAGGTTCATATTCTCTAACAAGTACCGGTTTACAAGTCTTTTTAGTAGTTTTGACTTCCACACACACTTGACATTTTTTGGTATTTGAAATTTTAATATCTTTTAAAATTCCTAAATTTTTCATCATTTTTATATAAGAGTAATTCACATGGTCTAATCTCGCATGCCAAATATCATCACATGCAACCATGTAAGCAAAAGAAGTACTAGCTTTATTATTCATGAGTTCAAGTACATTCAAATAAAATAAACCAGCATTAAGATACTATTTTCCTACAAACACCTCATTTTTAGTTAACACAACCTTATCAGATTCAAACATAACCTTAATCCCAACTTTCTCAAGTGTCCCAACAGATACGAGATTGTAGCGAATCTCAGGAATATGGAGAACATCAGTAAGAGAAATGATCTCTTTCCAGAAGTCAATTTTAAATTTACTTTCCCTTTATCCATCACTGGTGCAGGCCTCGAGTCGCCCATATAAACATGTTTGGGGTATTTGGATTTTTGATTACTTGGTGGCAGGCTGGTACCTTGGTCATTTCCTTTTAAGTTTATATCTGTATATTGTTGGGTATTCAACTTCTTCTGAACTTTAATTAGACTTGAATTTTATATTTGCAGATGAAGATGATGACTAGAACTCAAGTCTCAAGTCTTGACATTCAGTTTTCAAGAATGTTGTCTTGCGCTCCAGCTTTTACTGTGGGTTGTAGACATAAATGTATTTGATTTTTTTTGTTCTCTGTTTGTAAGGTTGTTTACATTGTGATTTTACTGCACATAAGCTTTGAGATGCACCGATAATGAGAATTGGCTCCAAATTACAATCTCTTGAGGCCCTTTCTCTCCAGGGTTCAAAAACTTGAATACACTGGAATTTGCTATACCATTGTTCTTAATTTCTTATAGCTGATATATGTTTTTGTGTGGCATTCGGCTTTGTGCTATTATTTGAGCAATAACACCAGTAGTATAATACCATCTGTAACACCAAACATTATCTAATTAACATATGAGCATTTAGTTACAACAATGTGAAGTTCGATCTTAGCCCCCAAAAATATTGCTAATTATACCTTTCCTTGTATCAATCCCCAACCCAAAAGAGAAAAAGCGAAAACATAAAACACCAATCTGATTTCATGAACTATGCATATTGATCTGGACTCATCTTCTCCATTTGGTACATCCTGTCATTGAATACGTGGAGGAGAAGATCACAAACTTGCCGGGACGATGGCCTCTCCATATGTGAAGTTTTTGTGCACTGCAGTGCTATTTCAAGCACTTGGAATGCTGCACTTTCTTCATTTGGTAAAAGCGGTTTCAGCGCTGGATCTATCAGCTCGTCTCGAGCAGATCCTTGCATCTCAATATGTGTCTCGAGCCATCTGACCATGTCCATATTCTCCCCGTAACTACCATCAGTTGGCGTCCTCCCACTCACAAGCTCTATCAGCACAATTCCCATGCTGTATACATCACTCTTCTCTGTTGCCTTCATCGAATAACCGTACTCTGAAAAACATTACCAGTTATTTGTTAGAGATTAAAACTTGTAGATATGAATTTGTACAAGAAACATGTATATAATTCATAGGAGAACCCAGTTTTCATACCTGGAGCAATGTAACCATAAGAACCTACAAAGCAAGTGTTTGATTCGATTGCAAACGATTCATAATTCTCTGTGATTGTTTTTGCAAGTCCAAAATCTCCCAAATGTGCTTCCATATTGAAATCTAGCAGAACATTGCTAGATTTTATATCCCTATGAATGATCTTTGGCACGCAATCATGATGCAGGTACTCCACTCCCTGAGCTAACCCCACCGCAATCTTTAATCTTGTCTCCCAGTCGAGGCTCTTCTTCTTCTTGACATTCAATGGTTGCTTGTGCAGCCAATCCCATAAGCTCCCATTGTCCATGTACTCGTATATCAACAAGTTTGGCCCTTCTCCTCTACTGCTGCAATATCCCAGCAACTTCACCAGATGCCTGTGTCTTATCCGCCCAAGCGTCTTTACTTCTCTAGCAAAGCTTTTATCCAGCAAAAGATCATCTTTTCTTGTTATCTTTTTAACAGCTATGGTTTCTCCTGTGAGCATTTCCGCTTTGTAGACTGTTCCTGATCCTCCTGACCCGATTATGAACTCATCACTCAGATTATCTGTCGCTTCCATAATGTCTTCCCATCTGAAATGACTATTGGTAGCACCATACTGAAAGAATGGCCGTCGTCGTGTTTTGGAGGAACTGGAAGAAGAGTAGGCGAAACTCAATTCATTGGCTCTTTTAATGGATTCGCGCTTGTATTTGAAGAACAGGGCAGCTCCAAGTAACATAAGGACAATGGCTACAATAGATGATACTGCTGAAATAGCAACTACTGATGATTGACTCAAGCCTGATTGCTGATTATTGGATTTGATGTCGTTACAATGCTCCAGAGGGCTCCCACAAAGTTGCAAGTTTCCAGTGAATGCATCGGCTGGCCAATGTGAATACCGTTTGTCTAGTTTTCCTTCAAGATTGTTGTATGAAAGATTCAGGTGGCTCAAGCTACTCATTTCACCAAGCTGGGGTGGGATTTCTCCGACAAGTTCATTCTCAGATAAGTCTAACACTTCCAGTTTAATCAGTTTTCCAATGGAAAATGGGATTTGACCTGTGAGATTGTTGTAGCTAAGGTCTAAAATGCTCTGAAGATTTTGGATTTTCCCAATCTGAATGGGTATTTCACCACTAAAGCTGTTTCTTGATAGCCGGAGTTCATAAAGCTTGCTTAATTCGCCAATAGCTGGAGGAACTGGTCCAGAAAAAAGGTTTCTGTCAAGATTTAGAACATTGATGGACCCAAGTTTACCAATTTCAAGAGGGAGAGTTCCGTTAAGCGAATTGCCATCAAGAGAAAGCACCAAAAGATTAGTGCAATTGAATAGTTCTGGTGGGAGAGGACCATAAAACTGATTATAAGAGAGCTTGAGTTCTCCCAATTCAGACAAGTTACCAAGCCAAAAGGGGATTTGCCCCGAAATGTGGTTGTTATTGAGATCAATGTGTGTCAGTTTCTTGCACATTGAAAGCTGAGGAGGTATTGATCCAGTGAGTGAATTGCCTGAAAGATCTAAAAGCCTTAGTTCTTGAATTTCTCCCAATGTCCAAGGGATTTGTCCGGTGAATTGGTTGTTCCCTAATCTCAGCCTCTCAAGAGAAGGCGATTTACCAAGTTGGAGTGGAATTTCAGCATCAAATGTATTGTTTGTGAGATCAAAAGAAAGAAAAGAATGCGAGCTACACAATGCAGCAATGCTACCATTCAATCTGTTATTCGAAAGATTTACTCTAGTCAGATTTGAAACATAGCTTAATCCAATGGGAATGTTACCTTCAAGAGAATTGTTGTAAAGCATGAGCTTTTCCAATGCCCGGAGATGCCCAAAAGTTGCAGGAATGCCACCGGAGAAACGATTGTCTGCCAAATCAAGAACATTCAGTTGATGGCAGTTGCCCAAAATGGCTGGAATTTCACCTGAAAGATCATTCTGCCTAAGATGAAGGAATCTCAGCTGCTTTAGCCTTCCAACTGTAGCAGGGATTTTGCCCGAGAAATGATTGCCAAAGAAATCAATCCACTGCAAGCTAGAGCAGTTACCAATTTCATCTGGGATTTCTCCAGATAATTGGTTGTCATAGATGTACAAAATCTCGAGATTCTTAAGCATTCCAATCTCTCTTGGCAGATTACCCTTCAAGTTGTTTTGGAACAATGCAAGTGTCTGCAGATTTGTAAGGTTTGCTACAAATGGAGAAATGGAACCAACTAAAGTATTATTGTTGAGTGTAAGATCAGTCAATTCAACAAGCTCAAAGAGTTCCAATGGTATCGATCCGTTGAGTGTATTATTCGATAAATCAAGCTGTTTGAGAGCCCTGCAATCTTTCAACTTAACCGGAATTTCACCAAAAAGTTGGTTTCCACCAAGAATCAAGTGCTCCAAACTGGTGGCATTGGAGCAAATACTTTTTGGTATTAAACCAGAAAGATTATTGCTTGACAAAACCAAGTAAACCAACTGACCCATATTGCCCAATTCATCTGGAATTTCACCAGTCAGCCTATTTGCAGATAAATCAAGATTCTGAAGATTACCCAACTTTTCCAAAGACTTTGGAATTGACCCTTCAAGCTGATTTCCAAGAAAATTCAAATAAACAAGCTGACTCAATCCCCCAAGCTCACTTGGAATTTCCGCAGACAGAGTATTATTGGCAAGATTAAGTTTTTCAAGATTCTTGAGATTACCCAATTGAGCAGGGATTGATCCTGTAAGATTATTGACAGCAGCAGTAAACACAACAAGGCTAGAACAATTCCCAAGCTCCGCCGGAATCTGACCAGTGAGCTGATTTTCCTGAAGAACCAAATTTTCAAGCCCCCTGAGTTTCCCAATTTCCGGTGGAATTGGACCAGTTAGGCTACATGAAGCTAAAGCAAGAACAACCAAGTTCTCAAGATCACCAAATGTTGCCGGAATTTCTCCGGCCAGGCCATTATCTCCGATTCGGAGGAATTGAAGATTGTAAAGTGAGCCAAGTTGAGTTGGAATGGGACCAGAGAGTTGGTTAGAGAAGAGAAACAGAGAAGTTAAAGAGGAAAGGTTAGAGAGATTAGGTGGAATGGGACCGGAGAGGTAATTGGAAGAAAGATCAAGGTGGAGCAGGTCATTTAGCCGGCCGAGCGCTGGCGAAAGTGAGCCACCGAGTGAGGAATCCGAAAGGTTTAGACTCAGTACATGGAGTGAACCATCTGCAAGGTCTCTTCCACAAGAAACACCTGTCCATGTGCAGAAATTTGAGTTCTTTTTGGACCAATCTTGCAGTACATTTTGTGGGTCGTCCACAAATGATTGTCTCACTTCCAAAAGAATTGCTAGAGTTGATTCTGACGAGTTCTTGCACAAAACATGCCCACATAAAAAGAAACCAAGAAAAACAAAAACAAGAAGATTTGGGTGAATTTGTTTTGGCAATATTGTCATTTTTTGTGTGTCAAATCAAACAAATGACAGATTCAACCAAACTAGAGATGTTTCTGATGACAAGAAAAGAATAGAAAGAACCTTAAAAAGGTTTGACTCATTGGACTGGTTTTTTTCATTTGCTCGTCAATTTGCATGGAAATAGTTGGTTTTTTTTTTGTGGGCATTAAAGAGAATTAAGAGACAAAAGTTTTGATCTTGGGTGGTGAGAAATGTGGGTTTTGAGCCGGTGCATGTAATTATGGGGATTTGGAAGATTTTTGGGTATTTGCAGAAATTTAATGGTCCCTTAAAATGGGTGAAAATTTAATGGAAACAAGAACAAATAGAGATAATGAAAGATGACCACCCAACTACTGTAATAGTACTACTGTTCCATTAAATACAGAGATGGTTAAATTGTTGCACACGGGAGATAGATACAGATATATATATATATAGAGAGAGAGAGAGAGAGAGAGTTTTAGAGAAGATACAGTGGGCTAGCAGCTAATGAATGACAAGAAAATGATAGTACTCCTTAAGAATTTTGGGTTTGGCTTGTTTTGGTGTGTGAGCTTAAAAAAGGAGTTAAAATCTTTAGGGAAGTAATCAGTTGGATTCCCAACTTCAGCCATCGAAGCAGTTTTTACAAAGTCAACTGTATCCCCATTCCCCACGTATGCCAGAGCAAGACAACAAATTTCTCTACTCCCTTGTGAGTTTATGTTACTGACACATTATTATTATGATCATGCAAATTATTATTACTACTATATAAACCTAAGTTATTTTATTTAGTTTATAGTAGTTAATGGTAATTTTTTATAGAAAATTAATATTTTCACATAAAAATTGTCATTATAAATTCTATAACGACGATTTTTACTGTCGTTATACATTTATAACGATATTTTTCATATGAAAATATCAATTTTCTTTTATTATAGTTTATAGTTTATACTAGTTAATAGTTGGACATTCTTTTGGATTGATGTTTATGGGTTTGAGCTACCAAAACTTCATGTCCTTTTGCAGGAACTTTGCTTTAAGTGGTTGCCTTTTACACTATTTAGGCAAAACAACTCATTTTGTCCCTTGGTTTCATTTTCATCCCCGTAACAACGAACAAAATGCAAAAATTCCTTCTCTTGGAAAAAGTTTATGCCCATGACGAAAGTGAATTGTATAATTAAAAATGACAAAATTAAATAGGAGTAATTTATAAGTTCCTTCTATACTAAGTAGTATCTTTTATAGGTGTTTAATGTCTACATAAATTTATCACACCACTCTACAAATTTTGCCAAACAGACTCTGTGTTTGGTTTCAGCAAAGCATTCCTACCTAATCAATAAAATTTATGCTCAAGACATTGATATTAATAGTATTTTTATTATTATTATTATTCTTTCTTGTTCTTCTAGACTGTTTGCAATTAATCTTCAACATTATCCCTCCTATAGAATACTACTAGTCACTTTCTCTAGATGTCATCAAAAAGAAAAGAGGCTTGAAAAGGTAATTAATTAATTAATTAATATTCAACTTTTGGAACTAATTAATGGAGTATCTTTCAATTGAAGATGGTCAAAATCAAACATCTCTCCTATTCCTTTATGTGCCAACAGATCCAATAATGGGTTAGAAATAATATATGTATGGAAGGAGTGTATAGTATAGTATCAACCTCTCTGCATGTAGGAAAGATATTGAATATCCTTTTAGCTTAATAAATAAATATTTTCCTGCAAGAGGTTGAGAATGTTATAGGATATTGTAAAGTTTTGATGCTTTGGTTGGATTAATTTGGTGAACCAACCCTTTATTTCTGCTCTTTACTCCATGGAAATTAAGTTTTTTTGATATATAATATAAAACTTGGATTATTTCTTCATGAAACTAAATTTTTTTTTTGCTACTAATTGTGATTGACCCTTTTTGTTTCATTTGACTAGTTCATCTAATCCCTTGTCTCTTCCCAATCACTCCTTTCATTCATAGAAGATCAATTTTAATATTTTATAGTAGTTAATTCGAGATATATTTTTAAATTCAAAAATTGGTGTGATTCATTCTATCTTTTAAAAATAATAAATCTTGTAATTAACAATATATTTTAGATAATTATATAGTCTAAAATTATGTGAATTCATATCAATTTAAATTTAAAAATATTTTAAACTGACTTCAAAAAGTCAAAATTGATAACATATTTGGAATGAAGCTATGGGGTGTGTTATACTATCGATATCTACATCCCCCTCCCCCCCCCACACCCACCCCACCCCACCCCAAAAAAATAAAAATAAATAAAGTATTACTTTGATCTTTATTTTAGTCCTAACTACATACAAACTCCCGCGTTGCGGCGGGATTATTCAAATTTTTAATAATAGATGTGTGCGTACAATTAATAAATTAAAATATAATAAAAAAATAGTATATTATTGTGCGATGATCAAATTTTATATAGAAAAATAAATGAATATATATATTTTAAATTCCGGTACTAGTAGGTAGCATCATTTTACAATCAATTAATAAAAGGGAAAGTATATATTTTTATTTTGTGAAGTAAACAATCATGCTTACTACAAAAGTTTTACTGCAAAATGTGTGAGAGAAGCTTGAATCAAGCTAAATAAACATTAACAAAATCATATTGCTCTGTCCTGCAACAAGTGCGAAGTAGGACATTGATTCCAAAAATTCTGTAAGGAAAATTAACACTTCCAAAGCCTTAATATCTTTAATCTTATCAAACCTTTAAATCTGATCAAACATACTTATTTATGTGACTTAAAATGAAGATACTAAATAATCAAATTAAGAAATAAACTCAGTTCCTTACTGTTGATATAAGAAACGTGAATAGCTCTAATCTAAACAAAAAATTTTCAATCGAAAATCAACTAAAATTTTCAATTAAACACAATTGACAACACAAATATCAGATCAATCAAACACAATTGACAACACAAATATCAGATCAATCAAATCAATTGCAAATATTATTTCGTATATCAGCAACTAAATGCAAATGCAATAATCTCAAATTTTAGCACATAATATTTAAAAATTTAGAAAATAGGCAAACCAATGAAATAATTCCACCTGCTTCTGGGTTATGTTTCACACTCCTGCATATAGCTGTAACATGTAAATAATAATGTGTGTATTTAATAGAAGAAAGACAGAGAGACAAAACGGAAAAAGAGAAAAATTGACTATCAAGAAGAAGAAGCCATGGTTGCTATTCACTTATGAGAATAAATAATTGTCTAATTAATATACGTATATATATGTATGTATATGCATGAGGATTAGGTCAGGTGATCATTAACATTATTTCAAACTCTAATTCAGTTAGAAAATTTTGTCCATATAAAATTTTGTTCATTGGTTGTTGAAGAGATTAAATTCTACTTGGTTTGTTATTATTTATCCATAATTTAAAAAAGGATATGATATAATTAAGATAATTAGTTTGTTATTATTTTTCCATAATTTTAAAAAGAATAGGATATAATTAATGTGACGCCCCCAAAATTAGGTATACATCACCCATCTTGGGTCGTCAGATACATAGTACAGAATACAAATACAACTGATTAATACAACTGTCGTGTACAATACGACAAAACATAAACTGTGAGTTTGAATACAAATATTATCTTCTAGAGAGTATTCATACTCAAAAGGAGTCCTCATTACATTTATTAACACACCATTACATAGAATAGTGAGGACTACTAACTAATACTATCATTCGGACCATCACTCCGTTCCCCGACTTGCCCCAGCTACGTTCTCATTTCCTGAAGAGAACAGTGAAAGAAAGGGTGAGCTCAACTAGCCCAGTAAGAAATATTATGACTAAGATAATGCAGAATAAATTATCATTAGCCTGCAACAATGTTAAACTGATAAAATATAATAGACATCAAGTTTAACTGCAGCGGAACAAGCAATCCATTAAAAGAGTCAAGTAGAAAATAAACTCTACTATCTTTTATGATTTAAAAGGTTTTTCAACACTGCGATCGCTGAGACTCAGCTTAATAAAATAATCCACATCATCGAATCACCCCTGCACTACGGCCAAGGATATTCGTGTATTCATTAATGGTCATGATCATGCCAACAACTGTCCATCAATGTACTACGGGCCAATGAGGACTTTTACCACATCATTTGTAACATTACGGTCATGATTATACCGAATAATCCCTGGTCATAATCATACCAAGTCCATCTATGCACTACAGGCCACAGATGACTTTTAATATTTTATAAACATGAGGATGATGACAATGATATAAGAATTCAATAAAACAAGTTCAAGAATTAATTTATCCAGGAATTAACAACGTCCAAATTGACAACATGATACTGCATTGTGGAGTAAAATTCAAGAATGCTTAGAAGAATATTTTCTTGAAAAGATACTGGATGAAACGCAACTATCAAGGATATTCCACAAATTTCATGGTGTATAGAAGTCAAAACTTAACCAACTGAGTATAATAAAGAATGGAATAACAAAAGAAATCACCATGCATGCGATAGACCGCACAGACAGGTTATTCCAACCGAATAATAAATAATGGAACCAGGTCCGGCGTAAACGCACAGACAGGATATTCCGACAGGATAATAAATAATGGAACCAGGTCTGGTGTAAAACACACAGACAGGATGTTCCAACAGAATAATAACAAGACGGACCAGGTCCGGTGTAAAACACACAGACAGGATGTTCCCAACAGAATAATAGAAGAATGTCACCAAGTATAAGGTTAGTAGACCGCGTATACGGTTATTCCAACAGAATAATAGCGAATGGAATAACAGAAGTTCTCTTCATGAATATAAAAGAAATAATATTCCCTACCTTAAAAAACTGGATATTGGAAAAGTGATGTAGCAGAATACTTTTATTCTCTCTCTCTCTTATTCTCTCTATACTTTCTCTCTCTATAGCTTGAATGAATTCGTGAAAATAATGAAGCCCTGGCCTCTATTTATAGAAAAATGAGGGTGGCTCTGGTCTTACGAAGGGTCAAATGACTCTTGGTCTTAACGAAGGGTCAAATGACTCTTTGGTAATATTGAAGGGACAATACTATTGACGAAAGTAATTACTATTGACCAAGGTAAATACTATTGACGAAGGTAATTACTATTGACCAAGGTAAATACTATTGACCAAGGTAAATAATATTGTCGAAGGTAATTACTATTGACCAAGGTAAATACTATGACGACGGTAATTACTATTGACGACGGTAATTACTATTGACGAATAGACTCTTAGATGATGACATATGGCCCCCATAAAATAACCAAACTTACCCACAACGTCTTAATTATTGATTTAATAATATAAACATATTATACAGATGATACTATGACAATAATTTAAGAGATATGATGCAGCAATTACTGTAGCAATAATTGAGTATAGCTGAGTGACTTCTCACGTAAGCATCATAATCAATACCGTGTGCTACTATGCAACCACGCGTATTACTGTATTTTTACTACGAGTAGTTCAACAGTTTTAATGGTTTTAACGGTAGCACCTCAGCCGTTATTTTTATAGAAAGATAATTCTGTCGTTTTCTCAATCCGACAATAAATCTGTTGATGGGGTCCACCAATGATTGTGCCGTCGTACGAATATTCCCCGACAAAAGAATATCTCCGACCAAAACAAATATTTTATAACAACTTGCTTACTTTGCAAAATTTATAAATATTACCCACAACTATAACCATTATATCAAATTACTCCATAATATTCAAAAATGATATTTATAGAAAATTCATCTTTATTTATAAAAGTTGGGGTCTTACATTCGAGTTAGTCAGTTCAGTGAGATCTACAATGACGAGGGACTAAAGGCCAACTTGGACCTGTTAGAGGAAGTCAGAGAAGTGGCTATGATCAAGTTAACAGCCTACCAGAGAAGAGTCGCCAAGCATTACAACAAAGGGGTAAAGCTCCGAAGATTTGAGGTGGGAGACTCGTTCTCAGAGAGGCCGAAGCGTCTACACCGCAGAACACTGGGAAGTGATGCCGAACTGGGAAGGACCGTATGAAGTGGCCGAAGTACCAAAGCCCGGGACGTATCGACTGAAGGCTTTGGATGGATCCGAAATTCAGAACACATGGCACGCAGGCAGGCTCCGAAAGTACTTTCAATAGAAACCAAGTCAGGTCCACTGGGAGTCTGTACATAACCGTTCATCATATAAAAAAGTTATTTTTTTCACAACTGATCTTCGCATTTGTCCCAATGTCACCGAAGTAAGGAGGTATGGTAGGATCGCTGGTGCCATGGCATTCGATGGCAGCAATTTATTTGATACCCCGCGTGGTAGTCAAATCCTGGATCCTATATTGTTTTTTACCAAGGGTGGTAAAATCAATGGTCACCGAAGCAAGGAGGTATGGTAGGACTCGCTGGCCATTCGATGGCAGCCAATTTATTTGATACCCCGTTGTGGTAGTCAAATCCTGGATCCTATATTGTTTTTTACCAAGGGTGGTAAAATCAATGGTCACCGAAGCAAGGAGGTATGGTAGGACTCGTTGGCCATTCGATGGCAGCCAATTTATTTGATACCGCGTGGTAGTCAAATCCTGGATCCTATATTATTTTTTACCAAGGGTGGTAAAATCAATGGTTACCGAAGCAAGGAGGTATGGTAGGACTCGTGGCCATTCGATGGCAGCCAATTATTTGATACCCCGCGTGGTAGTCAAATCCTGGATCCTATATTATTTTTTACCAAGGGTGGTAAATTCGATGGTCACGGTGTAAGGAGGTTCTGGCGGACTCGCTGGTCGTTCGATGATAGCCTCATCGGTAGGTGATCCTAGGACCTTGTCAGGCCCTTCGGGGTAGGCAAGTATCGTCATTCAGACTTCGTCGATCCCTCACGGCACCTACCTCACACTTCGGTATAACGAATAAGTATTCCTTTACTTTGTTATTATTGCCAAAATCTTTCTAAGTGTTGAGTTCGGAATGCCACGTCATTTAGCTTCATCTTATCTGTTATACGACTTGCTTAGTTGTTAATTAACAGTTTAAAGTTAAGTCCACGGAGGAGCTTGTACATTTTTCAAATTAAATCCATATTGAAGTATTGGTAAACAGTGAAAAACCGAAGTCATAAAGGATAATGCTGATATTTTATTTATAATGATGTTTACAAAGCGATAGAAGCTTTACAAAAATCCTACAGCTAGGGGAAGGAGAAACCATCTTCAGAGATCGGCTTCGTCTTCCGAAAGAGTCCAGGATGGTCGGTTCAACCTTGGCAGCGACAAGTCTTGCCTTGTCTTTGCTTCGGCATTCGTCGTATCCATCCGAGAACATCTGGATGATCTCCTCGTTCAACTCGGCAGATTCCGGTATTCTTGTTTAATTTCCTCCGAAGATCTCGGTTAAAGGAGGACCCAAATCTCTAAGAGCCCGAAGTTCACAGAGC
Source organism: Panax notoginseng (assembly GCA_016801055.1). Taxonomy (NCBI): domain Eukaryota; kingdom Viridiplantae; phylum Streptophyta; class Magnoliopsida; order Apiales; family Araliaceae; genus Panax; species Panax notoginseng. Next base: position 25,445,134 of record CM029020.1, on the reverse strand, counting down.
TCCTCTTCAAGTTTCGCCCGCTCTTTCAGATGTCTCAGATCCCTGGCCTCAGGTCATGTACTTGAACAGCCAAGCTTTATTGGTCTTCACCATCGTATCATTCTTCCCAACAAGGACCTCGTTCGGCGAACCAGATCTATGTTCGTAGTAATGGTAAGTTGGTGGTGGCCTCGGCTGTCTTCAACTTCTCTTTTAAATTATTCACGTCTTTCTGGAGGCCTTCATTATTAAGGAGAGTAGCACCATGGGCCTTCTCTCCCTTTCCAGAGCCAAAGCCAGACTGGCCTTCTCCCGCCTAGCCGCATCTTCTTCGGCTTCGGACTCTCTGTACCGGGGAAGAAGTCTCCCGAAGACAGCATTTGCCTGCAGACGGGTAAAGAAAGTCGGTTAATTAGTAGAAAGAACAGATGAAACAGATGATTTCCAATATTTCAAACTGAACAAACTCACCTTAGCCTGGTAGCTCATGCCCTCTTCGATTAGATCCCTGATCGAGCTGTTCTCGAACCGGTGGTCGTCTGTCTCCCGGACGAAGGATTCGAACAGCTGGAAGGGGAAGTTGGCATTGAACTCCGGCCATACAGTGGGAGAAGATGCAGCTTCTCGCCTGAAGGCGGAAGGGGAGGATCTTGTCGGGGAAGGCACTAATGGTTCGGGAGGCAGTGGCGGTTGATCCTCGGAAGGCTGCTTCCTTTTACGAGACAGAAGAAGAGGCTCGGTAGGGTCTTCGTGCTCGTCTTCTGAAACGTGGATCTCCGTAGGGATGATGGTAGGCGGATCGGCTGCAGGAGGAGGAACCCGAAGCTCATCGGCCGACAGAGGAGTCACCATGGTCTTCCTCTTCTTAATCCGAAGAGCTTGCATTCGCTCGTTCGCAGACATATCAATCAAACTCGCTGCGGAAGCTGACTGAAATCCTTGGGGGTTTGCCCAGATTTTCCGAACTGCCCTCTTCTTCTGGCGAGGCCGACTGGGCTCCGCAGCAAGTCTTTCCTGTGGGATGTCGGCGGGGGATGATGATGTTTTACCGAAAGGAATTCATCCAATTCCCTTCGCTCGGTCGATGTCGGTTTTATCAAAGAAAGTTTATGGTCATATAACCAGGCTTGTTTGCTCAGAGCCCGAAGCTCCACTCCTTCAGGGGAATCCTCTCGAGAATGCTCGCCATTTCTCTCACGCGCTCCTCTGGAATGTCCCCAAAGTCTGCAGAAATCCGCTCGGAAGTGGTCCATTCCGGGATAGACGGAGTTTCAGGCCCCTTCACGAAAAACCATTCTCTGTGCCATCCTTTGTTACTCGAAGGAGTATCCATCAACGGTCGCTTCTAAACTTGGCGTTGGGCTTGGGGTACTGTTTGCTCAGCGCCATGAAGCCTCGCTCCCGAGATTTCCCGGCCGTGAAGAGAGTGAAGAAGAATCAACTGTTGGAGGTATCCCCAACTCATAGCAGAACGCGATGAAGGCCAAGATGTGGATGTACGAATTCGGCACCAGTTGGGTGAACCCTACTCCGACAAATCCCAGGAGGGTAACGAGGAAGGAGTGGAGAGGGAATCTAACTCCCTTATCTAGAACAGTTACCGGCACAGTAGTCCACCCGTCCGGCCGTTGATACATCCGCTCATGCTATTCTGGAGCCCTCACTAGATGGGTGTCCGGGATCTGATACCGACTCCTGATGACCCGCAGCTCGGTTTCGGTAACGATGGATGGGGTATTGGCGTGAGGATACTGCTCTTCACTCTCGAAGAACTCGAGAGGGTTGGAGTTTGGAACCGACCCAGCAGGGTTGTGGGTAGGAGGAGTGACGGAAATTGGAACAGCAAGGATAGGGGTGGAGCTATCTGAATCTTGGGCCGCCAGTGTTACTGAGATCTTGTAGGAGAGAAAGGAATCGAGAGAAAGAGAAAGCACTGTATATCAAATTTAGATTAAGCTGGTAAAGTCGTCAAATTGGGGGAAAATAGGCTTTTATAGCGGTCTTTTCAAATTTTGCACGAAAATCGGGGGCGACTCATTAATTTGACAGTCATCATTACGAATTTGAAAGGTTACGTCCGGGTTAAGCTCCAAATATTTAGCCTTTTGGATTTTCCTTTTGGGCCTATGCCAACCCTGTTGGGTCTCATGACATCTAGGGCCGCTTGTAGTTCTTCATTAAATATTCTATTTAACAAAAAACTAGGGGGCAATGTTGGGGCATGATATTTCTTTCATTGGGCCAGACCGATTGGGCCCATCCATTTAATTAGCCTAGTGGACCTTTACTATTAAGTCTTATAGTCATTGGGCTTAACATTTATATTACTTTTATTGTATCTCCTTAATAATGGGCTGGATCAAACGACCGGTCCATAAAATCTTTTAGTATCTAAGACTTTGACTGGTAATGATGAAAGGGGAGAGCAGTTGACCAAAAGTCTGCAGATCATTAATGTGGATGGGATTTTATCCGGCCGGCGGCAGAAATAGTAGAAAAGATGTGACAACCTGCATGCACACGGCTGAGACCATAGAGAATCAGGGGGCTGTGTCAGATCGTGGTTGGTGGCACAAAAACCGAGTATGAGAGTATAACCTAGCAAGGGGGTCTCCTAACAAAAGGTACGCATACACTTTCTATCTAGCTCAACACACTAGACATTTTGACATCCTCCATTGTTAAACCTTGAACACCTGTATTGACTCTCACGCCGGAGCTATCCCCCGACAGTCCAGCCGTCAAGCTTTTGGTGTTGATCGTGTTTTCTGTGCAGGATTAGGACGTCTTACGTGATTGGGACGTCTTCAAATATCTTGGCGTTAACACTAGGCATTAGGCAATTAATTTAGCCCGGCCATACCATGCCAGTGACCACCATGCATAAAATATATGATCTCGACAGTACCCATAGCACCGGATTTCAAAGACAAATGTAACTTTTATTACAACAAAATTAATAAATCATCATTATACAATTAGCAAACGATTCACACTTAATTTGGTAATCACCATTACGAGGAAAAAGAAAATGAAAAAAAAATGCAAAATTACAAAAACCTTCAAATTAAATAACCACATGCATGCTTAGTTAGTTCACAAAACGGCAATCCTTCCTAATCTCACCGTTTGTGCCTGTGAGGACCTCAATGGAGCCCATGCGGACCATAGCACCCGCAAACTTAGCCGCCCAGGCTGAACCATATTTAGCATTGTTCACCACAATTTTAGCCGTTAAGGGGCTGCTAAATAATGTTTGATCTGAAGTTAATAACCCGTTGCGGTACGTCAATCCCGTATAGTATTTGTTGTCCAAATAGTTAGGCGTTAGAACATCAAGATTCACAGTCGGACTAGGCCCAGAATTACCATTGTTTGGGTTGGGACACTTGTTCTTCAAGTATGCAGCATATTTTCGGTCTATAGAGGGGTCTTGTGGGTGTGTTTTGTTAAAGGCGTAGAGACGGTTTGAGAAGGAAGAGCAACGGGAGATACCAATGGAGTGTGCACCTGATAGTGTCACCATCTCATCTAGTGACAACCCTTTTCGGGCGAAGTTTTGTTGCAGTTGATTAGCATTGAAGGAAGGTGGAGGGAGATTTTGTGCAACTTCACTGCTCAAAGAAACACCCCCATCGCGACGTCCAGCCGGAACATCATAGTTTATTCTTCCTACCTGTCGCGAGCAGCGAAGGCAAGTATGTCTGCGCACGACACGGTATTAGGGCATATAAACTCTAGTAGGGCTTTGGCCTCATTAATCACCTCAAAACCTCGAAGGCTAGGGTTGTTGGCCGGATGAATTTTCTCAGGAGTTGGTTTTCCTTGTACCGAATCTAATAGAACAGAAGCATCACAACCCTTAAACATTATTAAGAATAAAAAAACAAACGTTAATTATAATTTAAATTAAGTGCAGTAATTGTATTTTAAAGGTGAGAAAATAAATAATATTTTATACTACTAATTTTCAATGCACGTGACGTGATATATACAGTTGTGTATCGTATCAGAAATTAAGAATATTTGTTCGATCAGTACGTACTAAAATATTTAATTAGTACTTTATTCGTACCCTCACAAAGCAATCATGGAAATGAATTCGAATGAGGCCAGCAGCAATGCTAGGATTCATAGACACTGCTTTGTTCACAGCAATCCTCACAATAGTCTCGGCAGCTGGACAACTTGTACCATAATATCCGATCTTTAGCTTCGGCGAGGCTCCCATAGTATGAGAGAAAATCAAACAAGAGAGTAACGCAAGTACCCGGAACTTTGAGCTGCTTGAATTCATTGTATGAAATAGAAAAATGTGTCACTAGCAGATTAATTTGTTATATACTTCTATATATATATATATATATATATATATATATATATATATATAGTGTATGCTGCTCGAGTAAAAACTTTTTTTTTTTAATAATTAACTTGTGTACGTATATCAGTAATTTGAAATTAGTCTTTCTTTTTTTTCAAAAAAAGAAAAAAGAAAAAAAGAATCGAAACGTGTGAAGCTGTAACCAGAAGTTGAGGTACGTTGTTAGGAGTAGCACCAGTGAGAAGAGATAAATTATTAAAACCTAGCTAGCAGCTAGCTACACTCTGTCTTTCCTTTAATATATAGGAGTATATATTGTATGTTTAGCATTATTTGCTGCTATTATATAATTTCTAAATTAGGGAAGTTATTTGTTTATATTGGCATTCATCAAATTAATGTCAGGTTTGTGTGAAGGGCCGGTTGGTTTTAGAAATTTTCAGTTATGAAGAAATCTATTGAATGATAGGAGGAGACCATGCCACTAAGTTTAAACAAATAAAATTAATTGTACCGTACGTCGTGCCTGCAATGGCACTTCTTCTGTTCTTCATCAAAAGAACGTTGTACAATAATTAATTTACAATGTTATGACTCAATCATTTATTTTTATGCAATTACTTGTTTACTAAATGTATGCAAAAAAATTTATAAAAATAAAGTGTCAGTGTGTGTGCTAAATCAGTACTATGTGTATATCAACGTAATTTTTGGTATTTTTATATAATTTTTTCTCATGTAAAAATATATAATTATGTGAAAATATCAAATATATATATATATATATATAAAAATATCAATTTCCTATATCAAAACTTCTGTCCCGGCCCGAGTACATAGTTTTTTCTCATTTCTGATATTGTACGTCTATTCAAAAGTTATTGACAACAAAGAAAGTTCAATAATGGTGAAAAACCTTCAATAACTATATATCGCTCGCTTTTGTAACAAATTTCTGTTTTGAGTATTCTTCTTCTATTTTGTCGGGGCCGATCAAATTTGAAATAAATAAATTCTCTCAAAAAAATAAAAATATAATAAAATAAATTTCAAAATTAAATAATATCCAAATATTATTTACAATAATAATTTTTGAGACTTCTTTACTTAAAATTGTTGTATGATAGTCTCATTTTTATTAGTTACAAAAATTCACAATCAAGTACAAAAAATCTCAAATCAATCACTAAATTTATGAAATTATAAATAAAAAAAATACAACATATAACTAGTGGGAAGAATTAGGCCAAGTAACCGGACAAGAAACGGAGAGATAAAGAGTATATTGTAGTGAACTAGCTAGATACTACATCAATTTCAAAATTAGATATACGTTTTGACTTTTTAAAATCATTTTGTGAAATTCTAAAACTCAAATTGATATAAGTTCGTTCAAATTTTGAAAACAATAAAGATAATAATTAGTAGTATTTTATAGTTAGTTTACAATTGTTAGATTTGTTGTATTAAATCTAAATAACTTCATATCAATTTTGAATTTTAGGATTTCGCGAATTAATTTTAAAAAATCAAAATGTATATCTAATTTTAAAACGAAGATAGTATTTTTCAATCTAAACTTCAATTTTTTTTAATTAAATACCCTAAAATTTTACCCTCTTTTTTTTGACCCCTGAAATTTTAGTGGGGTCAAATTCCCCTGTCCCTAAATCCGTCCTGTATTTTGTTTTGTAATATTAAGTTTTTCAAATAATATATATATTTAAATTTTTATCTATAATCTTTATTGGTTTTATCAATAATAAGAATTGTTATTAAAAATTATCAAGAAAGAACATGCCGGAGATATATGTGTCATGTGCATACAAACCAATCATATTTTCTAAAAATTTAGAAATAATTTTTTTTTTTGTAAAACAGTTGGTACAACCACAACTTATTTAAGAAATATGTGGAACATTATAATGAGGGAGGGGGAGGGAACCAGAAATTTTCAATTGCTCATAACTATGCAACTATTATTCTAATTGCTTCATTATACTTTTATCTAATTTATGATGATGATGATATGTTCCCATTTTTATTATTATTGTGATATTAATTATTAATCATGTCGATCACTTGAGCATTTGATTGAAATCCAATTCTAATTCTTTATTATATATGTATATTTGTGTATAAATGAGATTTTTGTTTAACTTGTTGACATTAGATTCTATATATTAGGTTTATTTAGGGCACTTGAATATTATAATATATATATATATATATATATATATATATATATATATATATATATATATATATATTGTGAGACCCCGAATTTTATGAAATAAAAGTATTCAATTTTTCTATTTTGGTAAATGGTTAAATTGATAAAAGGTTAAAGTTAAGGGTGATATGTGAATTTTTTTTTAAAGTAAATAAGTTGTCATAAAATACATGGTCACTATTCACGAGTTACTATTCACGGATTACTATTCACCCAAATTACTATTCACTCTAATATCGTTAACTCGAGTATTTGGGACACTTTTTGTGTCGGAGTACTATTCATGAGTTACTATTCACGAATTACTATTCACGGGTTACTATTCATCTAAATTACTATTCACTCTAGTATTATTCACTCGAGTATTTGAGACACTTTTTGTGTCGGAGTTACTATTCAGGAGTTACTATTCACGAGTTACTATTCACGGGTTACTATTCACCCAAATTACTATTCACTCTAGTATTGTTCACTCGAGTATTTGGGACACTTTTTGTGTCGAAGTACTATTCACGAGTTACTATTTACGGAGAATATTCGTACGACGGTACAATCATTGGTGGACCCCACAACGGAATTATTGTCAGATTGAGAAAACGACAAAATATTTTATTAAAAATAACGGCGGAAGTTTTACCGTTGATACTGTTGAACTACTCGGTAGTAAAAGTACAGTAATACGTGTGGTTGCATAGTAGCATACGGTATTGATGCTTATGTGAGAAGTCACTCAGTTTGATTCAATTATTGTCAATTAATAATATGAATTATTTAGCGATAATGAAGTTTTGTTTTATTCGTATTATTAACGTAATAAAACAGAAATATCTTTTTATATAAAACAGAATACTTTATTAAAGTTATTCTATAAATAGAATATATTATATTCTATTGTGCATAGTGTTTTGCATAGTAAAATCTTTTTATATAAAATAGAATATTTTATTAAAGTTATTCTATAAATAGAATATATTATATTTTATTTAAAAGATTTTTCTTTAAATATGGACCGTCAGATTAAAGTAAATCAATCTGGACCGTTCATGGATTAGTTACTATGCATTCTATTTTCCTATAAATAGAAGCTCATTCCTTCATTATTTTCTTAAGAATTCACTGAACTCTAGAGAGAGAAACTATAGAGAGAAAGAAGAAGAGTATTCTGCCATTTAACTACTTCTTTATTTCAGTTCTTCTTTAAAATGGTAAGGGGTGTTATTCTTTCTTATTCATGAAGAGAACTTATGTTATTCCATTCTTTATTATTCTGTTGGAATAACCTGTATGCGTGGTTTACCCTATACTTGGTGGAATGACCTGTATATGCGGTTTACCCAATACTTGGTGATCTTCTTCTGTTATTCCATTCTTTATTATTATGTTGGAATAACCTGTTTATGCGAAGTACCGTATACTTGGTGAAATTCTTTTATTATTCCGTTCTTTACGATTCTGTCGGAATATCCTGTCGGTGTGAATTTCACCTAACCTGGTTCCATCATTTATTATTCCGCATTTATTATTCTGTCGGAATATCCTATCGGTGTGAATTTCACCTGACCTGGTTCCATATTTATTATTCCGCATTTATTATTCTGTTGGAAATAACCTGTCTGTGCGGTCTCTATCGCATGCATGGTGAATCCTTCTGTTATTTCATTCTTTATTATTCTGTTGGAATAACATGTCTATGTGGATTGCCACATGCATGGTGAATGATCCTTTATATTCATTCCTTATTAAATTGTGGAAATGATCTGTATACGTGGATTACCGCATGGCTGGTGAAAATCCATTTGCAGTTTCATATATTATTTATTATACTCATTTGGTTAAAGTTTTGATTTCTATACTCCATGAAATTAGTGGAATATCCTTGATATTTGCGCTTAATCCAGTATCTTTTCATGAAAATATTCTTCTGAGCATTCTTGACTGTTACTTTACAAAGAAGTATCATGTTGACAATTTGGATATTATTAGTTCCTAGATAAACTAATTCTTGAACTTGTTTAATTGAATTCCTATAACATTGTCATCATCCTCATGTTTATTTTATGTTAAAAGTCATCTTTGGCTTACGTGCATAGATGGACTTAGTATGATTATGACCAGAGATCATTCGGTATAATCATGAACTGTGATGTTATAAGTGGTGTGGTAAAAGTCCTCAGTGGCTTGTAATGCATTGATAGACAGTTTGTGGTATGATTATGACCAGGGATTTTTCGGTATAGTCATGATCATTGATGATTTAATGAATATCCTTGGCCCGTAATACAAGGATGATTAGAAGATGTGGTTTATTTATTAAGCTGAGTCTCAGTGATAAAAGTTGATGAAAATATTTTTAAATCATAGAAGATAGTAGGTTTTATTCTCTACTTGACTCTTCTAATGGATTGCTTATTCCGCTGCAGTTAAACTTGATGTCTATTGTATTTTATCAGTTTAACATTGTTGAAGACTATTGATAATTTATTTTTCATTATCTTAGTCATAATATTTCTTACTGGGCTAGTTGAGCTCACCCTTTCTTTCAATGTTCTCTTCAGAAAATGAGAATATAGCTGGGACGAGTCAGGGAAAGGAGTGATGGCCCAGAAGATAGCATTAGTAGTCCTCACCATTCTGTTAAATAGTGTGACAATAAATGTAATGAGGACACCTTGAGTATGGATATTGTCTAGATGACAATATTCCTATTAGAACTCTCAGTTTACGTATTGTCGTATGTTACACGACATTTGTATAATTAAGTTTGTATTTGTATTTTGTACCATGTATCTGACGACCCAAGATGGGTGATAAATACCTAATTTTGGGGGCGTCACAGTTGGTATCAGAGCTTAGGGATATGATCCCTGGCTGAGATGTAAGATAAGAACTAGGAGGGGAGAGACGGGAAATTCCTTCGCTAGTATGACCTACCTAAGTTTATTTGGTATTTAATTGGTCGGTCAGAGTATAGGGATAATATGTGATATGTTAATTAACCCTTGTTTTGTGGCAGTGTTTGAAAATGGCATCTAACAATGTTGAGATAAGCATTGGAGCAAAATAATATGACCATATCGCAGTACGAGGTTAAGTTTGCGGAGTTATCCTGGTTTGCATCCCATTTGGTCGATAATGAGGAGCGAATGACGCGAAAGTTTCTAAAAGGTTTGAAACCCTATATACGTCAATACCTCATTCTCATGTTTATATTTTGTTGAAAGTCATCTGTGGCCTGTAGTGCACAGATGGACTTGGTATGATTATGACCAGGGATTGTTCGGTATAATCATTATCGTAATTGAAAACACGATTATCTTTGGCACGTAGTGCATGGATAATTTGTGGTCGTGATACTAAAGAATATCCTTAGTCTGTAGTGCAGGGATGATTCGATGATGTGGATTAATTATTGAGCTGAGTCTCAGCAATGAAATATTAATTCATAGATGTGGTAAAAGTCATCTGTGGCTTACGTGCATAGATGGACTTGGTATGATTATGACCAGGGATTGTTTGGTATAATCATGACCGTAATTGAAAACACGATTATCTTTGGCACGTAGTACATGGATAATTCGTGGTCATGATACTATTAAGCTGAGTCTCAGCATTATCGATTTTACAGTTGTATATCCATGGCCTGTAGTGCGAAGATTAACTGTTGATTATTGGTTATACAGTTGTAAATCTTTAGCCGTAGTGCAAAGATGAATTTATTAGTATGATTATGAGCAGGAATTGTGATTTGGTATAACCATGATTTTTTATGTTTCAGGTGAAGATAGGTGATGTAAATTTTCTTCTTCATGGGTGCGAAAAGTAATTCAGAATCACAATTATGATTATGAGTTATTCATATGATTGTGGACAGAAATTGTTGATTGATGTTACAGGGATATGGTCACTGACGGAGATATTAGTCTAGAAGACGAGTAATATACTTCGCTAGGGTGTGACTTACCTAAGCTGAAATTGTTTACTTAATAAGTGGATAAATTGTGGTATGTCGATTAACCTTTGTTTTGAAGGTATATTCTAGAATGATATTCGAAATACAGGAGATAAGAAATGGAAAAATCATGATAGAGCGGAATTATCCGGAAAGGTACAGTTCGAAAAGAAAGTAAGGTATTCTCATCTCTTCGAATATCAGGTACGTACGTTAATTTCGAGGGCGAAATTCCATAAGGAGGGGAGATTGTGAGACCCCGAATTTTATGAAATAAAAGTATTCAATTTTTCTATTTTGGTAAATGGTTAAATTGATAAAAGGTTAAAGTTAAGGGTGATATGTGAATTTTTTTTAAAGTAAACAAGTTGTCATAAAATACATGGTCACTATTCACGAGTTACTATTTACGGATTACTATTCACCCAAATTACTATTCACTCTAATATCGTTAACTCGAGTATTTGGGACACTTTTTGTGTCGGAGTACTATTCATGAGTTACTATTCACGGGTTACTATTCATCTAAATTACTATTCACTCTAGTATTATTCACTCGAGTATTTGAGACACTTTTTGTGTCGGAGTTACTATTCAGGAGTTACTATTCACGAGTTACTATTCACGGGTTACTATTCACCCAAATTACTATTCACTCTAGTATTGTTCACTCGAGTATTTGGGACACTTTTTATGTCGAAGTACTATTCACGAGTTACTATTTACGGAGAATATTCGTACGACGGTACAATCATTGGTGGACCCCACAACGGAATTATTGTCAGATTGAGAAAACGACAAAAATATTTTATTAAAAATAACGGCGGAAGTTTTACCGTTGATACTGTTGAACTACTCGGTAGTAAAAGTACAGTAATACGTGTGGTTGCATAGTAGCATACGGTATTGATGCTTATGTGAGAAGTCACTCAGTTTGATTCAATTATTGTCAATTAATAATATGAATTATTTAGCGATAATGAAGTTTTGTTTTATTCGTATTATTAACGTAATAAAATAGAAATATCTTTTTATATAAAACAGAATACTTTATTAAAGTTATTCTATAAATAGAATATATTATATTCTATTGTGCATAGTGTTTTGCATAGTAAAATCTTTTTATATAAAATAGAATACTTTATTAAAGTTATTCTATAAATAGAATATATTATATTTTATTTAAAAGATTTTTCTTTAAATATGGACCGTCAGATTAAAGTAAATCAATCTGGACCGTTCATGGATTAGTTACTATGCATTCTATTTTCCTATAAATAGAAGCTCATTCCTTCATTATTTTCTTAAGAATTCACTGAACTCTAGAGAGAGAAACTATAGAGAGAAAGAAGAAGAGTATTCTGCCATTTAACTATTTCTTTATTTCAGTTCTTCTTTAAAATGGTAAGGGGTGTTATTCTTTCTTATTCATGAAGAGAACTTATGTTATTCCATTCTTTATTATTCTGTTGGAATAACCTGTATGCGTGGTTTACCCTATACTTGGTGGAATGACATGTATATGCGGTTTACCCAATACTTGGTGATCTTCTTCTGTTATTCCATTCTTTATTATTATGTTGGAATAACATGTTTATGCGAAGTACCGTATACTTGGTGAAATTCTTTTATTATTCCGTTCTTTACGATTCTGTCGGAATATCCTGTCGGTGTGAATTTCACCTGACCTGGTTCCATCATTTATTATTCCACATTTATTATTCTGTCGGAATATCCTATCGGTGTGAATTTCACCTGACCTGGTTCCATATTTATTATTCCGCATTTATTATTCTGTTGGAAATAACCTGTCTGTGCGGTCTCTATCGCATGCATGGTGAATCCTTCTGTTATTCCATTCTTTATTATTCTGTTGGAATAACCTGTCTATGTGGATTGCCACATGCATGGTGAATGATCCTTTATATTCATTCCTTATTAAATTGTGGAAATGATCTGTATACGTGGATTACCGCATGGCTGGTGAAAATCCATTTGCAGTTTCATATATTATTTATTATACTCATTTGGTTAAAGTTTTGATTTCTATACTCCATGAAATTAGTGGAATATCCTTGATATTTGCGCTTAATCCAGTATCTTTTCATGAAAATATTCTTCTGAGCATTCTTGACTGTTACTTTACAAAGAAGTATCATGTTGACAATTTGGATATTATTAGTTCCTAGATAAACTAATTCTTGAACTTGTTTAATTGAATTCCTATAACATTGTCATCATCCTCATGTTTATTTTATGTTAAAAGTCATCTTTGGCTTACGTGCATAGATGGACTTAGTATGATTATGACCAGAGATCATTCGGTATAATCATGAACTGTGATGTTATAAGTGGTGTGGTAAAAGTCCTCAGTGGCTTGTAATGCATTGATAGACAGTTTGTGGTATGATTATGACCAGGGATTTTTCGGTATAGTCATGATCATTGATGATTTAATGAATATCCTTGGCCCGTAATACAAGGATGATTAGAAGATGTGGTTTATTTATTAAGCTGAGTCTCAGTGATAAAAGTTGATGAAAATATTTTTAAATCATAGAAGATAGTAGGTTTTATTCTCTACTTGACTCTTCTAATAGATTGCTTATTCCGCTGCAGTTAAACTTGGTGTCTATTGTATTTTATCAGTTTAACATTGTTGAAGACTATTGATAATTTATTCTTCATTATCTTAGTCATAATATTTCTTACTGGGCTAGTTGAGCTCACCCTTTCTTTCAATGTTCTCTTCAGGAAATGAGAATATAGCTGGGACGAGTCAGAGAAATGAGTGATGGCCCAGAAGATAGCATTAGTAGTCCTCACCATTCTGTTAAATAGTGTGACAATAAATGTAATGAGGACACCTTGAGTATGGATATTGTCTAGATGACAATATTCCTATTAGAACTCTCAGTTTATGTATTGTCGTATGTTACACGACATTTGTATAATTAAGTTTGTATTTGTATTTTGTACCATGTATCTGGCGACCCAAGATGGGTGATAAATACCTAATTTTGGGGGCGTCACACACACACACACACACACACACACACACACACACACACACACACACACACACACACACACACATATATATATATATATATATATATATATATATATATATATATCCAATGAAAAAACTTTAGTCTTAAAATTAAATGTTAATTTTATTTGTTTATTAATTTATTTATTGCGTAAATATATATGTCCTTGACAAACCTTAATGTTTAATTAACATTCCATCAAGTTTTAGTGATCTTCATATATGTGACGAAAAGGAGAAAAAAATGATATATATATATATATATATATATATATATATATATATATATAATAGAAATACATAACTGTGTAAGTTTCAAATGTACACAGTCTACGATCGTAGTGTTAAATCACCCACGATCGTAGAGTAGCCACTTATTGATAGTAGAATAGTCACTTTACTACCGTAAAAACGTAGAGTGAATCCTCAGATCGTAGATTGACTACTCTACGATAGTAGACTGTGTACATTTGAAAGTCTGCACAGCTGTGTAGCTCCATTAATCCCCACACACACACATTATTAGATCAGAAAAGTTGTGATTTGGAAGAGTCCGGAAGTATGTAAAGAATAGACAGAAATAATTAAGTAATACAAATATTGCCACTCGAAGCGATTACAAAGACAAAGGTAACTTTTGTTACAAAAATACATCAACAAACAAATCAATCATCATTTTACAATTATTAAAATGATTCGACAAATACCATTTTATATCAAAAGGGCAAAAAATGAAGCAATGTAAAATATCAAACGCCTTGAGAAAAATCAAATGCATGAGATGTTAATTAGTTTGCTTAGTTCACAAAACGGCAATCCTTCCTAATCTCACCGTTTGTGCCTGTGAGGACCTCAATGGAGCCCATGTGCACCATAGCAGCCGCAAACTTAGCCGCCCAGGCTGAACCATAGTTAGCATTGTTCAACACCATCTTAGCCGTTAAGGAGCTGCTCAATAGTGTTTGATCAGAAGTTAATAACCCATTGCGGTTAGTCAATCCGGTATAGTATTTGTTGTCCAAATAGTTAGGCGTTAGAACATCAAGATTTACTGTCGTATTAGGGCCAGAATTAGCACTGTTTGGGTTGGGACACTTGTTCTTCAAGTATGCAGCATATTTTGGATCCATAGAGGGATCTTGAGGTTGTGTTTGGTTAAAGGAGTAGAGACGGTTTGAGAATGAACTGCAATGGGAGATACCAATGGAGTGTGCACCCGAAAGAGTTACCATCTCATCTAGTGACAACCCTTTTCGGGCAAAGTTTTGTTGTAGTTGGGTGGCATTGAAAGAAGGTGGAGGGAGATTTTGTGCAACTTCAGAGCTCAAAGAAATACGGCCATCACGACGTCCAGCAGGAACATCATAGTTTATTCCTCCTGCTTTGAAAGCACTGTCGCGAGCAGCAAAGGCAAGTATGTCTGAACAAGACACAGTTTTAGGGCATAGAACCTCGAGTAGAACTTTGGCCTCATTAATCACCTCAAAACCACGAAGGCTAGGGTTATTGGCTGGATGAGTTTTCTCGGGAGCTGGTTTTCCTGATACTGAATCTAATAGAACAGAAGCATCACAACCCTGAGAATAAAAAAAACACATTAGTTCTAATTTAAGTTATTTTAGTTGATCAACCATGCATGCGAGAAAAAATTACTAAAAACAAAGAAAATGATATTTCCATCACCAAACTTTCGGTTACAACACAAATGTATATAAACTTCTTAATACACATATAGAACAACTGTGTATCTGAAAATATCAGCTCTCTATATATATATATATATATATATATATATATATATATATGAGCATTTAGTTTAATTTATTCATACCCTCACAAAGCAGTCATGGAAATGCATTCGAATGAGGCCAGCTGCAATGCCTGGATTCCTTGACACTGCTTTGCTCACAGCAATCTTCACAATTGTCTCAGCCAACGGACAACTTCCCCCATAATATCCGATCTTTAACGGTAGTGAGGCGGCCATAGCAGTACTATAAGAGAAAATCAAACAAGAGAGCAACACGAGTGCCCGAAACTTTGAGCTGCTTGAATCCATCGTATGAGATAGAATAAGCAGATTTCTTATAGTTTGCTCTCAAGCTAGCACTGTAGAAAAAACTATGTTTTGATAACTTGTGTATATTTGTAAAGGAAATTGAGTATTTATAGTACAAGAAACGCGGGAGAATAATAGTAATGGATTTCCTTAATCTTTTATTTTTTATTTTTTCTTAGGGGTGTGGAAATCTAGACGTGTGAAGCTGTAATCCCTTCCGGCAAAGTTCAGCTTTGAATAATGTTTTTGCCACCATATATAATTACTAAAGGATAACCAAATATCTTGCAATTTTTCATGTAGATTTTTTATCTGTTAGTTAGGTGAATAATTATAATTGAGAATTAATATTTTAATGTTGTATCTGATACGGTGAACCAATTTTATAATCTTACCCATGATAAACATGTAATCGTAATTCGGTAGAAGGTTTCACAATACATAACTCATTACCAAATTAATTATATATTAAAACCTACCCTCTCTATTTCCTTCCTTTCTAATATTTTATAAGCTTAGAATTATTTCCTACTAAACTAGGAAAGTGATTTCATCAAAAGTTTGCTTCTTGGGAAGAGATTAATTAATTCACACAAACTTAATTTCTTGTTGTGTGAAAGTTATCCTATTGAAAGAAAATTAAGATATGTTTCTTTATTATATGAGCCGCGAGAGCCCCGGCCTGCATTAAATAAAAAAATGCTGATTAAGTTGGACAAGCATTGTGATATATATATATATATATATATATATATATATATATATATATATATGTTGTTACATAAACTATATATATTTTAATGCAATTTGCTATTTTAAAGGTATAATTTAAGCCAAAAATTCATAAAAATAAAGTAAGCAAAAAATCTATTCAAAATTTGTCTGACCTAGTATATATGTAGTTAAAGGTTATATAACACCTTGAGCTCGATCATATTCAGACTTTGGTCTAATAATACCTACCATACATGGAATTTTAACAAATTCATAGGTTAAAACATGGATCGAATCATCATTAGAAATATGGGTTAGACCTTGAACAGCCTGCCTGCCTGTGCTACTAATTAAAATACTTAAGCTCAAAGTCAATTGTTTGGCAAGTGAGCTGGCCCGACCGACACACGGGCTTTGGACCTGTGTTGATGGTTACCTACCTCTATTTCTGATTTAATAGTGGAATTATATTTCCTTTCAGATTAGACTTTTTTGTGGGTGTGGGGGTGGGGGTGGGGGTGGGGGTGGGCGTGGGGGTGAGGGAGTACTAAATTAATTAGGGAAAGGGGTTTTTGTATATGCCCTAATTTGACATTCACCAAATGTCAGTTTTTTTGTGAAGAGATTCACAGACTTTCCACTCCTCAACTACTACAAATCTATTGAAACAAATAGGATATATATGTTTCTTTTAATTTACGCCATGACAATATCAGCCATATCAATAATAATAATAATAATTGTACGATTTTTAATTAAGTCGTGCAATTGCTCTTCTTAACCAAAAGAATGTTGGACTAATAATTACTACTATCTACATTCCAAAATTAGAGATATAATTTGACTTTTGAGGTCAAACGACCGTATATTAAATTTAAAATTGATGTGAATTTATTTAATTTAGTTGATATAATTATTATAATTGTATATTACTATATAACAAAAACTATTAATTACAAAATTTATTTCGTTCTAAACTTTTATAAGTCATACTAATTTTCAAGTTTAATAAGACGTCGTTTCACTTCAAAAGTCAAATTGTATTTCTAATTTTAGAATGGAGAGAGTAGTAAATAGTACTCCCACCATCGTCCTCAAAAGGATTAACAAAGTACAATTTGCACACATTAAGAAAAATAAAAATAGAGGAAATAGAGTAAAAAAAATTTAAATTTATCCTATAAGATTATATAAAGTGATGAATACTTTTATTTTTTATATAATGAACTCTACTAAATGATATATTTACACTTTACTTTATATACTTTATTTCATCATTTTAAGGATAATTTTTTTTATACGTTTAGTCATTCTTTTGAGAATGCTGAGAGTAATATTTTTATAGAAACAACTTTGTGACGGGTGTGAATTTCAAGTTTAACTTAGCAGTTAATTTTTTATAATTCCTTCATCCCAAGTTAAAAGTCTTTTATTGTCTTTTATGGTTAAATTGTTTATTTTTAAAGTCAATAATTAAACTTATATATTTAGATATTTAGGATTTTAAAAAGATAAACATTGAGATTAATACTAAACATTGAAATTAATTGTATGCAAAAAAGGCCAATTTGGTAATTTGAGACGGAGAGAGTATAATATTTTGACGCCCATTGTGTTCCGTAGTCTTATGTCTCGCACCGGAGAGAGGGTTAGCAAAATAATAATAATAATAATAATAATAATAAAATAGCAATCGTAAATTAAGTATAGTATACTAATAATTATTATATTTATTGTTTTAAAAATTTGAATAAAATTATGTTAATTTTGAATTTAAAATTTTTATAAATTAATTTTAAAAAATTAAAATATTTTTCTAATATTAAAACAGATGTAGTATTAAATTTTCATATAAAACATATTGAGAAATTAATGTAGAAATGTGTCATATGCAAAGTAAATAAAAAGTAAAATACTGATTTACAAAAAGGGGAAGGAAAAAAAAACACAAAAAACTCTGAGCTTTGGTTGGAGTTCTGTACCGGTGCGCAACTTGAACCGGGTTTGAGCCCCATACGAGCCTCAACGAGAGGGAGAATGGGAAGTCGGTGCAAGTTCTGGCTCCCAAAGAAGAAGAGATTTTGTGCAAATATCCCTCTCGGCACTTCCCCGTAAGATTTCTTCCGCTTTCTTTCTCTTCTCACGCAATCGACATAACTAATTATGATATTTCGATTTCTAATCGAATGCATATTAGGTTTTGCGGGAATCACACAACGAGGTCCAATGACCAGTGGATTACATGCCCAATCGATCCTTCTCAGTAAAGTTTCTTCCTTCAGTTAATCAGTATTTTACTCTTTTTTTTTTAATTTCTTATTAAGATGAATTCTGTTCTTGTTTTTACGCATTTTGATAGCTCTGTACTTGAAGAAAATCTTGAGGGTCACCTTAAAAAATGTCCATTACTGAAACATGTTCAGTCCCTGTCACTCCATCCTTTTTACCAAAAGGGGATCAATGGCGGCAAAGAAGATGAAGTTGTAGTAGTTGAGGAAGAAGATAAGTCTTCTTCATGTTCATTAGATAATATTATCACCTCGGAAATGAAGAGGAAGGCTGTATATGCTATGGGTGTACCTCAGTTGTCCGAATTACTCAGTAAAATCAAGTCCATTCATGCATCAATTTGTAATGATATCCAAGACTCACATAAGATTCCTGAAAGTTGTGGTGTTTGGATCAATCACGAAGTTGACAAGTATTTTTTTTACATTTTGGATTAGAATTCTTCTGTACTTCTTGTTACATTTTTTTGTACTGTTTCTATATGTATTGTTTTTCGAATTGTTGTGTTGTTTTTAGGAAGTTGCCATTTCAAGAAAAACATGTATTGCAGCAGGCCTCAATTCTTGGAAACTTGGAAGAATTTGGTGTTTTGAAGTCTTCTGGTGCGGGTACAGTAAAAGAACAATTGGACAATAACGGGTCATCTGTGGATGATAATGATATCCCTGCGGTTGTTGAATTTGGTGCTGGGAGGGGATACTTAACACAAATGCTTGCAGACTGTTATGGGATCAATAAAGTGATTTTGGTCGAGAGAAAGTCGTACAAACTTAAGGTTTGTGGATTTTAACTCAAAATTATTGTACATCATGTTCAAATATTCTTGTGGTTGTTATATTTTGTGGTTTTATTTTGATATCTTCAAAGATTGAGTTTTTGTTGTTGGTTTGTTAAACCATAGCTTTTAATAATCTAAGAGGATCCAGCATATGACATGAACAAAAGTAGCTCACTCTACTTAATGATCTGTGCTTGATTTAAATGTTCATGACCTGATAATGTGACTTTTAGGCTGATCGGAGCTTGCGGCAGAAAGACAGCTTGACACTAGAGCGGTTGAGAATTGATAGTAAGGTTTTCCAAAATCCTATTGTTCAGAAAAATAATTTAATTGTTCTGTTATGTATCTTCCATCTTTCTTTTATAATCCACACCTCTTCCCATGCCTGTTAGCTACACTGGGGACAGGGACGGGGGTGGAGTTACTAAGGGGCCGATGGTCTGGGTGTCCCATAAATTTTTGGATTTCTTCAAAGCTTGTAAAAATATTGTTACTTCAGCCCCCAAAGATTTATGAAAAAGGTAAAGTTTGTGCGAGTGTGTACTCTGTGTGTGCGTCAGAAAAATGAGAACTGCTATTCCAAACTTTAAAGAGTACATGTCTTAAGATTTATCACTTGGTATGTGTGTGGTTGTCTGTCTCAAATCAACTGTCCATCCAAGGAAAAATGAAAGGATAAGTGCTTAGTATGGTGGGTGAGAATGAAGCAATATAGCTGTTTACTTGGTTTATTATTGGTTAGGGTTAGCTTTACCTCTTGTTTCGATTCTAGTAATGAATAAGTCGACCTTTATTTGTGAACACAATCATTCAAGTTCATTCACTAACCAAATAAGAGCTTCAGCAAGAGATTATACATGTCAAATTTTTTGCTGTTACTGTGGACCTTTAGTAGGTGCAAGTGTTCATCCTAAATAATCTCAGTGGACAGTCCAACGGAAAGGTTGATCTTGCTTTAATAGCTAATGTGAGAACACGTATACTGAAAAGTTTGCTGGTGCTACTTCCATGTTTTCTGCCAACTGCCTATATAAGTATATAGTTACATCATAAATCATGAATACCTTGCAACTTTACTCCATTGTGACACCCTCAGTAAGGAACTTATCTTTACGTGCTTTGAGTAATGTTTCTTCTTCAAAGATGTTTTATAATGAGGTGAACTTATTTGCCCCTACATTACTTGAATACTTCCTATAAGCTGAGCGTGGAATCCAATTCACACCGCCTTTGAATTTATACTCATAGTCATACTTGTTTTCCCTTAGTTTGTAACCTTTTATTTTATCAGCTGCTTTATTATGCCGTATTAACTTTTGCAGTTGAGGATTTAAACTTAAATGCTGTTGAGTCTCTTAAAGGAATTCCTTATTTGGCAATTGGTAAACATCTTTGTGGGCCTGCAACAGGTAATCAAAATATTGCATTATTTTATCTTGCTTCGAAACATTGATCTTGAATTTTCGTAATAATTTTACTCCCAACAGTTTATTATAATTTATAAAACTTTTCTTCAGATATGACCTTAAGATGTTGTCTTGGGGAACAATGTGGTCACGGTAAGGTTGCTGAGTGTGGTGCCAGTTGTTACCTGAGAGGCTTAGCATTAGCAACATGCTGCCATCATCTTTGCCAGTGGAAGCATTACATAAGTAATCTCTTTGACCTACCCCTAATAAACAAATGACAATAGAGGCAATCTATTATTGTTTGAATTTCAAGTGTCCTTGTATAGTTACTTACTAAATTTGGCTGACCTGTAGATGAGTGATATATGGCTCTTATTTAACCAGTGACAATTGAGGCAATTTGTTCTTGTTTGAATTTTAATTTCCTCGTATTGTAACTTCTGCTGAATTTGGCTGACCTGCAGATAAGCAATATATGTCAACTCTGGGGATTGCCAAGGAAGATTTCCATGCAATTACATGGTTTACCAGCTGGGCAGTAGATGCAGATCATTGTTCGGGCCTATCTGGTGTTGTTGATAGCACATCACATCTGGGGATAATGTAAACTGTTTTGCCAAAATTTGCCAAATATTTTGTTTCTTCAAATTTCCAAACAACTCAGATACTAATGGCATCTTTATTTCTTTTTCTTTCCCTTTTTATTATTTATTCTGGACAGATGGAGTGTTAAATTATTTATGTGACATCTTTTCCTTTGTTTTGGCAGTGGGAAGGAAGAATGTGGCAGGGATTTTGATATATGCGGAGTCAAAGGAATTTTGAGGAACACGAGTGCTTTACAGAGAGCAGTACTTGGCTTCATGTGCAAAGATATAATCGACGTGGGGAGATTTGTGTGGCTCAAGGAACATGGTTTAGAATCCCAACTTGTAAAGTATGTCCAAGCTAACATCTCCCCCGAAAATCATTTGCTGATTGCAAGGTACAAGAGTGTATACTAACTATAAGCCGCTGGAGGTTCTTCGTTCATATCATCGGTAGATGATACGAATTAAAAAATTTCTTAGAAATTTTTGTGGCAAAAACAAGATGATGATTGAAGATAGCCTATGAGATTACAAATTTTGCTAATTACTTGTCTCTTATTTGGAATAGACTTGGCTCAGTCATTGAATATATACATCAACTAAAAGTGTTTCTAGTCATTGCAGTCTATTGTGCGTGTTGATTTTCAGTTATGGCAGAGTACATTTATTGCTAGGCTGTTTTAAGTACTTCTTTTTAAAAGAAATTAATGGTTTTTATCCTGTATCAGTGTATGTATAGCTATCATCCAACTCAATATTAGTTAGATGAAGGCCAACCCCATTTGGCATATGAAAATTGAGAAATCCTCCTCCATTCATGTTAGTTAGTTTATACGATCGATATATATATATATATATATATATATATATATATATATAGAAAGGATCAAGAGTAGAACTCTTAAGTAGTAGAACTCCCTTAAATAATAGAATTGTATCAAAACGACGTAGTTTTGATAAGACGCGGTGGCATTTTTGTAAATACCATGCCACCGCGTATTTACAAAAATGCCACCGCGTCTTATCAAAACTACGTCGTTTTGATACAATTCTATTATTTAAGGGAGTTCTATTACTTAAGAGTTCTACTCTTGATCCTCTCCCATATATATATATATGTTATATTCTGACAACGGAAGAGACGGAACCCGAGCTAGCTAGCTAACTCTTAATGACAAAAACCTCCGCCCCAAAGAAGCAATTCAGTGTCATACTAAATATCCATGGTGAAAATTTTCAACTTAGCAAAACCCAATTCAGATTTCACTCTGTTAACAAATTTGAATCAAATCAACTAAAAAAGGGCTAATTATACTTAACTAGAATTTGGGTTTACAATTTACTACATCAAGTGTCTAATATGATGCAATTTAGCCTCCAATTTTCGAATTCGGCCAAAATTAGCCGGATACTCGACCCGCCCAAGAATCCGACCGTGTTTTGTGTATTTAAAATAGTTGACCGTATAAATATACGGTTTGAGTTATTTTAAAAAAGGACTATTTACCGGTCCGTTACATCAAGTACCACCATATTTATGATTCGGCCCCTAAAGAAAAAAATTAAAATTATAAATTTAATAAATTTTAGCCCTTTAAAAAAAGTAATTAATACTGTAGAAATACATTATAAAATTATAAATACAATTTGTAAAATTTAAGTTGTGATATAATTTGTAAAATTTAAGACGTAAAATTTATAATTTATGATATAATTTATAATTTGCAAGATTTAAGTTGTAAAATTTATACATACAATTTGTTAAATTATAGATACAATTTTAAAATTGATTTTTTTTTATAAATACAATATATGTATTAACTACTGTTTGTTTGAAGAATAAAACGAAAACGGACGGAAAGAAAGTGTTGTTGGATAAACTAATTAACTAATATTTGATTGAAGAATCTTTTAACTAAATAAAAACAACTCATTTTCTAAATCCAAAATACATTACATTTGAAGTCTTTTGTACCTTCTCTCAACTCACTTTTTACACACCATCTCCTCTCTCCTTCTCCTTCAATGGCGATAATCAACCTTTTTCCTACAGAAAAGTCTTTAAATTAACATAAAATTTCAGGTTATTTTCTGCTTAAGTCGATCACAGCTATTAGACAAAATCCAGGTGCTAAAATTTTCAAATTTGAAGGAATAAAATAATTTGAAGGATTAGAAAAGAGGGGAAGAGAGATAGAGAGAGGAGAGAGATCTAGAGCACATGGGTCATTTCAATTTTTATTATTTAATTAATTAAATTTTGGCCACTTTTGTTAATTGTTTAAAAGTTTAATGTAATTCGTGTTAAAAAAATAATTTGCATGTTTAAAATTTTATTGATTTTTTTGGTAATTAAGTCTTTTTTTTAATTTAAAAATAAAAAATATTATATTTGGTAATCTTTGTATTAATATTTAATTTTAATAATTTAACATATAATAATTACTTAAAAGGATTTATACAAATTTAATACATCAAATAAAAAGTATTTATACAAATTTTATACGAAACTTGATGTAGTAAATTGTGAATTTGGTGGTACATGATATAACATAAGTGTTATTAGTTCGTATTCTATACGGTCAAACCATATACAATTTTTATCTGGCCGGAAAATTAGGTATTCTGGCCAATTTTGACCGGATTCTAAAATTAGGGGCTAAATTGTATCAAATTAGACACTTGATGTAGTAAAGTATAAGCCTAAATTCTTTAGGGGCCTAATCATAAAGACGATGATACTTCATATGGTAAATTGTATTTAACTCACTAAAAAATGTAGCAGCTTTTCACTCTTTGTTAAGATTAACTATTAAGTAGAGTACAAAATTTTCTAAAGATCAAGAAGTAAAAAAAAATGAAAGAGAAGTAATTAACTGATATAAATTTCACATAAGTTTAGACGTAATTAGGTATAATTAACATCACGTACAGTGAAATCAACCAACAATTTAGACGACATTCAAGAAACACTAATAGTTTCTAAATCATGATGGAAGAACCGAAAGTTAAGGAAAGAAAACAAATAAACAAATTAATTATAAGGTATCTTGAATCATTTCAGCCAGCACCTTAACTTCTGCTTCGAATACGCAACAATCATTAACTAAAAATCCTTTGTTATAGTCATTGAAATCTTTTAGTGGAATGAAGGCAGCCCTACCCCAACTGGCCTTCGAAGCACCAAACCAGGTAGTGGCTGTGCAACAGAAATTTTAGTATATATTAATATGAATCTAATCGCTTGTTGAATATATATAAACTTGATTAATCTAATTATTAATAATGTCTAAGTTGATGATACATTCACGTACATGAATGTTTATATATTTGGTCAAATAGTCATTTTATGAACGTGGATGAGATACAAACACAATCAAGTTGAAGTGAAATAATTCTTCATATATATATATATATATATATATATATATATATATATATATATATATTATATATGCAACATAGAGAGATAAGCTTTTAATGTACAGTTTATTATCACACCAACACCAACTATATCTAGTTTTTGAAAATACTTCTATTTTTGCTATAAAAAAATCTATAGTAATTATTTAGCAAGAGAACGTACAAAATTATACACTAAAGTGTAAATTGTCAATTAGAAATGGCAATGGGACGGGGCGAGTGAGAGTTTTGCATGCATGCATGCATGCATACCCAGACCAAGTAACTGCATGCATATATATATATATATATATATATATATATATATATATATATATATATATATATAGACTTAAAAAACCAACCCTGTAGCAATTTTCATTGGAAAGAAGAAACAATCAAGCACCTTTGACTTGCACATGATTCTGATTAGTCTGGTCCTTAAGTGTGTTCGTAAATTCTGCTTTCACTTTATGAGCAAGAGTGAAATTCTGGGAATCCGCAAACACAAGAAATAGGGAAAGGTTACAACCTCTACTGCGATTATTGCCTTTTGGATAGAGCAAGAGCTTCCTGTATACTTAAACAAAAACAGAGAAATGATTAGGCATGAAATATATAGAAGATTAAGGAAGGAAGGTATATAGTCGTATATAGATGCATGCATGTAGATATATACCATTTGTAACCTCCTACAACGAATTCATCTGAGTAGCAACTCTCTTCCAACTTTGAGAATTGAAAAATCTTCCATTCATGTTTATAAGATATGTTAGTTGCTGCTGACAATGACAGAGAGTGGCCACAGCCCAAGCTCTTAATGACAAAAACCTCCACCCCAAAGAAGCAAGTGTCACTAATTAAATATCCATTGGAAGCTTCTGTGAAAATTTCAAGAGGAATGAACTTGGAAAAACCCCATATAGATTTCATTATGTCATAGCGTTTCACACTCCCTGCATACAGTGTATAATTAATGACCCCCTCAAGTATTATATACTCCCTCTCGTGAATTTTTCACGCATATTAAAAAAAAGAATGAAATGACAAAACTGCCCATAATAATGTCATTAATCATTTCCAATGTAGGTGAGATAATGATTTTCTAGCTTTTCAATTTAAAATATTTTCAATAAATAACTATTTATACTTATTGAATATGGAGAGAGAATTAGAATAAGAAAAATATGAGATATTTAATGCTTAGGGTATAATAGGAAAAATTATATATGTAAAGGTTTGATTATTAAAGGAAAGTGGACATTTAACATGAGACTACCCAAAATAGTAATAAAGACTTTTATCCTGGGACGGATCAGGGAGTATATAAGAGAATCTCCAAGATTAGTAGCAAAAAAAATTCTTCAAATTAATATTTGTTGACCTTCGTGGCAATTTGAATAGCATTATTTGCTATTCAAATTTTGGAGAATTTCTAGTGTGTGTGACTGTTGAATATTTTGAAGAATTTCTAGTCTGTGTGACTGTTAAATATTTTGGAGAATTTTTCAATATGTGTAACTGTTAAACATTATGGAGAATTTTGTTTTGTTTTAATCTATGTGACTGTTAAACAACACGGAGAGTTCATGGTTCTAACTACCTCTTAGTAATAATATAAAGATAAAGATTCAGAAATTGAAGTTGTAATACTTGTTATTAATTTTGCGTCGTTGTAGCACATTTCTGAAGTTTCAAAAGAACTCTTGGTTATTTATGATCATTGAAGTAACAAAAGCTAGCTAGTAATTATTTCTTTAAATTCGAAATTATTGATTCATTTTTATTCACTAAAATTTTTGAAGTTTCAAAAGAATTCTTGGTTATTTATATATGATCATTCAAGAAACTAATTAAAGCTGATAATTATTTTTTTAAATTCAAAATTATTAAATTATTGATTCATGTTTATTCATTGAGCTGTTTCATTTTAGTTTTATACTTGCCTAGCATATTTGATACTCTCTTTCAAAAAAGTAACATGTTGCAGGTAGAAAAAAATAATAGGGCTGGAAATGTCAAAAGCTAGAAAGTAAGATGAAGAAAAATCACAGGTTGATATCAATGATCAGATAAGAGGCGTAAGATGTAAGTTGCAATTTAAAGACGAGGTATGTAATATATTGTTTGAGTAGATTAGTTAAATTAATCAATAAAAATATTATAGAAGATATGTATACCGAAAATGTTGTAGAGAGTACGTATAAGGATTTTGGGTGTTACGAAGACTGTATTAATTATAATGATCAGTTTTTGGGTCAAATTTTAATCAATGTCGGACTTTAACCCAATAAGTTGAATGAAGATTAAGATTTGTTCCAATTCATTAAGAGGTAGTTAAGATAATTAATAGTAATTAGTACAAGACAATGTTTCTATCAAACTAGTAGTAAAATACCTTGAACTGTTAGATACTTTCCGCCTATTTGATCAAATAAAAAGAAGCTAAAAACAGCATTGACCTCACTACCAACCGGTAGACTGCTCGTCATTGCCAAGTATATGGAGATATGATCTTCAACATTTGCTCTTTTGTTTCCATTCGGAAAGAATATGATTTTCCTGTGTGAAAGTATATTATAATTAGTTCTTCTTTTGAACTCAATATAATTGAACCGAATGAAGATTATTATTATAAATTATGATATTGATATTTTTAATTTTATTGTTAGAAATTTTTATTCGATAGAGTAATTAATTTTTATTTTACTATTTAATAATTGAATCATATATTTGGTTAATATATATTATTTATATTTGTATTTGAATAATAGTGATAAACTATTATCTGGTAAGTTAATCATCAAAAAACTGTTTTCTTCTCAATATATAATCTTAGTAGTAATAAATGTTATTTAAACTCAGGTAAACTCATATTTAATCTAAGGCATAATAAAACATAGCTTTGTATAAAATTTAAACTAATTTTTATAAAAATAAAATTTAAAAATAAAAAACTTAATACTAAGGGATAAAACTATGTCATTTTATTAGTCAAGTTTGGCTAAGGCAATGCCATTGTCTATATATATATATATATATATATATATATATATATATATATATATATATATATATATATATATATATATTATTATTTTATCGTAAAACTTTAATATCTATGTTTCTAATTGTCTTATTGTACATTTTAATTAAGATAGTACGTCGGAGCCATTTTAATTAGGATAATATATGTTTAATTCCCTATATATATATTCTTCCTAATACAAAAACATACCATTTGTAACCTTCGACTTCAAAGTGGCCTGATTCATACTCTTCCATGCCATCTTCTGAAAACAGTGAGAAGGACTCGACTTTGAGCAAGTAATGTGATGGAGGAGCGTCCCTGGTTCCTCTAAGAATCCCTTCTGCATGCATGCTCATTTGTATTTAACCATGAGAAATTAATTAGCCAAATAAGTTTTGTCAATTTGAAGGATGGATTATAATCTCAAGTAAAAATGTCGTATCAAATAACATTAAAAATGACAATAAATTAATTATAAATATATTAAATAACGAGCCAATAACAAAATAAAATAATCTCTGATAATATTAATTTAATTACAAATAGTATTAGTCTATTTGTCATGTGTAAACAAAGCTACCTAAAATTGATAAGAATTAATTTAATTTAGTAGCGATAACGCGATAATATAATTGTAATGATAAACTAGAGGTTCATTATATAGAACTATCAATAGTAAATCTTTCTATGGAGCAAGAAAAAATATATGAAAAATGGGGGACTCTTCTGAACAAAGTAAGTTAAGAACCAAAATTGAAGAACAAAATATTAACAAAGTTGTGAAAAACAAACCATCGTCCTTGTTGGTCAAAGCCATGTCACAGACCGACCGCATACAAATAAACCAAAGACTGTCAAACTGACGGAAACCCTTAATTAAGATAAAACATATACTATATATATATATAGAGAGAGAGAGAGAGAGAGAGCTGCATGCGGGCGAATATTGAATTCCCGTAACACTAAAGACAGCTTTATTTCCTGGAGAAAAAAAGTGCCAACACGTAACTGAGATTCTAAGGATATATACCAAACCCAATAAAACGATTTACATCTGAACAAGTAACTGAGGTTCCTCTAAGAACAGAGCTGGTCCTCTAAGGAATAAGAATTAATTCCTTCTGTGCATGCTCTTTCATATTTAATTAACCATGAGAAATTATATAAGAGATATACGTACGTACGTACATGCCAAACTTCAGAAAGTAATTAAGTAAATTTAAATGGATTAAATTTTTATTTTTTAACTTTAGAGAGAATCGAGTAAAGGTAAGAAGTGGTGGTTAGGTTCTGCTTCTGCTTCATTTCTACTGCGCGCGCGCTTATGAATCAAATGCATGGTAAGTCTGGACTGTCTTAATTGCGAAAGTTTTATTTGTGGATACATTACATGCATGCTGAGAGGTGATCGAGGAATTGATAAAATATAATGTGTCATGGATTAAAGTGGAAGCTCTAATATACCCAACATATATATGAACGAACATGCATATACTACTCGGAAAAGAGGATTTGTCTCGACACCTGTTAAAAATCTAAAAAATTTAAAAATCAAATTAACTTGATCTTAATCATTAAGCTAAGAGGTCATTTATCAAAGTTTAATACTCCCTCCCTCCCATAATATACACGTGGCACGTGCACAAGAGTTAGCTAAATAATTGTATATACGTATATCATTAAATATAGTATTAATTATCTATAATACCGTATATCATTAAATATAGTATTAATTGTCTATAATACCATTTACCATACTTATCTCATATATATTCACTCTTATCTATAACATTTTCTCATGATTTATTCATAGAAAAACTCATTGATCTCGTTTACTCCAATTCTCTTTCTCTTAAGTCCATAACTCCATAACTAATTGAGGGGAGGAAGAGGCCAAAAAAATAGCTGAATACACGATAAACAAGAGAGGGTATCAATTAAACCTCGTCCTAAAAAAGTAGGAGTATTAATAAAACTGTAAAGCTTAAGACACAAGTAAATCACATCTATATGAGAGAGTACTCGTAAAATTTATTCCTTTTAATTTGTCTTGGTAGATTTTAAGAAAGTATTACAGATTTAGTTTTCAATATTATCACTACATTAAATACAAATTTATTTCTCTTTCATCGATCTTTTTCAATAAATTTTAGAACGATAATATTAAGATTTTATATCCATTTGAATAACTGAGACAAATTATTAATTACATTCTTTATTCTTTGTGTTTTCTTCTAAAATATTAATTAAAAAGGAACAAAAAAGGAGTAATTATTAATCTTAAATTTTGAAACATTTCAAATTGGCCTCAAAAAACCACTTAATTTTATACCTTGGGAGGGAGAAAGTGATTAAGCACGTACCATTTGTTCTAACCTCCTGCAGAAAATACAGGCAACACTACTCCACCAACTTTGAATGTAATATCCCGTAAAAAAAAAAAAAAAATAATAAAATTATTATTTTTAAAATATATTGGTTGAACTTTGTCTTTTATTTGAGTCAAATTAGTTATTTAATTTATGTGGGCAAAATATAAATAAGTGATGGATAAATTAATTTGATAAAATTTATTTGGGTCAAATTAGTTATTTAATTTATGTGAGCAAAATATTAATAAGTGATGGATAAAATAATTTGATAAAATTAGGCCTTAAAATTAATTGGATTTAATTTATATGCGAGTAATATTAAATTGTATTATAATTAAAAAAAATAGTAAAATCTCTTAATAAATAAATAAATATCTAAAACCTAATTTACTCAACATTACGTCTAACACGAATTGGTTGAGGGAAAAGAAGAGAGAAATCGGCTGAAGGAACATGAGGAATAGGAAAAAATATACTCAATTATAGATTGTTATTCGGGTAGGTGGTTCCTTTAAATTGTTTATAGCGGTTGTGATCGCATAGTAATTAAAAAGTCTATCGAGTTCAATAACAGTAAAAGAGTTCATGTAATGAAAAAGGGTAAAAAAATTATTCCGATTTCAACATCTATAGTGGGCATCATATGGAGATGAGAACTAATTTAATAATTTAGGTAATGGACGTGGATGTTGGATTTTGAATGAATATTTTATAATTAATACTATATGCCTATATATATATGTAATATGTTTATACATTCTCTCAAACATTTTGGTAAAGAATTGATAATTGTAATTTAAGTTATTATATTTGATGCATAAAAATCGCCAAATAATTACTTTAATTTTTTTTTACAAACTGAATAAGGTTATGTCCGGAGTTTGTATTAACTAGTGCATATGTATTCTACTTTCAAAAAAATTTAAAATGTAAAATTTTCAAGAGTAAATAATAATAATATTAATAGTATTATGAGTCTTGAAAAAAAGTGAAATTATTAATTAGTAATTTAATGTATATTTTATTAATTTGTATAATTAGTTCGGACCGAGAGAATTTAATGAGTCTCATATTTGGAATATAAATTTTTGATATTATATTATTCACCTCAGGTATGAATTTCATACTCATTCAGCGATATTTTTTAATTTTAGTTTACTCATTTTGCTTCTGGGTTTAAATTTAGATATTGTCTCTATACCTTGATAATAGTGGAATTTATATGATAGTTTATTTTGATCTTTGAAATCTTTTTCATACACTTGATGGACATTTGCAATCTCTAAATCCTGAAGAGTTAACAGATGCAATGGCGCTAGCAGCACAACATTATGATGAGCTCGATGAGGTAATCTTGTCATTGTTTAGTTTTATATGTACTTTTACTTTATGTTTAGCTTTGAATATTTAGTTTAACTTTACATTCAATAATACATGTTTTATTTTTTTGTTACAGTCCATTTGGACGATATTGATGCGTGAAGACATTTGTATTCTCCTCCTCTTGTTCTACATTTGAATTATTCTTTATGACATTTGTATATAAATTTTACTCGAACGTTACTTGTTTATATATATGAGCACATGCGTGGATTTTTTTTTTGTATTCGACTGAAATTTAACATTCTTACCTTTTGCAAAAATGAATCCCAAGACCTCATGCACCCAAAGTCTTATGAGTAGTTTTTTTATACCATGGAGTCATGAGGGGCTTGGTGACATTTATATTATTGTGTTGGTTTTATTTGTATATATGGTTGGATCGATGGATTTATATGAATGTTGGTTTATTTATTGATATTGTTGTGTGTTGTGATATAAAGCAAGTACAAAACAAATACAATCGTATGTAACCGCTATTACTTTTTTTAGAGACCAAAAGCGAATAATTATTTTTCACCGCTACTACCATATCACGCTAAAAGTTGACTCAGCCTGACACAAATTAATTAGCGACCGTAGCCGTCGCTATTAGCGACCGTTGATAATTCGGTCGCTAATGGTGATCGTCGATGAAAATCTAGCAATAAAAAAAACTACGACTGTTATCAGCGATCGCATTAGATTGCTACTGCGATCGCTGATAGGCGATCGTAAATAGTTTCTTTTCTTATAGTGTTTTGACTCATAATAAATTTAAAAAATGACTTGCATGTGAAAACAGGATTGCATTCAATCGTAGAATCTTCTTAATTCCTACAGTCTCCTATTCAGGAAACAAATTTGAATCTCGCCAACTAAAAAATGTAGCAGCCTTTCATTCTTGCCTAGGATTAGCTATTAAGTAGAGTACAATATTTTCTCAAGATCAAGAAGTGAAAAAAAATGAAAGAGAAGGAACTAATATCAGTTTCACATATTAGATGTAATAATTAGGTAATAAACATCACGTACAGTGAAACCAACAATTTAGATTATAATTCAAGAAACACTAGTAAATCAAGCGATAACCGATAATGGAGAAAACAAATAAACAAATTACAAGGTATCTTGAATAATTTCAGCCAGCAGCTTAACTTCTGCTTCAACTACGCAACAATCATTAACCAAAAATCCTTTGTTATAGTCATTGAAATCTTTTAGTGGAATGAAGGCAGTCCGACCCCAATTTGTGATCGAAGCACCAAACCAGGTAGTGGCTGCAATAGAAATTTTAGTATTAATATGAATTTAATCGCTTGTTGAATATATATACTAGATTAATCTAATTAATATAAGTACATCATGATACATGTATGTACATAAATATATTTACAAGATTCTGGTCAGTCAAATAATCATTTTATGCAAGTGGATGATATACAAACAGAATCAAGTTGAAGTGAAATAATTCAATATAAAGAGATTTTAATGTTTATTATCTAGTTTTTGAAAGTACATCTATTTTTACTATGGTAATTATTTAGCAAGAGAACGTACAAAAATACACACTAAAGTACTGTAAATTGTCAATTAGAAATGAGGAGAGGACGGGGCGGGTGAGAGTTTTGCATGCATGCATACCCAGACCAATTATAAACTATAGAGAGAGAGAGAGAGAGAGACCTAAAAAAACAACCCTGTAGCAATTTTCATTGAAAAAACGAAACAATCAAGCACCTTTGTTTTGCACATGATCATTAGTAGTCTGGTCCTTAAGTGTGATCGTAAATTCTGGTTTCACTTTATGAGCAAGAGTGAAATTATCTGAATCCGCAAACACAAGATATAGGGAAAGGTTGTAACCTATATTGCGATTATTGCCTTTTGGATAGAGCAAGAGCTTCCTGTATAACAAACAGTGAAGAAAATATTTCTTTTTTCTTACTTGAACAAAAACAGAGAATAGAAGATTAAGGTAGGTATATATAGTAGATGCATGTACAACGAATACATCTGAGTTGCAACTCTCTACCAACTTTGAGAATTGAGAAATCTTCCATTCATGTTTATAAGATATGTTAGTACTTAATGCTGACAATGATATAGATTCGCCAGCTGAATCCAGCGAGCTCTTAATAATGACAAAAACCTCCACCCCAAAGAAGCAAGCGTCACTAACTAAATATCCATTTGAAGCTTCTGTGAATTTCTTGAGAGGAATGAACTTGGAAAAACCCCATTTAGATTTCATCCCGTCAAAGCGTCTCGAACTCCCTGCAGCATATATACATGATACAACGCATAATGTAATTAAGTACCTGGGCATGCAGACCCCTCCCCCCCTCCCCTCATGTATATATAATTAAATGACACCTAAAATAAAACACATGCATAATTTAAGTACCTGGAAAATTAAATTCCTCAAGTATATATAAATGACAACGTAGGATACTGTGTCATACTAAAGAAACATTGACGTGGGCTGTAAGGCCACATGAATACTAAATGTGGAGGACCCCAGCTCAAATGCCAGATGTTATGTTAAAGCATCCACTTCAAACAATTAGCGGTAATTAGCGCAAAATACATAGCGAGTTTTCGGGTCAAATGTTAACCCGATTTGAATGAAAAATTAAGATTTATTACAATTCTTCAAGTGTTGACACAAGCTAGGTAGTACTTAAGATAATTAATTAGTACAAGACAAAGTTTCTATTGAACTATTAATTATAATACTTGTACCTTGAACTGCTAGGTACTTCCCCCGAATTTGATCAAATATAAAGAATCTGTAAACAGCATTGACCTCACTGCCAGCAGAGAGACTGCTCGCCATTGCCAAGTATATGGAGATATGATCTTGAACATTTTCGCTATTGTTTCCATTCGGAAAGAATATGATTTTCCTGCATGTGCACGTGGATTCAAATCAAGTGGCAGGCCAAATTTTATTAATGTGCTATGAAGAACAAATTTTATCGTTTTCACGAGTGCTTAGTTCATGGATAGGAATATATACCCATTAAAGATTGTGATCCATAACACCCAAACATTGTGAATTGGGAGTATTTCACTTCTTCATCTTCAAATGTTCCATAAAATTATTAACATGAGCGTACGTAACTTGAGAGAGTGAGGAAAAGTTATAAATAAATCGAAAGTGATGCTTGTGAAAACTGAAAAGATAAGATGTGGCCAAGCGGGTGGTGATTTTTTTTTTCTTTTTACAGTTTTTTTGTCTCATTATTTTACCTATTTTAATAGAACTATCTAGATCTTACTATAAGTTGTGACCCTAAATTACACAAATTAACAATTCTTTTCTATCTCGCAACAAAATCAGCACGCACATGAGCTATAGCCTATATATATATATATATATATATATATATGTTCTTCCTAATTAATACAAAAACATATATACCATTTGTAACCTCCGGCTTCAAACTCCTTGGATTCGTACTTTTGTACACCATTTTTCGAAAAGAGTGAGAAAGACTCGACTTTGAGCAAGTAATGTGAGAGAGGAGCGTCCCTTGTTTCTCTAAGAATCCCTTCTGCATTCATGCTCATAATTTATATTTGAACCGTCAAAAATTAATTAAGACATGACAACGTGAGAGAATAAGTAAATAGTATATGAATTAAATAACAGGTTAATCACATAATTAATAAAATAGTCTCGTTAGATTACAAATATAATGTAAATGTGAAGAAAACTAGAGGAGTAAAAGGGTTCATCATTGTTTAGAACTATATATCAATAGTAAATCTTCTTTTTATGGACCAAGAAAATCTGTAAAAATGGGGGACTCTTTTTGAACAAATCTATTGAAGAACAAAGCTGTAAAAAAACTAACCACCCTTGTCGTCGTCGTCGCCGTTGGTCAAAGCCATGTCACAGACCGGATACAAGAAAACCAAAGACTGTTTAATGACGAAAACCCTAAAGGCAATACATGTATGTATAAGTATATAGATTGCTGCGGCCCAATATTGAATTGGAATACGTAACGGAGATTCTAGGGAAACCAAACGCAATAAAACCATTTACATGTCAAAAATTATTCATCTTATTTTAAGTTTAAGAATTCCCTCTATATGTAGGACATACATTTAGTTATTTATTTATTGAATTTATTTTGGAGCCACAATATTTTAATTTAAGGGTAGTATTGAAAACATTTGACAATTGTCATTTCAATAAAAACAAAGAATGAGGACGTTTAGATTAGGATGGAGCTAGGGATCGTAATAGAATATTTGACAAAAAAGTGCTTTTTAAAGAAAGTTAGATAGTATTGAGCTATACACCATTTTAAAAACTAGGGACAAATTTACATAAAATCTGTGTTGTATTGAATTTTAATTTATTTTATTTTTTTATTGGCAATTTATAGACAGACTTAATAGGGTAATGCTCAAAATCTTTTATGCCACTGCAATTCTAAAAGTTAAGTATAAACTTTTACTTTCACCAAAACTAATTTGTGCCAAAATCTGCAAAAGTGCTTTTAAAGAGTCATAGCGCTAAATAATCTTGAATATAAATTATTTAGTCTACTATACCTCCGCAAAAGAGGAAAAGAAGAAAGAAGAAGTTACTACAGGTTATATGTTAAAAATAAAACCTAATTTGAAAATTTAATAGATTTATGGAATTGGTTAATATTTTTAAATCTCAAAAATATAAAAATATATTTTTTTATACAAGTAGTAGTTTTTTGCACCATAACCAAAATATAACATCATTATATATATATATATATATATATATATATATATATATATATATATATATATATGCATTTTTTAAGTTATCATTTTCCTGAACACATGGACTCCTCAAATCAAGAAAGAAAGAAAAAACTAGCATAGCATACGTTATTATATATAATATATCGCGAAAAAGATATGGGAGATTTCTTAATTAATTATCGCAGCTTAGAACATGTTGTTGAGATGATTGTCTAGAGATAAAGTCGTCTTTTTGTTGTGTGCATGATCACTGCTTCGAGTCTACATATATATTATATATCCAACAGTAAAGTCGGCATTGGAGCTACATACATACATAGCAAAATTATTAGTAATTTAATCTTTTTCTTTCTTGATCTTTGACCCTTTCCATCAGATTCCTCATAGAATTTAAATATAATAATAATATAACCTACTCAAAAAAATAAAAATAAATAAATAAACAAAACTGCTTTACTAAAAGTCAAACACTCAAAAATTCATACTACCAAAAACATTTATTACTACCTTCGTTTCTAAAAGATTATCGTTTAAAATTTTGGCTCATAGATTAAAAAAATATTATTTATTAAGTAAAATTTATTTGAAATTTCATCACTACCCCTCTATGGGAAATTGAAAACTATTAATACAAAGAGAGAATTTCTTGGGACAATGAGAGAAAGTAAGAGTAATATATGAAAGTAAATAATTTATTTTCCTCGAAATTACTTTTAAAACGATAATCTTTTAGAAACAGATGAGTATTATGTTATCAAAAAATTCAATAGCCGTTTTCGATTATAAGTTTTTGTAGAATGTCCGCGTACGCTCTGCCAAACATGCTCTTAATAAAGTTTTCAGCTTTATGCAACAATTCTCATGGCATCATAATATATAATGCAGCAGAATTTAATAAAACCATTTGAGAAAAAGGGGTATATACATAAACATACTACCATTTGTAACCTCCGGCCTGCTTATAACTCCTTGGATTCATGTTTTTCTATGCCATTTTCCAAAAACATCGATAAAGACTCGACTTAATTTGAGCATATATATAATACAACCACCAATTATATGATTGAATTATTAAGTTTAGCAATAAAGATTAATTATTCTATCTAACAAAATAAGGGCTTGCGGGAGATAACCTCTATGGTATTTAAGTTTGACTTTATCTAAATTTTTTAATGAAATTTAACCATACAGATGAATATATCATGCAAAAATATGGAACTCTTGTGGTGGAATTATTTAAAGTAGTATACTTGGGCCGGCGAAGGATGAACAAGAATTTCAGTTGTACGTGCAGGATAAGATTGCATTGCCATTATATTCTGGCCAGAATCCAGTTAGTTTCCATATGAAGTAAAATTTCTACTTTGAATTAGAATGAAGGAGTAATTAATTAATATGCAAATTGTGGGCAAGGAAATCGCGCCTTGCTCGCTTAGGGTTTCGTGTTGGATGAGGAGGAGAGAAATCCACGAAGAATACGAAATTGATTGATTGATTGATTGTAGAGGGGAGAACGACAGGTGGGCGATTACTCCAACGACGCGTGGCAGAACCCCTAGAATCCGGAAACCGTGTTAGGGTTATCGGGATTCCAAGAGCCTTCTTCGGTTCTTCGAGTTGAGAGAGTGTTCGAATCTTGTTAGTGCTTTTAGGTGGAATCTCCAAGCCTTTAAGTCACCAAAAGGGTCCCTTTGATCTTCCAAGAGTCCAAGTCTTGAGTCCGAAGAGAAGTCCTTTTCCAAATAGAATGGAAGGGGTATTTATAGGGTATTCTGGAAAGTAGTCATGTGCAAGGCACATGCCTTCAGGGAAATTTCAGAAATACCCTTTAGTCCTTAGAGTAATGCCCATATTGCCCTGTCCTTCTAGCCACCAATCCAATCCCTCAATCAATTCCCAAAATGAGCCGCCTGCACGAGTCTTTCGCCTCGGGACACGTGGAGGCTTCTCCCGGTCTAGCACATTTATTTCTGACTTTTCCATCTTCATTCCATTAGATTATGCGAACCCTAACTTGCACATTTAATTAGGTCATGTGAACCCTAATTTTGCACATGGGCTCACATTTGCCCCCTGCGCGAGAGTCGCATTTCCAAATAGATGATCGCGCAAGAACACTTTCAGCTTTTAGACGATTCTGCGTAACTTCACTTCACGGGTCTTGAAGACCATGGTCCTAGTAAAAGGGAAACTACTCGTGAGCCAAACCCTTGAATTTGTTTATTTATTTATTTTTCCTAGAAATTGAAAACAAGAAAAATAATCAAATAGCATTCAATAAATAAAAGAAATTTTTATTATTTTGGGTATACAAAATCTTTCTTTTTTATCAAACCAAATAAAATTAAATCTTAGTTTTATTTTGGAAATAAAAATAAAATCAAAGACTGGATTTTATTTTGGAAATCAAATCTTTCTTTATTTTGAAAATGAAATCAAATATTTTGGATTTTGGAAATAAAATCAAATCTTTCCTTATTTTGAAAATGAAATCAAATAGTTTGGATTTTGGAAATAAAATCCAATCTTTCTTTATTTTAAATCCAAATCTTTATTTATTTGATAAATATATATATATATATATATATATATATATATATATATATATGAGCCATTTTCGAAAATCAGCCATTCTCTTTTGAATAAAATCAAGCTTTAATCTTATTTTTCTCTTGGGAATAAAATCAAGCTTTAATCTTATTCTTTTCGAAAAATATAAACTTTTTACTTATCTTTATTTTGGAGAAGTAAGAAGTCTCTATTCATAATCCCTCGTCGCATGTCTTGCTTCTGATTAGGTAGGTGCTACTTGCATGCATATTCCCAATAATTGAGATTTTTAAACTTCAATTGAGATTGTCTCATAATCACTAGCTAGGAGCCACGAATTGAGCATACGTATTTTCATCACAATTGGAGCCACGTCTCACCATCAAGAACATCTCTGCGGTATCTAACACCAGGTCATTGTAGCCTCTTCTGTCTTCCGAAGCTATAATTCTCACGGTGAAGGATCAGTCATTCATCCCAAGTAATTGATTCGATAGAGCAACACGATCTCAAAAGTATGAGGGAATAATCCATATGTGTTCGAGCCCAATAGGGCCAAACCTTAGCCCCTGTTCTTCTTTTTTCATTTTTTTTAAGGAGACAACCCCCCTAGGTGGAGGCGGAACCCTATAGGGCGCCGAGGCTTAGGGGGCCGAACCTTTTTTTTTCATTTTTTTTTTGTTGAAGGAGCAGCCCCTAGGTGGTGGCCGAACCCTATAGGAGCCGAACCCTATAGGGCGCCGAATCCTAGGGCCGAACCTGATTTTTTTTATTTTTTTTTTGAAGAAGGAGCAGCCCCTAGGTGGTGGCCGAACCCTATAGGGCGCCGAATCCTAGGGCCGAACCTATTTTTTTTTTTTTTTTTTGAAGAAGGAGCAGCCCCTAGGTGGTGGCCGAACCCTATAGGAGCCGAACCCTATAGGGCGCCGAACCCTAGGGCTGAACCTTAATTTTTTTATTTTTTTTTTTGAAGGGAAGGCCCCCTAGGTGGTGGCCGAACCCTAGGAGGGCGCCGAATCCTAGGGGCCAAATCTTAGCCATTTTTTCGACGCCAACACTAAAGGAGAAAGAAAACTGATATGCTTGCTTGCGGCGAATCCACTCCAGATGGCCAAGCCCCTAGGGGGCGAACCCTAGGGAGCCGAACCCTAGGGGGTGAACCCTAACTCTTTCTGACATTGTTTCATCTTCTTTTCAGGTGTTTTGAAACTTTACTCTCGGATATTCCTCCTTGGCATGGTGAGCATTTCGAGCTCAAGCACTTTATTTGACGTCCCTTCCTTGCTTCTTTAGATCCCTTATGCTGAACTCTCTTTTTTTTTTCTTGCAGGCCCTCCCTGTTGAACATTCTGCAGACTTGGGAATAACCAAGGAGGCCCCGTTTCTCAATGATTGGGAAAGGGTTCCCCTCCTTTAGTCTTTTCGTCGTCTTTTGGAAGCAAGTCTAAACTTATGTCGCAGGCCCTCCCTGTTGAACATTATGCAGACTTGAGAACAACCAAGGAGGCCCCGTTTCTCAATGATTGGGAAAGGGTTCCCCTCCTTTGGTCTTTTCGTCGTCTTTTGGAAGCAAGTCCAAACTTATGCCCGTACAACTTTTCCTCCACCATAGAAGGAAGGCTTGTTTCTATAGGCTTGTGGAAGTTGGGATGACTTCTTGTCTGATTCATCTAACCACCTTCAAGAATAGCAACATTGGATCGACT
Source organism: Panax notoginseng (assembly GCA_016801055.1). Taxonomy (NCBI): domain Eukaryota; kingdom Viridiplantae; phylum Streptophyta; class Magnoliopsida; order Apiales; family Araliaceae; genus Panax; species Panax notoginseng. The sequence goes on along the minus strand of CM029020.1, from coordinate 25,404,574 downwards.
AGCTACTTAGGAATGCTGATTATGTGGATAGCTTTGCATCCAGCTATGTAGGAACATTCGTATCCAATAGGACCATGGTGTTCTTCTATCTACATATTCACACTGCTTGGGGTGAATGCACCTTTACTCTGGAGGATGTTTATGCCCTCTTTCGATAAGTATTTGCCCCCTGCGCGTGAGTCACGCCTTTGGTGAGATGATCGCGTAAAATATTGTATGTGTTGAAGTCTTGATTCCAGTGTCTGAACACTTCGCGGGGCTTGATATTTTGCAATCCAAGAAAACGAAAGTCCTAGGAGAGGGAACCTCTAGGGAGCAAACCCTAGAAGGGCGAGCCTTAGAGGAGCTCTCCTGGGATATTTTGAAAATCTTCGATCTAATATTTCTTACCATCTCTTGAAATTTCTCTTTCTTTTGGAATCAAGAAGTCATTGAGAACCCAACATTTCGTGAAGTCCTGAAAGCCTTGTAGGCATGATAGCTTCGAAGGCCTGATAGCCTCGAAGTCCTGCTGATAGTGTTGAAGATCTGCTGATAGCTTCGAAGGCCTGATAGCATCGAAGACCTGATAATAGCGTTGAAGATCTACTGATAGCCTCGAAGACCTGCTGAGGGCCTCGAAGACCTGTTGATGGCCTCGAAGACTTGCTGATAGTCTCGAAGACCAAGCTTTATGTATTCCTCTATCTGCAATTCGAAAGGTCATGACCTTTAGATCATGAACTTTCGTGGAAAATCATGTACATTTATTTCATACAAACTAACACTTGAATCTATATATTATTATTTTTTTAAGAAATTTAAAAAAAACCGTTCAAGTATAAGTGAAAGTTTGTCAATTTATTGATAATAAAATTGCTTTTAACGAAAAGCATAACGTTTCATATAATAAATCTTGCTTTTGTCGGTGAAAGCATAACGTTCACCACTTTTAGAGATAAAGTGTAACTATTTTCGGGGTTGAGGGCTTATACTAGGGTGCCTCATTCACTTTTGATGATAAAGTGTAACACTCGGGTGCCTCGTCACTTGGGTCGTCCAATTTCTTGGCAAGTGCAGTCTACGAGGACTTGAAAATGGGTGCCTCGTCACTTGGGTCGTCCAATATTTTGGCAAGTGCAGTCTATGAGGACTTTGAAAATGGGTGCCTCGTCACTTGGATCGTCCAATTTCTTGGCAAGTGCAGTCTACGAGGACTTGACCACCATTTTAGAGTGGACCACCATCTTTGGGTGTTTTTTTTTATATTTTATTATTCGTCAATTCTTGTGCCTCCTCCCTTGGTCATCCAATTACTTGGCAAGGGATACTCCTGAGGACTTAAACCACCATTTTTGGTGGACCACCTTGGGTGGATTTTATTTTATTTTATTTTATTTTTTTTAACTCATCTGTAGTTCAGAGTTTTTTTTTTCTGATGTTACGTAGAGCCAGTATTTGAGTTCTTGACTTCCGGGACTACACTATGGGTGATGGTGTTGCACGTTTCTCTTAGTTCAATCTCCCCGGCTGTAACAACCCCAAAATAGGTCCATTCCACCCAACCCATTCTGAGTCGCCAAATACATGGTACAGAAAATAACTACAACTTTATTACAACAATTGTCGTGCAAAATACAACAACACATATGCTGTGAGTTTGGATACAAATATATACCAAATGTGACTCATGTTCCAACCGTGGACATCACCTCACAATAACACCTTACATAAAGGTATAGTCAAAAACTGTTTTAGAAATTAGAATCTTTGGGAAGTGCTCAAGGAAACCTTCGTACATGGGAGGCCATGCGTCTAGGTTATGATAGATATCATATGGCCACAGAATTATCCTTGGTTGACCCAATAGACCCCAAAGAAAAACGAGAAGATTACTATCATATTCTTCCCAATGGTGAGTCTTCTCTTGACTTATCATTATCTCCACTGTCTCTAATTGAGAATTATACTTCAAACAAACACCAAGATTATATAGGCAGTGCCCATAGATATACTCAGCAAGTGGATGAGCACAACCCTGTCTTATGATGACACGAGGTTGTATGTCATTAGACATCTTGTATGATAGTGACAAAACACCCTTCCAACGTTGGGTTCGCCTCAACTAATTTATTCACCAAATATAACTACTAAATGATGACCACCGTTCTATTCCCTTGTTACCCCCGCTCGACCCAGCTACACTCTTATTACCTGAAAAGAATTGTGAAGCAAAAGGGTGAGCACAACTAGCTCAGTAAAGAATATCATGACTAAAGATAATTCAATTATCAATAGCCTTCATCAACAATAAATCAGAGATTTAGAACATATGGTAAATGATAAAAATTTCAACCATAGTTGCAGCGGAACATGCAATCCATTAGAAGAGTCAAATAGACCATAAAGTCCATTATCTCTTCCATGTTAAAAATCCACCAACAATGTTTTATCCATGTAACATCACTCAATAGTTCCTTTCCACAATCATATGAATAACTCATAATCATAATTGTGACTCTAAATTTTTCTTCGCACCCAGGACGAAGAATATTTTCATCACATGTCTTTACCTGAAACATCAAAGATCATGGTTATACCAAATCACAATTTCTGTTTATAATCATACTAACAAATCCATCTTTGCACTACGGGCCAAAGATATTCATCAACAAACCATCTTTGCACTACGGGTCAAAGATATTCATCAACAAACCATCTTTGCACTACGGGCCAAAGATATTCAACAACAGTTCATCTTTGCACTACAGGCCAAAGATATTCATCAACAGGCCATCTTTGCACTACATGCCAAAGATATTCATCAACAATTCATATTTGCACTACAGGCCAAATATATTCATATCTCAAAGAAATATATAATCATTTCAGAATTTATATAAACAATAATTATAACCATGTTGATCAATTCACCTTTGCACTTAAGCTTAAGATATTCAATGGTCATGATCATACCAGTCACAATTCAACTTTGCACTACAGGCCAAAGAGAACCCTAGTCATGATCATACCAATAATCTACCCATCTTTACACTCCAGTGAAAGAGAATTTCAACATCAGGGTTATAAAAATGTTATATATGATGATAAAAATAATATGATCAACATATAGATTTAATCTCAAGAGTAATATTCATAAATCAACTATAATTTGGTTAGAAAAAGAAACCAATTTTGTCGTGAATAGTAACTCGTGAATAGTAACTCATGAATAGTAACTCGTAAATAGTAACTCGTGAATAGTAACCTCGACTCAAAAAATAAAAATTCCATAATAAAATCTATACCAATATTTCGGTATAATGATATTGAAAGAATAACATTTCTTAAGCTTATAAACAATTTATTTAAATTGTTTACACTTTACTAAATAATGCATTTAATCATTCAAAAATACCAAACTCATAAGATTTCATTACCAATAACCAAAACCCTCATCAAAAATCTGCATATACCTCATATAGGATTCTCAAGCTATAAAATCCTATTTTCCAATTTTCTTACTTCACATAACATATTTAATTCATTTACTCATAACTAGTACATTTTCATGAAAAATACCAAATCAGTTCCAAAAATATTTCTTTTCTGGAATTTAGCATAATATAGTCCCATAGTGAACATATATTTTTCTCAGAATTTTTAAAAGTCATTTACTATTTTTCATATGGCCAAAATAGCCGAATATTTAGACATTTATCAAAAATTATACTTTTATCTAAAAATTCTGAAATTTACAGAGTATACTTCTATCATACACATGTACTCCCAATAAAAATTTCATCAATTTTGGAGTTAACCACAAGGAATTATAAGCGGTTACTTTTAAAATAGTCTTTTCTCATAAAATTCATAACTCTCAATCTATACATCCAAAAATTACCATTTTTGGACACAATCAAGAAAACTCATCAAAATATCATTTCAAATTTTTCCAGAATTTTTGAAGTTCAGAAAAATTACGAAACTGAAAAACATAACAACCCTTAAAATCCCTTACTATCCCTTACTATCCCTTACGATCCCTTACCTCAAAAGAGCAGTACTTCTAACTGGATCTCGGATATGATGCTGAAGGAAACTTGCACTGATGAATAGCAACTCACCAAGTATCTAAAAACTCACAAAATATGCTTCATAATATAGAGAGAGAAAGAGAGAAAGCTTATGTTTCTGGTGTGATTTTCAATTCTAACTTAGCCCTCTATTTATAGGAAAATTTTGGTAGGTTTGACCTGCAACCTGATGGCTTTACCTGCTACTATTCCCACCCACCACATTTGAAATATAATTCAGCACATTTCTTCACCAACCACAAATGGGGCCCACCAATTCTAGAATTTTTCACCAAAATGATAAACTCCGAAAATTCAACAATTTCTGAACCAGTCATCTCGTAAAATTCATAATAAATCATACGTTCATTTTTAACGGTTCAAAATTTGTGGGCATATACTCAACTTATATATGTATAACATATCCAAAAATTACCACGATCCAACAGTCGGATTAAAAATTATAACCCCCGCAAAATATCTCAAAAACCCTGATTTTTAATACCTCCATTCCGACAAAAATACGGATAAAAATCTCAACATTAACTCCTTCATTTTTAACCACAAAAATGTATCTCTCATTTATATCCACATAAAATAAATATTTCCTTATCATATGAATCAATAATTAATTATTCACAAATAATAATACAGAATCACATTTATGACAACCAGACCGTTCCCAGGAAAGAGGGGGCTTTCCAATAAGGATTTCTCCTTACTGGCGCGCAATTAGATGACCAAACCTCTCCTTAGACAGAACTTTCTAGACATTGCCAATAATGCTATCTAATAATACTATTCAAATAATATGAATTATTGATCTGATAATGGGAAATACTGTGCAGCAACAATTATTGAACAACAATAATACAAAATTTCAACGTAGCAATTATTGAATCAATAAAATAAAATATTGAACAGTAATTACTGTAACAATTATTGAGTAGTGCCTTCTTACGTAAGAATCAATAATTTTAAAAATACTGTGCAATACCGTGTGCTACTGTGCAATAACGCGTATTACTGTATTTTAACCACCGGGTATTCCAACAGTGTTAACGGTAACAACTACGCCGTTATTTGTAAAAACTCAAATTTATCGTTTTCTTCACCCGACAGTTATTCTGTTATGGGGCCCACAAATGGCTGCGCCGTCGTACGAATATTCCCCGACAGAAAGAATATTCCACGACCAAACGAATATTCCCCGACAACAATGATTATTTTATAACCACTTGTGTATTTTGAAAAAAAATCATATATCACCCTTAACTTTAACATTTATCAATTTAACCATTTACTGAATAGTAATTATAAGAAAAATTGAATACTTTTATTTCATAAAATTCGGGGTCTTACACCGGCCGCCATTTTCTCATGGTATATCCTCCGCAGACTGTAACAATCCATAGTGGAATGCCCTACGTATTGATGGTATACACAGAAGTCTGGTCTTCTTTTCATTTCTTCGGTTACAACCAACCGAGGCCTTGGAGGTTTCACCACTCCGTGCTCGACCCATTGTTCGTACAGGCTCCTGAACGCCTTCTCGCTGCATGTGATAGCCTCCGGAACTGGCATTGTGGTATACTTGTCCCTATACTTTTCTCTGCTTCGTTCAAATTTCTCATTCTTCTCCCTCTTGCCCCCCTGTGGTTTTGACTGAGAATCCACCAGAGCCACAGTTGCTGTCCTCTTGCTCTTCCATGTATCCATCGTATGGCTGGTGAGAAATGTCATAATTCCCCCCAAGTCTTGTGCAAAAGATGAGAGGGTCGCAAATGAATCGCACGCCTTGGTAATGAGGTGGGGCTTGAAGGCGTCTAAAGCACCATTGTTGCATATGCAAACCAAGTTCTTTTCTTCAATTGGTTCTACACATTTCTGTGCTTGGGCCCTGAACCTATCAACGTAATCTGACAGCTCCTCATTCGGCTTCTGCTTAAACCGCATGAGCTCTACAATGGTTACCTGTTTCTGCACATAGAAAAACTTCTTAAAAAATTGTAATTTTAGGTCATCCCAATCATGGACTGACCCCTTCTCCAAATTATAGTACCAACTGAAGGCACTATCCGTTAAAGTCTTGTTGAATTCCCGCATCAACAAGTTGTGGTTGTTCACTTCATCATATCCTAGCCATGGAGACATCGACTCTACAAACCTGACAATATGTTCCCTGGCATTTCCTTTCTCTCCGTTGTATTTTAGAAATTGTGGGGGATGCTCAATATACCCTGTCGGGTAAGGTTGCCTCCGAATGTGTGCCGGGTAAGGTGGAGTAAAGTCTAACTCCGAGGGTCGGGATGTCTGCCTGCGAAGTTGATTGATCACATCGATCATATCATCCTTCGTCACGTACTGGCTCGTGGCATGAACTCTCTGTGGTACAGAAATTGGCTGATGTACACTAACATCATGTAAATTCTGTATCGGTTGTGCTTGTGGGTCAGTTCGTTGAACGAGGTTTGGGATGGTTGGCATCTGCACTTGTGAAAATACGGGGATAACAGTTTGAATGATGTTTGTCTTAGGCTGGCTGACTTCCAATCTGGGTTGTGGCGCGTCACCACTGTTTTGAGGTTCCAAGTGGATGATTGGGACGGACTGATTCTCCATCAATGGAGGTGCTGTCTGATTCTCCTTATTGTTGCTATCATTATTGTTGTCCTCTACTCCTGCCGGTTCTCCTTGTGAATTGTCTGGGAACATAGCCTTGAAAACGGGAATCTGCATCAACTGCTGGCGGAAATTTCCCATTTTCTCTTGCTTTCTCTGCATCTCCAGCATCATAGCCATCATCATCCCTTGTTCTTCTCGTGCTTCCTTCAACGCCTTGAGCATCTCCAGTTGCACAACATTCGTCTGGTCTCCACCTGCATCCTCGCCTTGCCTTCCTGCGTTAGTTTGTTGTTGATTAGCCATGTGTGGTGATGTTGAACTCCCTTCTGATGCGTCTTCAAGGATGGGTTGATTGAGATTTAGAATCACGCCTTGGAAAGCTTGACTTGCTTGCCTTGAAACTGGACCCGGTGAGGCAATGCTGTTTGTTGGTGAAGCTCTTCCTATTGTTCTTCCACTTCGAGTTATGGGCATACCCTTCACGAATTCTACACCTCCCCAGCAGAGTCGCCAAATAAATGTGGGCAAGAAAATCGCGCCTTGCTCGCTTAGGGTTTCGTGTTGGCTGAGGAGGAGAGAAATCCACGAATAATACGAAATTGATTGATTGATTGTAGAGGGGAGAACGACAGGTGGGCGATTACTCCAACGACGCGTGGCAGAACCCCTAGAATCCGGAAACCGTGTTAGGGTTATCGGGATTCCAAGAGCCTTCTTCGGTTCTTCGAGTTGAGAGAGTGTTCGAATCTTGTTAGTGCTTTTAGGTGGAATCTCCAAGCCTTTAAGTCACCAAAAAGGTCCCTTTGATCTTCCAAGAGTCCAAGTCTTGAGTCCGAAGAGAAGTCCTTTTCCAAATGGAATGGAAGGGGTATTTATAGGGTATTCTGGAAAGTAGTCATGTGCAAGGCACATGCCTTCAGGAAAATTTCAGAAATACCCTTTAGTCCTTAGAGTAATGCCCATATTGCCCTGTCCTTCTAGCCACCAATCCAATCCCTCAATCAATTCCCAAAATGAGCCGCCTCCACGAGTCTTTCGCCTTGGGACACGTGGAGGCTTCTCCCGGTCTAGCACATTTATTTCTGACTTTTCCATCTTCGTTCTATTAGGTTATGCGAACCCTAACTTGCACATTTAATTAGGTCATGTGAACCCTAATTTTGCACATGGGCCCACACAAATACAACTTCAACATTTCAGATCCTTGGACAATTTACAAAGTCAATGATGAAGTTAAATGTATTGTTCACAAGAAGATTGATTGACCGAATTTACAAAAAGCTAATGTTCATATAAGTGTAACCAAAGGTCTTCGATCTCACTGATGTAAAGGAACCCGTATATATCCTCATCCTTGAATGACTCGTCTCCATCAAACTCGCTGCCAGTAAAGAAAGTTAATCTCGGATGAAGACATCAAGCAAATTAAAGATTCATCGATTGTAACTAAACAAACAAATGATGAGGGATCGGACATGCATGCTTACAAAAACAAAGAGCGCTTTAATTTCCAGGAGTCTGCCATTCAAAATATGAATGAATTGCCCAACGGACATGTCTCGAGTTGACCGGAGTCTGCCATTCAACATTAATTACCGACTGTTTTAGGAAGTGTACGTCTAATAAAGGAACCTGTCCACAAAAAACAGTTCATGAAACCAGTAAGTACTACTCCATTAAATGTAGAGCAGTCTTGTGAGAGCAATTAATAATAAGGTCTTGGGTCATCTTCCCAAAAATCATGACTTAACTCCTTAAGTACATACATACGTGGGATTGGAGTGTTACAATAATTGACTTCCTATTTTCGTAAAATTAACTTTACTTTTGGGGAGAAATGCTTTTCTACTTCTCTTATTCTCATCTCTACGTTAATTCTTATATAAGATATCTTGCTCTAGCAATAAGTACATTCATACCATCAATCAACTAAAGCGCGTATTATAACACTTGTCCAAATCTCTGTTCCTACATTTTAAAGAAAACAAACTCTCGAGCATCATACTTTTACAGTAGAAGCATTTTACAATGTGTAATAAGCCCAAAAGCTCCATTAATAACAGCAGAAGATTGAAGTTAATTGATGAGCTTATATAAGACTTCTTGATCAACAGATAAAGATTTCAATTTTACGCATGCAAAAAAAAAAAAGAAGGAATTATTAAAAGAACAACCGGATGTGAACTCATCCTTGAAAGATTTGGTCTTCCCCATTCTTTACCCTGTAGAAAATAGATAGAAATATTCGAAGGAAGCTGGAGAAGAAAACTCTGGAAAGTCTTTACGTTACAGGGAGAAACATTTAACGACTATCATCGTTAGGCGGGGATAGCTCAGTTGGGAGAGCGTCAGACTGAAGATCTGAAGGTCACGTGTTCGATCCACGTTCACCGCATTTTTACTCAATTATTTTTTATTCTTTATTTTATCGTCTTATTATTTCAGCCCATGATCAAAGCCCAGAATATCTTAAACGGACGCACAGAAATATTCTTTATAGAAACTTCTTATTATTAACTCGAAGCCCAGTGGATGAGAACAAAAGGCGCCACTCTGGAGTGGTGGAAAAGCTAAGACAAGACCGCCGTAAGACATTGCAGAGAGAGACGCTGTAAAAGTAACAGCCACTGCCGCCTCCACAGCAGCAATGGCTGAGCCGAGCGAATGGCAGCTGAAAACAGGCCAATACCTGGGAGAAATTTCAGCCCTCTGTTTCGTCCACGTACCTTCTCACCTCTCTTCACTTCCTTACCTCCTCTCCGGTTCGTTTTTAATTCCTCTTCTTCTTCTTTTTTTTGCAATTATAATTCCTCTGTTTGGCAGAACACACATACCAAATCTCATTAATTTCAATTTTGTTTTTACTTAAAGCCTTGATCTTGGCGGTTGATTACTAAAAAACAGCTAGTAACAAAAGATAGAAAATCTATAAAGCATATGGCTGGCCTATTATTTCAACTTTATAGCTCCCAATTAAAGCGATAGTCTACTTTATTTGAGCTATAGAAAAATCATAATTCAAGGAAAATGTCTCGTTGTAATCTGAAACAAATTTTGGTGATGCCCTTTGAATTTACTTGCACTTCTTGTTCTGGGCTTTGAACATCATGTATCATGTGGGTTGTACATGCTTGTTACATTCTTCTATTTTTTGTTTTTTTTCCATTTTTTTCCTTTTTTCTTTTTTAGTATCCTATCCCATCCTATTATATGAACGAATAATAGACCTCATGAAAGCTTTCTTTCAATCTTGTTACATCAGGAACGGGTTCACAAATTCTTATCTATGATTTAGTTACGGCAAAAGTGATAAGGTCATTCCAAGTTTTTGAAGGTATTCGTGTGCATGGAATTTCTTGTACCTTAATTAATTGCACAGAAGGATCATGCTCCTCCAAGCTTGAGTTTAAGATTGCTGTCTTTGGAGAAAGGAGAGTGAAACTATTTAGCTTACACATTGAATTCAAGACTGATTTGCAAAGTCAGCCACGAGTTTGCATGGATTTGATCCTTTTCCAATCATTGCCAAAATTTAGTCATTGGGTTCTAGATGTATGCTTCTTAAAGGTTTGTACATTGTAGTTATCATACTAACAGTCACAGCCTTATTTATGCTCTTACTTCTAGGTATAAATATTTATACTTATTCTCTTTACTGAAGTGGTTTACATGTGGATTGATAGTAGGACGGTATAAGTTCTTTGTCTGAGGGAAGACACTGTCTTGCAATTGGATGTAGTGACAACTCTGTATGTTTCTGGGATATTATGAGATCTTATTCGAGTTTTGAAGTCAAGTCTCCGGGTTAGTTTCTTCAACATCTTTTATGCTGGACTAGTAAATTTATAACTGCAAATTAGTTTATGCTATGTAGTAATAATATATTTTTAATGGGGAAGATCTCCTTTTTAATTGGTGTTAGAAGAGTAAACTGATGTTTCCCTTTAAATATATGTAATTAGATTGTCGAAGTATCACTAGAGATCAAGACATATGTCTTTGGTTGTAGACCTTAAATAACTGGAAATGTGAAATGTGACACTTTTGAATTGAGAGTTGAGTTGTATATTGGTCATACTATAACATTAATATTGTATCCCCTCTCTTTGTTTATAATTTCTCATTCATATGCAGAGAGGTGTCTTCTGTATTCCATGCGTATGTGGGGCAAGAAAATTGAAGCTCTCCATATTGCATCTGGTACAATTTTTAATGAGGTACCTAGTCCTCCCATTCAGTGATTTTTTCCCACATCATTGCATGCCTTTGTCTCTTCCATTTTTTTAAAACTATGATATCATATATTCAATTGCCACTATCCTAATTATTGTGTATCAACAGGACATCTGTAAATGTACAAGTTAGCTCTTTCTTCCTTTTTTTCTCTGACGTTCTCAGGGATAAATTTTGGGCAACAAAAAGTATTCCCATTAGTTTCTCCCAGTTATGGTCTCAAAATGTAACAATGATACTTCCTTCTGATGAAGACCAACACATATATTATTAGTTAACTCACAGAAGGTTTTGAATGTGTATTTGCACCGTTCAGTGTCAATAGATAGTAAAGGACTTGATTAATTTGATTATATATATTCAGAATACTTATATCAGAAAAGATATTTGACCTTTCTGACGTGCATGCTTTCAAGTTTCAACAAGGGAACCCTTCTGAACAAAATACCATTCTCCTTTGTATGCTTTCATATATCTGAAGGTTGACATCATTTCAAAAGAATCTCAAATGGTTCTTCTTCAAAGGGTACCTTGTCTTCAACCTGACCTTTGTTTGGGCCACACTGTAACCCTTACTCTTGACATTCTAGTACTTCTAGATAAACTATTTATAACTTCGTCAATGCCTTTCTTAAACACAGTATTATAAATGAACTGATCTCTATGAAGAGAAGAACTTGGGATTTGATTAGAGTAGGTAAGGGCTTGATGTGATCAAGTTCATTCTGCAAATTCTCTAAGCTCGAGCTTAGTGTACTGTCTAGGCTCCTTTGTTAAACAATATCCTGATAAGGGGGAGCTGAACTCGTTTTGAGTCTTCTGACTTGGCTTTCCTGTTAACATGAATATACTTGGGTTAAACCTTTTATTTCAATGACAAAATTTAAGCCATTTTTATTATTTATACTTTAGTTTTTTATTCAAACCGACCGAACTTTTATTACATTTTGCATACTATTATTCCAAATTTATCAAACCATGTAGGATAGGTTCAGGGATTAGGATGAAAAGAGGAAGAGGGAATAAAATGAAAAAGAAGAAAAAAAAACCTATGAAGGGATACAATTCTAATAATGTACACTTTGAAATAATTTAACTTAAAGTCTACTGCTAAAAATTTAGTGTAATGGCCTACTGAAAAATCTGTTGCATCTTTTTAGATTCAAGTTTCTATTATTTTTCCTTGTACTAGACTAGTTTTTAGAGTTATTGCATTTGTGCTATTAACTTGTACCATATTGCTTAATCCTACATTTTTCAACTTTCAAAGTTATAAATTGTAAATCTGAACTTTTGAAATATTTTAAACTAATTGGCATTTGGCAGATTATAGTTTGGAAAGTGGTTCGTCAGAATCCAGCTCCATGTGTAAACAGCCCTGTGAAGGACCCCGTAAATCTTACCAGTTCTTTTAACGTGGGACTCCAGCTTCAGTTCCAGGAATACAGAGCTATTCCTGTACATAGACTTGCTGGACATGAAGGTTCAATTTTTGCTATTGCATGGTCCTCCGATGGATCGAAACTGGTATCCGTCTCTGATGATCGAAGGTGAATTATTTCTTAAACTTATACTATCATTTGTGTTGTCTTATGAACTATTAGATCTTTGAAGAATGACATCATGTGGTGTTTTGGTTTCTTTTTAAGTGCAGTGCTCGTATCTGGGCAGTTCATGCTGAAAAGGAAGGCGTTGATATTCCTCACTCAGTTGGGGGCGGTGCTATTTGGTCACAGTGC